>UESW01001580.1:107167-329708 GCA_900491605.1 Calamus simplicifolius | reverse complement strand
CGTCCAAGCCACTATCTCAAAATACGATCCAAAGACATTAACAATTGGATTTAAGCTTGATGTATGGGTTCAAGCTACTCTAGCCATGGTTAGTCCTTGTAGGACCTTTGGAATGGTCCAATTAGTGATGGGCACTGGATCAAGCTGCACATGGCTTGGCCCAGCATAGTATGAACTAGGCCATGCCTGGCATGATCCATTAAAAGAGGTCGTGCCGGACTCGAAACTTTGGCCTACGGATCAAGCCTGGCACAACCTATTAAGGCCTGGGCTGGTATGGCCCAGGCAGGCCAAGCACAGCACGGCCCATAAGGGCCTGGGCCATGCCAGCTCATAAAAGGCCTGATTCCCTTTAAAAGAATTAATATAAAAAAATATTTTTTAATAAATTAAAAATTATTAAAAATAAAGGATTTATTAATATAAAGCCACCTTAATGATAAGGGATTTGGCATATACCTCTACCAATTTATTAATTTAAAATCAAAATGGTACATTAAGGGAGGGAGGCTAGGCTTGACCTCCAGAATACTATAAGAAAGAAGAAAAAAATAGAGATAACTCGCTTTAACAATTAAAAAATTAAAAATATACAATTATAAAAATAAAGATGACTTACTCATCAGTAGTATTTGTATCATCATCTTTTCTGGTTAAGTCATGTCCACCTTTATCTTGAAGCCTCGCCTCAGCATCTAACCAATAGAGAAGCATCTCAACTGTGTCACCAGTCATCCTACTTCTCTTTTCATGCAGAACACGCCAACCTGCACTGAAAGCGGATTTCGATGCTACTGTGGATATCGACACATCTAAAATATCGCGTGCAATGGCAAACATAACAAGATATTGATTTCTAACACTCTTTTACCAAGCTAATATATTTAGATTCTCTATTTGATTTTCATCATATGCAAAATGAAGATCATTTTGTAAATAAAATTCTAGTTCACTACTTAAAGATGAAGAAGATGAAGATGAACTTGAAGCATGTGTATGTCTTCTTTATGCAATGAATGAAAAATAGATGACGAAAGCAGAGTTTTGTGCATGCATTCTAGATCCAAGAATTTTTTCATCATATAAAGCATAAATATTATGAAAAAGTCGTATTATCCCATTTTTAGTAGGTTCAGGATCTTTAATCATATTTTCACAATATGCATCAATTAAAATTAGTACGCCATTTAATTTAACTCTAGGATCAAAAACAGTTGCTAAGTTAAGCAAAGAACAATATTCATTCAATTTAGTTTCCATTTGATGTATAATAGGCATTAAAACATCATCTTCTCTATGTTTATTAAATTTTTCACTAATTATATATGCTTATTGTAAAAATGAATAAAAGTTGGATAATAAATGCCAAAAAGAACATTTGTAGCATCATAAAAACTAACAAAAAAATCTTTCAAAATATTACCTTTACTCCAATTAGTTTCAGTCAATGCAAATTCTAATCCACGATCATTAATATATACACTTAATAAGTTTTTATATGGATATGCATCATGGATCATGCTATAGGTACTATTCCAACGAGTAATTACATTAAGTTTAAAATTTTTAAAACGTTTACCAGATTTATATATAATTGTTTAATTCTTGAAGTCTTGCTCTTGAAACATGAATAAAAGAAACTGTATTTCTAATTTTTGAAATAACATCTTAAATCATGCCTATTCCAGCTCGAACAAAAAGATTTAATATATGACATGCACATCTAATATACAATAATTATCCATTTAAAATGGGATGCAAAGAGTCATTTAATAATGCAACAGCAAAATTATTAGATGCATTATCAAAAGTAATAGATATTATTTTATCATTAATATTATATGAGCATGCAGTTTGATAAATAGCATTTGAAATTTGTTGCCCGAATGCGAAAAATCAAAAGCACGAAAAGCAAGAATTCGTTTATTTAGTTGATAATTATTATCAATATAATAAGCAGTAATAGCAATAAAATAATTATTACCAATAGATGCTGACCAAATATAAGAAGTTAAAGAAACTCTTGCATTTAAAAGAGAGAGTGTTTCAATTAAATTTTATTTCATTGCTAAAAAGTTTGTCATGCCTACTAGTTCTTCGATAAACAAGTTATAGGGCTAATTGAACATATTCTTGAAAATTAAAAGATTCACATAAACTAAAAGGTAATTCATCCTGGACTATCCATCTTACAAGAAATTTTCTCTGACTTTCATAATTATATATATACAAGTGATCCCCTTGTATATTAAGGGTACTTTGCAGACGAGAATCATGCATCCTATGAGCCTTTTGATGTCTTTTTAATGCAATGTTCCTCTACTACTATTACAACTATAAAGTTTTACACATTTTCTACATTTTGCTTTCAAGACTCCATCAACAATAATTCTATCAAAATCATTTAATCATTCCAAACATCACTAATTCTCTTATGAGAAGAAGTTTGACCTTCACTGGGTTCACTGGTTCTAGAGGAAACTTAAGGATTAGTTTCCTCTCCCTCAGAAACAGGAGGCATGCCAAAATGACTTTCGTCATAAGATGACATATCTAAAATTCTAAATTAATGAATGCAAAAAAATAAAAAACTAACCACAAGGAGGAATTGAGAAGAGGACCAGAGGTGGAGGCGTGGAGCCGAGATTTGTGAGCTTTCTTTTGTGCTCTCGCCTCTCAACAAGAAGTGACCTCCTTTCTCTTATACTTTTCAATAAGAACCTTCTCTTGTGTAGCACTTGAACACTTATTAGAGCACTTGCTAAAACACTTGCAAACTAAAAATTAAATTGTTAGAGCACTTGCTAGAAGAGAAAATAGTAGTAAGAAGGAGAGAAGAGTTGGTTTGGTATGGTGAGAATGAGGGAGGAATGGGGTATTTATAGGAATAAAAAAATAAAATATCCCTCAATATAGCCATTTTAACCTCCCCCAAGTAGCAGTTTCTAGCTGTTTTCAACGGCTACAACTGGGCCATGCCCCCTGGCACAGCCCAGTTGAGCCATTACGGGCACGGCCCAAGATTTATCGTGCCATGCTTGGCATGGCCCAGCCCAAAATGGGCTGTGGGCCATGCCGGCCAGCAGCAATTTTTTTTTAACGGGCCGTGCCAGTTGATGCCCAAGCACGGCTCTTTTTTTTTTTTTTGGCCCGAGTGGGCTTGGTCGGGCCATGCCGGGCACGGCCTAGTGCCCACCTCTAGGTCCAATCTCTATGAAACAATGATTCTAAAGCTGCTTCTAATATTGAGAATAGGGGAGGCTAGTATGGCTTTTTTATGGGATTTTTGAATTAGTGCAGCTGTTGATAAATTGGATGTATTTATAAATTGAGATGCAGGTCTCATGTGGGTTGGGAAGGCTTGCTTATTAGAAGACAAAAGAGGATTATGAACAAAAGCAAGTGTTTAGATAAAAATTGCTGGTGATGATCATCCCATCCACAATAATAATTATATTCCTACCTTCATAAGGTGGCCTAATATGATCCAGAAGATCCCTGTTGCCTATCATACGATGAGTGGCCCCTAAATCTGAGGCCCATGATGCCTTACAAAAGGATTTACCTGAAAATTCAGCTGAACAATTTGTTGTACTGATAGATGAAACGATGGAGAGCTTGTGGAGTAATACTGTACAGCACCTTCGATCTGGTTGGGTTCTAGCAGGTGAAGTAGTGGTAGTTTTTGCAAGATATGCCTTGTTAATGACACTCTAACTTTGAGGTCTCTTCTTAAATTTAGAAATAATATGGCCAAAGTCCTTGCAATAATGATCCCAGGGTTTGAAGACATGTTTATTCGGCTGTTAATTAGAATAGAAATAGCTTCGGTTGCTGGCATTCATCAGCCATGGAAATTGCTTCAGCTGGGTAATTGGTTCCAGCATTGTTATTTCAGCCCACAAGGATGATATATTAGCATAGATTTCTTGGATGGCTTGCTCCCCTTGTGTCATTTGAGTCAGTTGTTACTTTCATTGATAAGTCTCGCATGACTGTTTTGATGGAGAATCTTCTTCAGAAGTGATAGGACTAGTTAACAGGCCCATGGGCAATAAAAACAAAAATTTTTAAACAAATTTTTTAGGCGGTCATCTTCGGCGGCCTTCCTAAGCGTGGCCTACTAGATTTCTCTTCAAGGATGCTGTGGGCATTTAGTTCCGTCCGCAGCTTTGCTCCCAGCTGCAATAAGTATCTCGTCATAATAAAGAAAGAGAATAGAAGGAAAAAGGGCTACTTCACGTGCGGTGGTTCTCCGAAAGGCCACCTTCAGTCATTAATGGTCGGTAGTCAAATCGAGCATTTAATGGTGGAGAATGACGTTGGCCAGCATTTAATGGTGTCACAATGACTTGGCCAGTATTTATTGGAATGGGAAGAGAGAAAAAAGTCCAAGTCGGTCCCGGCACTTTCTTCCAAGTCGGGCCCGACACTCTCTTCCAAGTCGGCCCCGCCTCATTCGAGTTGGCCCCACCTCATCCAAGTCGGCCCCGGCACTCTCTTCCAAGTCGGCCCCGGCAATCTCTTTCGAATCGGCCCCGCCTCATCCAAGTCGGCCCCGGCACTCTCTTCCAAGTCGGCCCCGGCACTTTCTTCCAAATCGGCCCCGGCACTCTCTTTCGAGTTGGCCCCGCCTCATCCAAGTCGGCCCCAGCACTCTCTTCCAAGTCGGCCCCGGCACTCTCTTTCGAGTCGGCCCCGCCTCTTCCAAGTTGGCCCCGGCACTCTCTTTGAGTCGGCCCCGCCTCATTCGAGTCGGCCCCGGCACTCTCTTCCAAGTCGGCCCCGACACTCTCTTTCGAGTCGGCCCCGCCTCTTTCGAGTCGGCCCCGCCTCATCCAAGTCGGCCCCGGCACTCTCTTCCAAGTTGGCCCCAGCACTCTCTTTCGAGTTGGCCCGCCTCTTCCAAGTCGGCCCTGGCACTCTCTTTCGAGTCGGCCCTGGCACTCTCCCTCAAGTCGGCCTTAGCACATTTAATGGCCTTATTCAAGTCAGCCCCGCCTCATTCAAGTCGGCCTCGCCTCATCCAAGTCGGCCCCCGACACCCCCATGATGGTGGCCAAGGGCTAAGCGGCCCCTACCAAATCCTAGGCGGCCTTCGGCCCTTCCAGCCCTTCCATGACGGCTTTCGGCCTTTCTGCAACGGCCTCTGTCACAGTGGCCTTCCGTCCATCCTAGGCGGCCCCTGGTGGTCCGAGCGAATCCCACGGCGGCCCCAGGTCTTCCACGGACTTCTAACTCTCTGAACTTCATGACTTCGAGCATCCGGGGCTCCCCTGGTTCGGACTCCATGCTGCATGGATGGCTCTGGGAGGGAGAAAGACTCCAGCCAAAAATAATGAAAAGTGACGTGGAGGATAACAGGGAGGTGAAGGACCCTCAGGAGCTTGTCAAAGGACAGGGCACTGCCACAGTTCATAATTATAAATGATAGCTGGCGATAGATTGATTCGGAACTACGGATCAGCTGAGTATCTTCAACGGATTACCATAATTCAGCATCAGATTCGCCGAGTCAAGGTGAACACAAGTCTCAAAATAAGAAAAGAGAAAAGTGTAGGCCACCATTAGCACTGGAACGGCGCACAACTTCATTGCCGAAAAGGTGGCAAAGGAGTTGGGGCTGACCATCTTCTCCAGCGACACTCTCAATGCGACTGAAGCTGCTGATGCGGAAGGAGCACTCGGTCGGACAGAGGGTACAATGACGATCGGCCCGTGCCAGGGTCGATGTAGCTTCATCGTCTTACCCCTAGACGAGTACCAGATCATCCTTGGCTTGGACTTGTGCAGCAAGGCCAAGATAGTGATCATGCCACATAGACCCGAAATTTTGGTTTGGGAGCATGGAGTCCCAACCTTCGTCCCAGCATGCGAGTGGAAGACCAGCGCCTAGGAGGGGCGCGGGGTGGCACGGCAAGAGCTACTACCAGGCCGTGCCAGGGCACGGGGAGGCGCGCCAAAGAGGTTGATGCTGAAGCCTGCCACAAATCAGCTGACCTATGGATGGGTGATCCATGGGGCTAGCAGCAGTTCAGGAGGACCTGATTGGGCGCACAGGTGGTGCGCGCAATTATGCTAAAGGAGTGACCAGCGTAGCTCTTCACCAGGAGGAGGTGGAGCATGGCGGTGCCATAATCCTATGGGCTGTCCATAAACTGGGCGCAAGGCGTACAGAAGGCCATGTGTGCGCGCTTGAGACTCAACGAAGGAGCTTGAGTGTTTGAGCAGAGTGACGGCATGCTCAAGTGAAGTCAAGTCGATATGGCGAAGCTTCACAATAATCTGTGGCAAGAGGGCTGCAGATGGAGTTGGAGGAGGGTGACAAGAGCGCTATCCAGGCCTACTTTATAAGGCAGCAAGACGAGGACGTTTTCACGCTTCAAGTGGGGGAGGATTGTCATGCCCCTAACTCGGCGCCGAGGCCCGGGACCGAGGCGCAGCCAAATCAACATGAGGTTGTAGGCGAGGCGAGTCAAGGAGCGGCTTACCGACCTTCGGGTAGCCAGTGCGCAGGAGGCGCACAGTCCGGAGGCTTGGCCGAGAGGAGGCCAAGGGCTAGAGGGATGCACAAGGGAGATGCGCTAACAGTGGCCAAGGGGGGTGTGGGATAGACACGCCTAGGTGAGGTGCACGGAGGCATCCGGCAGTAGCAAGGTCCAGCAGATGGGACCTTATGTAGGGCGGGGCGACCCCTGCGTGGCGCGCTGCAGTGAGTGCAGCGGTGCGTGGATGGCAGATCCAAGAGGTGGCCTTGGGCGACACCCTGCCATGACAGACCGAGCCGCACGCATAGGTGGTGCGAGGTTGGCCGCTCAGCCAAGGGGACTGGCTGAGTTGAAGGCATACGCCTGAGCGCGAGAGCACCATGGCGCAGGGCGTAGGCAATGCCACAGGGCTGTGGGCGCAGCGCAATCAGGCACCGGCATTCCACCTTCCTTATTCGGTCGTCCATGTTCTCCTCCCGGGCCTTGGCCTCCTGATGAAGTCGAGCAAGGCTCTGGGACTGCGCCATGCTCTCCTTCTTATACTTATTGGCCCGTGCCATGGACTTTATAAGCGCGTCCGCGGAATGAGACATTGCCTCATGTAGGGCGATTGCACCGTTGGCCATCTGCAGCAGAGGAATATGTTAACCATAAGAAGACTGAGATATCGAAAGATATGTCCGAAAACAAAAGGAACTCAAAGGATTATCTAGACAACGAAGACCATCACCATATCTAGGAGCGCGGAGTGGCTCATCCCCCGCGTCTCCTCCTCGGACTTGGCAGTCCGAAACTTCGACAAGAGACAGGCGGCCCGCCCGGCGTCTGTCATTGAGCTGAGCATGGGTGCTGGCCGCGCCGTCTTCTCTTGCGGCCCTTCAGCCTGAGGGTGAGTTGGGCGGCGCGCTGATTATTGGGATGAGCTCCCCGGCTCATCCCTCTGCTTCTCGATCACCTTCGTCCTAGCTCTGGACCTTCTGGTGACTAGCTCCCCTTCTCCGGCAGTTGGGGAATACTCTCCGTCTCTGGCTCGGCAGCAGCCGGAGGCTGACAGCAACTGTAACCTGCCCCGCCTCGGGCATGTAGACGGTGGCAGGGGCTTCCTCTTCAAGATCCACAATCACCACTGTGGCTTTGGTGGTGACCGGAATCTCTCCTTCCTCTATCTCGGTCCCGGCCGGCCTCGGGACCACTTCTCCAACCGGCGCTTCCTCAGTCGGCTCCTCTGCAGGCGTTGGAGCCTTAGGGACTTCGGCGGCTTGAGCTGGCTCGGCCCGCTCCTTCCTTCGAGCTTTCTTCGCCGGCCTTGATGTTTCTCCGACTGCCGGCCTCTTTTGCTTCAAGGCGGCTTCAAACGCACTGGCGGAGAACTTCATCGCTATATCCAAAAATGATGAATGTTAGCAACAGCGTATAGCAATCTCCTGGTCGAGACAGAAGGAATCGGGCATCATGCTCACCAATTGTCGTGGCCAACTCGGCTTCTATCAGGTTATCCTCAGATAGGAGTTCCTTGTAGCCAGGGATTTGGCTGTTGGACAATTGGGTGAAGAGTTCCCTATCTCTCTCCCCCACGGTGGCATTATCATTGGAGCTGGTGTCCGGCTCCATCCAATCGGTCCTCATCCCCTCGACATGGGCAAAAAGGAAGCAGGATTTTCATCCCCTAATCTTGGACGGAAGACCTAGGGGGAAGGCCCTACCCGGTCTGGCGGTGAAAGCCCACCAGGCCCCCTCACCTTGGCGGCGGAGCTTGTAGAAAGCCCGGAACAGTGATAGCCTGGGCCGAGCCTCCTGGAAATAATAAAGAATGACAAAGGTGCAAATGATCCGAATCAAGTTCGGAGTCAACTGCGCCGGCACTAGCCTATACCTGTCTAAAAGGTTCAAGAAAAAGGGTGGAGAGGAAGGCGTAGCTTGCACCGAAAAATTCCTCATACAGAGTGACCCGACCAGGGTAGGTGGAGGTCACTCTATCTTCGGGCCCCGGTGTGGATAGATGAATGAAGTCGGGATCATGTACTTAGCCCTAATGGCCTCTACGTCTTCGGGGGTCACAGTTGAGGCTACTCCTGACGGACCTGCTGGATCAAGACTCACCGCCGGAGGTTGTCTCGGATGGTAGGAGGACACGGGAACTGCACTAATAGGGGAGGCCAAGGAAGACGGAGGTCCGATTGTCGTTGGTCGATCACAGATGGTAACGCCACCCCACCGACCGGGGCATCTGGCTAACTGAAGGGGTCTGGTCTTCACTATTGGAATGGGAAGTTTCTACTATAGGCCTCTTACCCTCCCTAATGGCATGGCGGTCCATGGATGAAAAGAAAGATGAACTAACCTGAAATCAAAGAGAATTTGAAGACAAAAAGGGGCTCAGGTTGCAGAAGAATTCAGGAGAAGGAAAGCTGAAAGAAGGTGATGGCAATGTAAAAGCTTTTCCCAAGCCCTTGGGGCGCTTTTATACCTCCATCTCCAGACAACGATAATCGATGCCTCGCCATGTGGCACTCTCCTATTGCGCTACGAGCTATCCGCCGGAAATCTTGATTGCGCTCGAGATGTGCCGCCTCGATTCGCCCTGAGGAGCGTGATCCCGATCAATCGCGGGACATAGAAAACGGAGAGGCGATGATGACCTTTACCTTTTTCATTCCCCCAATAGGCTTCCTCTTCGAGGCGTCCGACGCTAACGTCATCTCCCACCTACCGCATGATTGTGGAAGATTTTCGAAGCGACACTGCCTCGGGACGATGCGCCAGCTCACCAAGCTATTAAAAGTGCACTAAAGAGCAATCATTTTTGAATTTTCGTGCCCCTCTCGCCCAAAGGGCAGCGGGTACGTAGCCCTCAGCGCTGAGAGGCAAGAGGGCATCTGATGTGGCTGACGTAGCCACGAGGGCAATTATGGCAAAATCAAAATCTTAAGGCGGCCCCGCCCCGGCATCTCCAAGTTGGCTTCGACCTTCCCTGGTCGGCTCCGCTCAGTCCCGGCATCTTCAAGTCGGCCAAGTCGGCCCCGACCTTCCCTGATCAGCCCCGCTTGGCCCTGGCATCTCCAAGTCGGCCAAGTCGGCCCCGACCTTCCCTGGTCGGCTCCGTTCGGCCCCGGCATCTCCAAGTTGGCCCCGACCTTCCTTGGTCAGCCCCGCTTGGCCCGGCGTCTCCAAGTCGGCCAAGTCGGCCCCGACCTTCCCTAGCGGCCGGCCCCGACATCTCCAAGTCGGCCAAGTCGGCCCCGACCTTCCCGGATCGGCCTCGCTCGGCCCCAGCATCTCCAAGTCGGCTAAGTTGGCCCCGACCTTCCTTGGTCGGCTCCGCTCGGCCCCGGCATCTTCAAGTCGGCCAAGTCGGCTCCGACCTTCTCTGGTCGGCCCCGCTCGGCCCCGGCATCTCTAAGTCGGCTCCGACCTTTCCTGGTCGGCCCCGCTCGGCCCCGGCATCTCTAAGTCCAAGTCGGCCCCGACCTTCCGTGAACGGCCCCGCTCAGTCCCGGCATCTCCAAGTCGGCCCCGACCTTCCCTGATGGCCCCGCTCGGCTTCGGCATCTCCAAGTCGACCAAGTCGGCCCCGACCTTCCCTGGTCGACCCTGCTCGGCCTCGGTATCTCCAAGTCGGTCAAGTCAGCCCCAACCTTCCCTTGTCGGCCCCGTTCGACCCCCGCATCTTCAGGTCGACCGAGTCGGTCCTGCAAGGCCTCGGCGCCCTCAGGAGAGTCGAGGCTGTCTCAAGTCGGCCTCAGAATGGTCCTGGCTGTTCATGCCGCCGTCCTTCTGACCCGCACTGCCTGGCATCCCCAGGCCCAACTATTCACTGGTTACGTCGCTGATGGGATTGGACCTAACTACCTGTCAGCCCCACTAACTGATGGGGCGTAGCTCACTAACCGCCGTTTTTTCCTCTTCGATGGGACAGAACCCACCAACTAGCCCAAATTCACGCAACCCCATGAACTCCGCGGATATTCCTTTCTTACGGAACTCCATGTGGTTGTGCAGGTATCAACCCCCTATAAAAGGGTAAGTCCACTCAGGAACAAGGTAACGAAAACTCATACACTCGCTACTCTGATACCCAAAAAGGGATTCTCCTTTTTGAGGACTCATTTTTTTCTTCCCAGAGCTCGTCTGAGCTCTTCCTCAGCTGTGACCCCGGTTACTGACTTGAGCGTCGGAGGGTCCCCACCAGAGCATCCCTTCGGTCTTGAAACTTTTTGCAGCTATCGATCAGGCGTGGGATCGCGGATTAAGCAGCTCTCTTTCCCTATGTTCAAGACCGATGATCAGGCATCATCAGACCACCTTACTAACCATCTTATTATATCCCCTATTTTTTTGGGATAGACTACACTGACAGCAAGTTAAAGAGGGCTTCAACCTAGTGTTCTAAAGTCCGCAGAACAACCGAACTATCTTCATCCACCTCGAAGAAGAACGTAACAACGATGGTGACAAACGTAGGGGAAGCCACTTCAGTTCTCTCCAAGATTGAGGAACCAGGAGTAAGAGCGATGGTTCCTCCTAGTACTCATTTAACTTTCTAAACTTGACGAAAGGTCAGCTTTCTATAGTTGAATTTAACATCAAAGGCACCTATTCAATCAGCTGCAAGCTTTCAGAAGGATGAGCAATAAGGGATTCTCCTATTGCTCTTACGTCCAGTTGAAAGTCTAAGCTAATTCTCATATGAAGATTGTATCTACATCACTCTCTACTTGTTATTTGAGAGCATATATGGTAGTCCATGCATGCTAGCCTTAGTTTACATTTGCGAAGACCAATGTGCAATTCCTTGATTTTTTTTTTCCTTCCATTTTCGATTTCTCTCGTCCGTGTGTGTGGGGCGCACGTGTAGAGGTACGTACACATGACGTAAAGATGCTTCAACTATGCACGGAGTATATATGGTGATTACCACTGCAGAGGTGGCTCCCATGGATATATATATATAGATGTGTGCACTAACACCCCTCCACCAAAGCAACCTACCCGAGTTAGTCCTCACGAGTTACACCGTGTTTCCCTTCTTTCCCAACTTTAATTTATATCCACATGGTGCAGTACTGCAGTGGGGCATTCGATCTCATTTCACAGTCGCTAGCTCTTCAAAAGGACGATCGAGTCACGCGTCCATGCACTACTCACAGAGCCAGTTACACACCTTGAGGATGGCACCATGTTGCTGCTACGCCACTAGAGTGTGGACTGTCAGTCAGTACTGTACATGAGTAAAAATGTGCTTGAAGAATGTGATTAAGGTTTCTCCATGCGTCTTTCTGAAGCTATATCAGCCAATCCACCACCAATCCGTAGAAGACTTGCTTGCAGTTTAGTATGAGCACATTAATTATTTAATTCCTTTCCAAGCCTCACCCATAGAAGACCTGCTGTTGGGATGGCCGAGTGTCCGCCACTACGACAGGTGAAGGACATGATGCCTCACAGTCTGCAGCCCCATGCGCACTACATATAAAGCCCAAAAGGCTCCGCGCGTGCGGTGGTGTTGCTCTCCAGCCACCTCCCACGACCTAACTACTACGCGTTCTTGCACCACCCACTGCCGTATAAAACGCTGCCCGCCCTCCCCATATTCCACCCGCCCCCATGCACGGTTGCAGGTGTCATTACTTCAAACATGTTCCACTTCATGGCTGCTGGTAGGGTTCTTAGTGTAGCGTTTGGACTGTTATGGGTTGTGTCCGTTTGTTCCGCCTCTAGAGGCTTGCTTACTGTAGGGGTTGAAACGTATGGTGCTGGCCAGGACATCCCTGGAGGGAGCAATGGTGGCCAAGGTGTTGGCTACGGTGGCAGTGCGTTCTCTGGAGGCTTTTATAGTGCTCGGGTGGAGCTGTAGGAGATCCCGGAGGTATGTATGGTGGTGGTCCCTATGGTGCAGGTGGGGGAGAGCACGGCATTGGTTACAGTAATGGAGGAAGTACTAGCTACGGTGGTGGAGGAGGAGGAGTACAGCTGGGAGGTAGCTACGATGCCGGCGGAGATCATGGCTTCGGTGGATATGGCGTTAATTATTGGGCCCCTGGTGGAGGTGCAAGTGGAGAGCACCACAGTGGTTGCAGTGGCAGCGGCGGAGGTGGAGAAGGTGAACATGGTGGCAGCTGCAATGGTGGTAGCATCGGTGGCAGTGGAAGTTATTCTTCAGGAGGGGCCTCTGGTGGAGGATCTTGGACGGGACACTGGTTTAGCTATGGTAGCAGTGGAGGCGGAGGAGCTGGTGGCGGCATGAGTTATGGCGTTGGCGACAACCGTAATGGAGGAGGAGGTGGTGGTGGTGGTGCTTCTATTGGTGGCGCAAACGGCTACGGGAACTCTAGGGGTGGTGAAGACCATACCCCTGAGGAGACCTAGCTTTGACGAGAAGTCTTAATTATCTTATAATAATATTATGCATGGCTGCATTCCTAAAGATTAATTAAATGGCCAAGGCCTGCTGCTAGTTTAGCGTTGATGCTGTAGTTCACGCTGCTGATAGTTTGAAGCCTAGAGGCAAGTGATCTAGCTTGTAACCGTGTAATATATTTCTTTGTGGTAATGAACTTAAGCTTTAATACGATTAATACGAGAAGGAAAGATAGAAGTTGTATGCATTTGTGTAACATGTATGCCGCTTTTGGTTTTGACCAACATAACCTTAAGGATATTAAAAGAAGGAGAGAAGGAATAATTATAAGACAACCTTCAGGAGACATCATCTTTTCTAACTTAGCCTTTTTTTTGGAAAACAAATTAAGCAGGACTTGGCTCAATTGTAGCCCATGCTACACTAACCCATCGTTAGGAGCCATTTTTAAATAGATAATGTGTGGCTCATAAATTAAATCAATCAATAAACATAAGATGTGATAGCTCTCACCTGCACATAATTGATCCGATCTACTCAAAGTCATTTTTAAAGCTTTCGCATATTTTTGATTGTCATATCATGGACTATTGCCTGCCTTGAAGTGGTGGACAAGGAAGTTAATTTAAACATTGTTGCTATCAATTTTTCTTATTCTTCTTCTAAATGTCATCTTTCTTCTTCCAACGTCGAAAATATGCTCAAACAACATAATATATTGTTAGAGAAGATGAACACCCACCTATGGAGGACCAAATCTAACACTAACATTTTGTCCAAGCTTGGCTACATTTAATTGCCTTTATTGTTTTATAACATTAATGGTCATATGTATGCTACTTAAGCTCATCTTGAATTTGGCACATGTAGAACTTAAACCCAACTTAATTTGAGGCTAAAAAAATTAAATTTAAACCAATGAAATAGATTTGAATTAATTTCACACCAAGTCAAAAATTGATGTAGACTATGAAGCAGGGCCCTATAAAGCACGGATATATTATATTATATTATTAAACTAAATAAAAAAGCTAAATTAAAATTATATTCTTTATTTAACCTAATAACTTTTTTATTAGAATACATGAAAAAGGTAAGATGCACATAGCTGCTCCATTAAACAAGCTAAAGCTCGTAGCCTACCATCATAACATTAAAATAAGATTTTTTTTACATATATATATATACTCTTATAAATATCTCATTATATACCTTATAAATATTTATTTTATATATATGTGTGTGTGTATGTGTGTGTGTGTGTACACACACATCCACATACACATCATGATGTGATGATAAACATGCAAAAAGAAATATAGCATATGCACATATATAGTAAATTTGTAAGGATATATACTTAATTTCATATATTTATAAGTGAATACATGGAAAAGAAATGGATTGTAATGGTATGAAACAATAAGTTCCTTCTCCTCATTCACTTTTATTATTGTGGGTGTACTAATAATGGCATCATCTCAATTGCTCTTGCCAAATGTAATAGTATTGATGCCTCTTTTGTATATAACATCATTGTAAACTCTTCTTTTCAATAGTAATTAGCACTGTGATATCTCTTTTCTTGGCCTTGATTAATAGTACTTCATCTTTATTTCTACCACAAATTAAGAATTTAAAAAATAGTTAGATCCAAGCCTAAATAAAAAAAAGACAATATAATCGATCTAAATAAAGAAAGAAACTTAATAAAAAAAAGTCAACTTTAGTGAGAAAATAGGTTGTCAAGAATAATATTGAACTCAATGTCAAAGAAATTAAAATTTCTATCAAAAATTATGAGAAAGCATAAGATTATTATTTTCAATTTTGCTTATAAATGCTGTTTTAATAACATTAATTTATAATTATTATTTAAAATTTAATGTCTACTAATTAATGTGCATCAATGAGTACGAAGAAATGGCTAGTATAAAAAAGATATAATGAATTGAAACGTGGGTTTTACTAAATGAAGGAGAAAGGGAGGAAGGGCTAAAGGAGAGATTCACTAGGAAACAAAGGTAAGAGAAAAATAGTTCAACTCAACTCAATTCATCTAAGCAATTTTTTAACTATATGGGATCGGCTACATAAATCTGCTTTCTTTACTCTATTTTATTCAGAACTAAATCAACACTCAAAATAAAAAATAAAAAAAATAAGATTTAAAATGAGTATAATTAAAAATAATATATCTATAATTTATTAAAATTTATGGATAGTGAATGTTTTAGTCAATTCAATGAATGTTGTTGGCCCAGATGGCAACCCAAGAGAGGGGGTGAATTGGGTTCTTAAAAAAAAATTTTACACTTAAAAACCAATTTCACTATGCACAAGTAAAGTGATGCAGTAAATAATAAACACAATATAAATAAGAGAGAGAGAGTAATAAGCACGATAAACACAAGAAGGTTTATAGTGGTTCGGTGTTATCTACACCTACGTCCACTCCCAAGCAACTCTTGGGTCCACACTATAATCACCCTGATTATAGCTGAGTTATTTTGCAATATCATAACTCGAACTTATTGTTTTACACGGAATCACAACGAATCCAGCTGGTTTTCATGGATTCACCAGCACACAACCCAACGTAAGCTACACTTAGCTTACCCCGGGTCAACTACCTCAACTAATTCAATCCCCTGATTGAATTAGGACACAAGCAATTCAGATAAATGTTTACAACAATTAATAGCTCCTCAAATAAGCAAATATGCAATGTAAATAAATAAGAATAGAAAAGCTTGTTTTGAAGTGATTTGAAGTTGAGCTTTTTTTCTTTTCTTCTCTTCTTCTGAATGAGCTAACAGGATTTGAACTCTGATTCTTGAACGAAGCTTGTTGAAGAAAAGTCTAAAATTTAGGGCTCTTGCTCCTCTTCTTCAAAATGATGGAAATCCTTTGGATTTGATCTTGAAACGCCTTTGGATTTTTCTTCTATCTCTTCTTAATAGATGGCTTTGAGCATAGATATTTTTCCTCTTGAAAATTAGATGATTTCTCTCTTTTTCTTTCCGGTTTTCTTCTCTCTATTTTTCTCTATTTTCTCATTCTCTGTTTTGAAACGAACGATGCCCTTCTATAATCTTCTTTAATCCAAGATTAGGTAAAAAAATAGTCGTTGAAATGTACTTGGATTGCTTCCTCACGCAAAGAAATAGATCCATTGGGGGTTAGGTGAAGAAATGTTACCATTTGAATCCGTTCTGACAGATTTAAAATTCTGTTCCTGATAGGTTGGAGTCGGCTCCAACTTTTCATGTGTCGGCTCCAAGTCGGGTTTCCAAAAATAGTAACAAAACATCCGTTGGGGAGTCAGCTCCGAGAAACTATGATGTCGGCTCGATGCGTTCTGGAGTTGGCTCTAATTTTCGAGGGTGTCGACTCTAACGATGTCCCAAAAATACACTCTCTGTTCTCAGGTTAGAGTTGGCTCTAAAATTTTCAGGTGTCGATTCTGAAACTCCAGGTGTCGGCTCCAAATTCTAACGTAGAAAACAGTTCTCTGTATCTCAGGTTAGAGTCAGCTCTAGGATTTCATGTGTCGACTCTAAACCATGCCAAAAATGTTAAACTGTTCTGATACGCTCCGGGGTCGGTTCCAAACACTATGGGTGTCGGCTCCAAGTTCTGAACTTTGATATATTCCATTAAAAACCGATTCAAACTAATTTTCATATAACTTTTGAATAATTTAACCTTTCTAAGTTCTTGAAACATTGTTAATTTCATGAGTAACTTAAAAAAATATACTCATGGCTTTTGTTAATCATCAAAATCAATAAGTGGGTCAACAATCTCCCCCTTTTTATGATGACAAAAACATTGAGTTATGCATGATTGATTAATGAAAATATTTTGTTTCATAGTTAAGGCTCCCCTGAATGAGGTAGCTCCCCCTATGAAACCAAATTAAGTTCATTTGAATTCAATGCATATTTTCTCATTAACACATTACAAACATTTTCTCAATATGTATTAACATTAAATGCATATACTAAAAAACTCTCCCCCTTTTTTGTTATCAACAAAAAGGTAAGAAAGAAGCTTAAGTCAAAATCAAAATTAATGCTTCAATCAGGATTCAAGATAACATTCAATGAATACAAAGTCATTCAGATATTCATTAATTCATTCAAAATTCATTACATCATTCATATTATTTCAAAATACATCAAAACATCAAAGTACATAATTTGTCCTAAGTACAAACTAAAGTTCAGAGAAAAAACAAAGCTTGCAACATCTAAAATCTCATAATTCTTTTCAGCTCTTCTAGAATTTGTCCCATGTGAATTTTCATAAAATCTTTAGTATTCTTTCAACTAAAGGTGCAACAGTAATTTTTCTTGAAGCTCGCATTGCATTTTGAATAGTTGTTAGATCTCCGCTATACCTTGATCTTTCAAATATCTTGAGATCTTTCACTTCAAGGTAACAGAAGAGTGCTGAGATGACTCTATCACACTGATCGATCATCCAAAGAATAAAAAAGCTCCTTAATCATAACTTGATTCACAAATTCATTTTTATTTTTCATGATCATAAATAATTCTTGAGTTGCTCTAACTGAGTCTCAGAAAAACCAGTAGATGCCTGAGCAAAAGATGTAGGGATAGGTGCTGGTGCTGGGGGTGCAGAACTGCTGGGGCCAGGTGAAGGGTGTCTTGCAGAAGGTCCCACAACTGATGGACCAGGCGCCACAGTCTCAACCTCAGCTGTACCATCATCCAAATTCCCTTTTCTTTCCCAGTTCTTTGATCTTCACGAAGCCCATACGGTGAAGGTGGCAATTATAATAGTCTGTATGTCTAAGGCTCTTTAAAGGCTCATTATCCAAATATTCACACCTTGGCTCTGAAAGGCCATAGTAAAATCATACCATAGGGCAGGGTTGACTTTCTTTTCCTAGCCTTAGCCATGTACCAAATCATCATTCTGGGTAAGTTTATTGGTTGCCGGTCACTATAGCATCCATTACAAACATCCCTCTCGATACATACTCAAATCTTCTGGTCTTAGGGAAAAAATTATGCTACAAATGTTATGCAAAATCTTAACTCTAGGGGCAATTGATTAGCCCTAATTTCTTCAAATTCGGCTACATCTCTGCCAAGTAATCTTGATAAGGCCTTCTCTCTCACTAGAAAAGTTGGCAATAGGTCCAATAACAGGTATTTCTAACAAACTTCCCAAAATTTCGAAGTTAGGTGAACTCTTGTACCTCTCACATGCTAACAAGGCCTGTCTCCTCTAGACAAGTTAAGATAAAATCCTTTACAAGAGCCGGATAAGTAGAACATCTAGGGAACATACCTTCTCCCAACCCATTTCTTTAATATGTCTTCCAAGTGAAAACCCTCAGCTTCAAAGAATTCGAAATCCACTTTTCTACCCATTGTTAAAACCTATCCGCTAAGAGATCTACCTGAGAGAAGAAGGACCAGGGAGCACTAGGAGTAGAGGAGATGACGTAGAAGATGAACTGGGCGAAGGTTTACGTGCCAGACGCCTTTGTCCTTTTTCCCATCGTCACGGTCGCTCCGAATACCAATCCTCGGCGCTTAGGTGCCATAGATTGAGGAGTGATGGATTAGAAAGATTCTAGGATTTGGAAGGTTTGGAGAGAGTTTTAGAAGAGTTTGGAATTGAATGGGGTCGAATAGGTATCGACTCTGCCCTAATAATCAACCTGGGACCATAAGGTGTCGGCTCGCGCAAAGCCGGGTCGACTTTAAGTCACTAACAAGTCATCCCGAAATGGAGTCGGCTCTACGAAGCGGGGTCGACTCCAAGGTCATAGACAGAAACCAGGAGTCAACTCCACTAATAGAGGTGTCGACTCCAAGACATTTCAAAAAAAAAAAAAGATTTTCTGAAACTTGTCAAAATAATCAATCGATAAAATTCCTTGGAATGAATCAAAAAATATCTAGATAAGTTTTCCTTGAATATAAAAGATTTCAAGAAAATAATGAATTCTAGATAGATTCCTTAGAAGTTTCAAAATCATTCCGGGTCACAAATTCCTAATTCTCCTCTAAGATAACAAAATCTTTCTTCACTAAAGGTTTTGTAAATATGTCAGCTAATTGTTCTTCAGTGTTAACATAATCAAGACAAATTTCATTATTAGCTACATGTTCTCTTATAAAATGATATCTAATTTCTATGTGTTTAGTTCTTGAATGTTGAATTGGATTTTTAGTTAGATTTATTGCACTGTGTTATCACATCTTATTGGAGTTTTATCAAGTGTGATACCATAGTCTTCAAGTTGTCGCTTAATCCATAGGATTTGAGCACAGCAACTTCCAGCTGCTACATATTCAGCTTCAGTAGTTGATAATGCAACTGAATTTTGCTTTTTGCTAAACCATGAGATTAAGTTACTTCCTAAGAATTGGCATGCACCACTTGTGCTTTTTCTATCTAATTTACATCCAGCATAATCAGAATCAGAATATGCAATCAGATTTAATGTTGAGTCTCTAGAATACCATAAACCTACATTTTTGTTCCACTTAAATATCTTAGTATTCTTTTAACAGCAATTAAATGTGATTCTTTAGGTTCTGATTGAAATCTAGCACATAAACATACAAAACATAATATCTGGTCTACTTGCTGTTAAGTAAAGTAGGGATCCGATATACCTCGATAATATTTTGATCAATTTCTTACCTTCTTCATCTTTGTCCAGCTTGCATGAAGGACTCATTGGTGTTCCGAGGGGTTTAATTGATTCCATACCAAACTTCTTGAGAATTTCTTTGTGTATTTGTTTGGTTGATGAAAATTCCCTCTTTGCTTTGTTTGATTTGGAGTCCAAGGAAGAAGTTGAGTTCTCCCATCATGCTCATCTCAAATTCACCCTGCATTAACTTTGCAAATTCTTGACATAGAAATCGTTAGTAGCACCGAATATAATATCATCAACATATATTTGTACTACTAATAAATCTTTACTTTTTCTTTTCAAAAATAGTTTTATCAACATTTCCTCTTATAAAATCATTTTCAATTAGAAATTTACTTAATCTATCATACCAAGCTCTAGGTGCTTGTTTTAAACCATATAGTGCTTTGTGCAATTTAAAAACGTGATTTGAAAATTCATGATCTTCAAAACCTGGTGGTTGTTCTACATAAACTTTCTCATTTATAAATCCATTTAAAAATGCACTTTTACATCCATTTGAAATAAGTTAAATGTTCATATGACATGCAAATGCAAGTAATAATCTAATCTAACAGTGCAAAAGTTTCATCAAAATCAATACCTTCTTCTTGATTATATCCTTTTGCAACTAATCTAGCTTTGTTTCTAATTACTATGCCATTTTCATCTAGTTTATTTCTAAATACCCATTTTGATCCTATAACAGAATGATTTTTAGGTCTTTCAACTAAGGGTCCATACATTATTTCTAGTAAATTGATTTAATTCTTCTTGCATAGCTAACATCCAATTATTATCTTTTTCAGCTTCTTCAATAGTTTTAGGTTCAATTTGAGATACAAATGCAAGATGATTATTATTTCTCATTGATGATCTAGTTCTTATTCCTTGAGATGGATCACTATAATCAATTCCTTGGATGACCATAAGCATATCTCCAATCTCTAGGAAGATCTACATCATTATGATGATCAATAACATCATCTTAGGTGAATCATCATCTTTAGCTTCTTGTTCATGATCTGAAGATACATCAATATTTAATTTTTCAATATCTCTTTCAATTATGTTTGTATCTTCCTCATCATCAATCTTTTCAGAACTCGATGCTAAAGATTCATCAAAAACTACATGAATGGATTCTTCTACAATTAAGTTTTCTTGTTAAATACTCTATAAGCTTTACTAGATGTTGAATATCCTAAGAAATTCCTTCATCAGATTTAGCATCAAATTTTCCTAAGATTATCTTTACCATTATTATGAATGAAACATTTACAACCAAATGCATGAAAGTAACTTATATTGGTTTTCTATTATTCCATAATTCATAAGGTGTTTTCTTAAGGATTGGTCTAATTAAGGCTCTATTTAAGATGTAACATGCTGTGTTTATAGCTTCCGCCCAAAAGTACTTTGGTAGTTGCTTTCACATAGCATGGTACGGGCCATGTCTTCTAGAGTCCTATTTTTTCTTTCAACAACCATTTTGTTGTGGTGTTCTAGGTGCTGAAAATTATGATAATGCCATTTTCAATGCAAAATTTTCAAATAAATGATTTTCAAATTCAGTTCCATGATCACTTCTTAGAGATACTATGGTGTTGTTTTTCTCATTTGTGACTTTCTTGAAGAATTTCAAAATATGAAAGTCTCATCTTTGTGAGCTAAAAACAATACCCAAGTGTATCTAGAATAATCATCTACAATCACAAGACCATATTTCTTTCCTCCTAGACTTGTGGTTCTAGTAGGTCCAAAAAGGTCCATGTGAAGTAGCTCAAGTGGCCTAAGTGGAAACAATATTTTTAGATTTGAAAAGAATTTCTAGTTTGTTTTCCAAATTGACATGCATCACAAATTTATTATTTTCAAAATCTAGTTTGGAAGACCTTTAACTAAATCCATTCTAATTAATTTTGAAATAAGGTGTGTGCTTGCATGACCTAATCTACGATGCCACAACCAACCAATCTCATTTATTAGCATTATTAGCAATTAAGCAATGATTACTAGTAGACAAATTGTCTAAATCAATCAAGTATACATTGCCATTTCTATTTCCAATAAATACAATGCTATTATCAATGGGATTAGATACAGTGCAAATAGAAGCTTCAAATGAAACTTTAAACCTTTATCACATAATTGGCTAATACTAATTAAATTATGCTTTAAACCATCAACATAAAACATTTTCAATAAATGTGGAGGGAGTTATTTGAATTTTACCAAAACCCATAATTTGGCCTTTGCCATTATCGCCAAACGTAACAACTCCTCCTCTTTTTTTCAAGGGTGATGAATTGATCTTTGTCACCCGTCATGTGTCTTGAGCAGCCACTATCAAGATACCACTTTCTTTGATCTTTTGGCCGCAAGACACTCCTGCAAAAATCAAATCTTATGTTTAGGTACCCAAGCCTTCTTGGGTCCTTCATGGTTAGTAGCAAAAATTGTTCCTTTTGGAACCCATATTTTTTTGCTTTATATTTAAATTCTTATATTTTTTGAAATTACATTCATAAGATTTATGCCTTTTTGTTACATAATAACATGAAATATATTTTGTTTTTTTAAAAAATTTTGACATATTTTTGTTTCTATGTTTATATCCTAAACCAGCTTTATCAAAAATAGCTCTTTGATTGTTCAATAGTAAATTAAGTTTTTCTGACTATTTGTAAATTTATCAATAATATTCTTATATTTATCAACTTCTTTCTTTAAATTAAGATTTTCATTAGAAATTAATTTTTTTTTTTCAAATTCTTCTTTTTCAGATTTCAAATTTTGATCTCAAAAACAAGTTCATTTTTCATTTTGAGAAGATTAAATTTTCAGTTTTCAAGATTTGTTCTTTTTTCAAAATTTGAAATCATAACTAATTCATTGAAAGCATCAATAATTCATCAAAAGTAAATCATCATTGGAGGTTTCGGAACTTACCTCATTATCGTCGTTTGCCATGAAGCAATGTTGGCAACTTCTTTTTGTTCTTCTTCGGAAGAAGACTCTTCACTATCACTCCAAGTTGCAACATAGGCTTTCTTCTTCTTCTTGTAGGCCTTCTTTAATTGAGGACATCATCTGAAATGCCCTGGTTTCTTACATTCATAACATAATAAGGGTCTTTTCTTTTCCTTTCCTTTTCTTTTCTTTTCTCCTTCCATTTTTATTCCAGATTTCTCTTGTGGAAGGGTCTTCTTCTTTGCATAAATTTCTTAAATTTTCTGCAAGGAGAGCTGTCTCATCATCATCTTTCACCGCTGCTCTTTTCATTTCTGCAGCCTTGAGGCGATTGTTCTTTTCTTTTTGACCTCTTCCTCTTGATATTGTTTCATTGTAAGCTCATGGGTCATTAGGGATCCAAGTAGCTCCTCCAAAGGTAGGATGTTCAAGTCTTTGGCTTCTTGGATTGCTGTCACTTTGGCTTCCCATGATCTTGGAAGTGACCTAAGAATTTTGCGCACAATTCAGAGTTAGTATAAGTCTTACCAAGACTTTTAAACCATTTACAATATCAGTGAATCTAGTGTACATGCATGTGATGGTTTCATTTTGTTCCATGCTAAATAATTCATATTTATGAACAAGTATTTATTTTAGATTCTTTTAACTTGTTTGGTACCCTCATGGTAACTTCCAACCTATCCCAAATTTCTTTGCGGAATTACATGTGAGATTCGTTGAATTCATTTGCATCTAAAGAACAATATAAAACATTCATGGCTTTAGCATTGAGCTGTGCCATTTTCCTATCATTATCATTCCAATCCCTTTCGGGCTTAGGAACAATAGTGCCATCTACTATGTGTGTGGGTGTACTAGGTCCATTAATATTACTCCACAATTCATAATCAAAGCTTGAATGAATATTCTCATTCTAGCTTTCCAATATGAATAGTTTTCCATTAAACAAAGGAGGTCGATTCGTAGAATGACCTTCAGCAAAAGATGATCCACTTGAGCTGCCATTTGGATCTTTAGCTCTTGATCGTGAGATCAAATTCTAAATGAGCACTTGCTCTGATACCAATTGTTGGCCCAGATGGCAACCCAAGAGGGGGGGTGAATTGGGTTCTTAAAAAAAATTTAACTTTAAAAACAATTTATTAAGTTAATGTGCAAGTGAAGTGATTAAATAATAAACACAAATAAAGAGAGAGAGATAGAGTAATAAGCACGGCAAACACAAGAATTTTATAGTGGTTCGGTGTATCAACACCTACGTCCACTCCCAAGATTCACTTGGGTCCACACTATAATCACCTGATTACAGCGAGTTGTTTTACAAGCTCACAACTCGAACTTGTTGTTTTACACGGGATCACAACGAACCCAGCTGGTTTTTATGGGTTCACCAGCACACAACCCAACGTAAGCTACACTTAGCTTACCCCGAGGTAACCACCTCCACTAATTCAATTCATTGATTGAATTAGGACACAAGCAATTCAGATAAATGTTTACAACAATTAATAGCTCCTCAAATGAGCAAATATGCAATGTAAATAAATAAGAATAGAAAAGCCTGTTTTGAAGCGATTTGAAGTTGAGCTTTTCTTCTTTTCCTCTCTTCTTCTGAATGAGCTAACAGGATTTGAACTTGATTCTTGAACGAAGCTCGTTGAAGAAAAGTTTGAAATTTAGGGCTCTTGCTCCTCTTCTTCAAAATGGTGGAAATCCTTCGGATTTGATCTTAAAACGCCTTTGGATTTTCTTCTATCTCTTCTCAATATATGGCTTTGAGCACAAAGATTTTTTCTCTTGAAAACTAGATGATTTCTTTCTTTTTCTTTCCGTTTTTCTTCTCTCTATTTTTCTTTATATTCTCATTCTTTTTTTTGAAACGGATGACGCCCTTTTATAATTTTCTTTAATCCAAGATTAGGTGAAAAATAGCCGTTGAAATGTACTTGGATTGCTTCCTCATGCAAAGAAATAGATCCGTTGGGGGTTAGGTGAAGAAATGTTATCGTTGGAATCCGTTCTGACATATTTGAAATTCGTTCCTGATAGGTTGGAGTCGGCTCCAACTTTTCATGTGTCGGCTCCAAGTCGGGTTTCCAAAAATAGTAACAAAACTTCCATTGGGGAGTCGGCTTCGAGAAACTGTGGTGTCAGCTCGACGCGTTCTGGAGTCGGCTCTAATTTTTGAGGGTGTCGACTCTAACGATGTTCCAAAAATACACTCTCTGTTCTCAGGTTAGAGTCGGCTCTAAAATTTTCAGGTGTTGGCTTTGAAACTCCAGGTATCGGCTATGAAACTCCAGGTGTCAGCTCCAAATTCTGATGCAGAAAACAGTTCTCTGTATCTCAGGTTAGAGTCGGCTCTAGGATTTCATGTGTCGACTCTAAACCGTGCCAAAAATGTTAAACTGTTCTGAAATGCTCTGGGGTCGACTCCAAACACTGTGGGTGTCGGCTCCAAGTTCTCAACTTTGATATATTCCATTAAAAATCGATTCAAACTGATTTTCATATAACTTTTGAATAATTTAACCTTTCTAAGTTCCTGAAACACTTGTTAATTTCATTAGTAACATAAGAAATATACTCATGGCTTTTGTTAATCATCAAAATCAATAAGTGGGTCAACAAATATGATCAAACTTAAGGCACGCTCAAAATAAAAAAATATATATTTTGGCATAAACAAATACTTTGATCGTGCTTGATTCAAACTTCAATTGACTTCAATTTAGTTTATAACAACTATTTGGATCAATTAAACTTATCTTTGGCTGGATTTGAAATTAAGTTTAAATTATTATTGGCATAATTGGTAAGCAAATCGAGTTTGTTCCCACGGTTCAAGCTTCGCCAAAGCTCTCAAACGGTCCACTTGGTTACACTCCTGCCTCATACCTAGGGGTGCAACTCGGGCTCATGAAACTTGGGTTTTCTCAACCCTAATCCTAATCCTAACCCTATTTATAAAACCTCAATCCTGATCCTATTTTTAAAAATCGAGTTCGAGTTGAGTTTCGGATTAGAATTCAGGTTGATGGAAAAAAAAAAAATATTTTTTTCAAAGTAAATAAATACGAATTATGGATCACAGAGATGAAAAAATAAAATTCCTTACCAAACGCATAAGCTAAACTTGGGGCTTTAACGTTATATTAAAAAAAAAGTCTTAGGTGAAACAAAGAAGAGGAGGAGGTGCCGTAAACAAAAAAGAGGAGGCAAGAAATGAAATAAAATGTGCGGATGGTTCGTCTTTATGTTTGTCCTTTTTTTTCTCACCTGCAACCGACGGTCTTGCCCTTCTCGTCCTTAAGTTGGTCATCTCGTTCGATCCGTCTAGCGCTCTCAACGCCTTCAAAAATCTGATGCCGATAAGCTATCCCCATTCGGGTAACCCTCAAGTTCGAGTTATTTTAGGTTTGGATTGTGGTCAACCCAAACTCAAGTCAATTACAAATCAAGCCTTGATCTTTTGGAATCGGGTTGAATCAAAATGAGTTTAAATAATACTATAAATTAGGTTGGACCGGCCAAATTCAGGTTAAACCCAGCTCAAATTGCATTCCTAATCAGATCAGTATCTGAACCCACCCCTACTCAAACCAGGCCCATCGCTGATCTCCGAAACCGAAACTCGTGGGGCCCGATACGCTATAAACCTCTCCGACACACCGAAACCCTCGTCCCTTCGCCTTCTTCCTCTCCTCCCATCCGAATCTCTTCACTGTCCCCATTCGTCTTCTCTGAGACTTCCAAAATCGCTTGCCTCCCTTTCATGGCGCAGAGCTCCATCCCCATCACCGAGCTCTTCTGGTCCCTCGTCGACAAGGGCGATCGCAAGTTCTCCAGGCTTCGCGATCTTCCCAATTACGGCCGCAATCGGTGAGACCCAGTCGTTTCTCGTCCCTTCTCTGCTCTCCATCCGTCCAAGAACCCTATCCCTAGATTTATTCGATCTTTCTTCATCGATTTGTTCAGGAACGACTCGGATTTCCACAAGGCCTTCAAGATCTACACGCAACTGTGGAAGCTCCAGCAGGAGAACAGGCAGAAGCTGGTGGAGGCCGGGCTGCGGCGGTGGGAGATCGGGGAGGTCGCATCCAGGATCGCTCAGCTCTACTATGGCCAGTACCAGCGGACAAGCGACTCTTCCTACCTGTCCGAGGCCTACATCTTCTATGAGGCTATCCTCAGCCGGGAGTACTTCCGGGATGGGGCGTCGCAGGACCCCGCCCTCGCCAACAAGCAGCTCCGGTTCCTCGCCAGGTTCTTGATTGTTTGCCTCGTGCTGGGCCGGAGGGAGATGGTCAGCCGCCTGGCGAATCAGCTCAAGACGCTGGTGGATGAGTCCAAGAGGAACTTCCAGGTGAGCTTCTTCCAGTTCTGATTCTTCTTCTTGTTTCTTGTTTCGTTTAGATTAGTAATTTATTGATAAGATTGTTTTCTTTATTTTGAATGTTTATTTTAAGATTGTTTATTTTCAAGAAATGGCGAAGAGGTGGATCAGGAGATATAAATAGAACTGAATGATGTGAGGGGCTTTAAGAAACTAGGAACTAACTGGTCTTTCAGACTAGTTGAAGTTTAAATTGACTTCTTGTTTGACACACGAGGATTGAAAAGGTTATGAATAAAAGGTATAAAGATTCGTGGACTTAAAGAAGTTAGGGACATGATGTGAACCGTAAATTTGTTTATCCGTGATGCTGTTTGTTTGCCAATAAATGCATAACGTTGATGGATTTAGAGATTTATTTTGAACTAAATGCTGCATGTAATGCCGGAAAGTTGGGGCTGAAGTGCCTTTTCAATAGGATGATATTACATTAAGCTCTTGCTTCATTATTGATGAATGAGAAGGTTGTAAAGAGGATTTTGCGTATGATAATTATTTGTTCTAGGGTGGCATTCTCTGGTTACATGTCTCAGTCAGTCTTCAGTTCTTAGTTAGTTAAAGAAGTTTACCCCAAGGTCTTTCAGCTAACACATCCTGGATTAGCCAAAAGTAAGAAGAAGCAAAAAGAAGATTGAGTTCCCTACCTCTTGAGTTGGTATTGTTAATCAAAAATTGCTATAGCTAAATTCAGAGTTTAAGATGCATCCAATATATGCTCCTTTATTCCATTTTTTCTACTGATGTAGAGCTTTCAATCACTTGCATGCATGATGCCTGCATGCAATTCGATTGTGTGAACAAAGCCAAAATCTTTAGCTATACTCAACTCAACTCAACTCATCTAAGCCTTTTCCCAACTATATGGTGTTGGCTACATAAATCTGCTTCCTCTACTCTGCTCTATTCAGGACTAAGTCAACATTCAAATTACAAATAGTTATATATTTTTTAATTAGTTTTGTCCATGTTAGTTTATATCTATCTCTACCTCTATTCTTGCCATAAATTATTAAAAGATCACTTTTTCTAACTGGAGCATCTAAAGATCTTCGTTGTATATGTCCAAACCACTATAATCGATTTTCACTTATTTTATCTTCAATTGGGCTTGCTCCTATCATTTTTTTTATATGTTTATTTTTAATTCTATATTTTAAAGTTTTACAACATATTCATTTTAACATGTGCATTTCTATTATACTTAATTTATTCACATATTGTTTCATTATTGCCCAACACTCTGTTCCATATGGTATAGCTGGTCTAATAGCGGTTATATATATATTTTTTTTAATTTTAATGGGATGCATTGATCTTGCAATACTCCTGAAGCACTCTTCTACTTAGTCCATTTTGCTTTAACTATCTATTTCTAAAATTATATAAATATTACTGACTTATGTAGCATATGTTGTCTACTTGTTGTTTCTGGGGTCTAATGTTGCTTTAAAAAAAAGTTCCATTGGTATTACTTGAAAAATTATATGGACCATGACAGTTATACATGGACTTTAAAACACTTGAAATTTTGTTTTGATTTTTCTGTACAGGAAACAGAATTCAAAGAGTGGAAGCATATGGTCCATGAGATAGTTAGGTTTCTTAAAGCTGACACACCTTTTATGAATATGAGGCCTTTGAGATACAGCTTTGCCTTCGATCCACATCCAGACTCTCTTTCCAGTGTAGCTTCCTGCAACACCAAGAGACGTCTAGTTTTACGTGATGCTATCTTAAGCAGCTATTGTCACAATGAGGTTAGTTACAACTTCTATTAATGATCCATTCCTGTTGCCTCTATTCCATTTAAAAGACTTGATATCATCTTTGCCTTCTGAAACTCTTAAAATTGTGGTCTATGGTATTGATGCTACTGTGGTGTATTTTTTGGTTCAGGTCAAGTTCACAGAACTGACTCTGGATGCTTTCAGGATGCTTCAGTGTCTAGAGTGGGAACCCTGTGGTTTATTCTCTATGAAGAATAGTGCTGACAGTAGTCATAATGGAACAGGGTCTAATCGTGTCAGTCTGTTACAAGATATTAGAGATCCTACTTTGCCACCAAATCCACGGAAATTAATTTTGTACCGTCCATCTGTAACTCATTTTCTTATGGTAAGTTTATCTATAAAATCTTAGGAGTATTGGTTTTGATAGAGGTTATCTGCTATTTTGTTATATTCTGTTTTGAATTACTCTCAATTTAGCCTACTAGCAGTTGTGAACCTAGTAACATTCATCATGTCAACTGTCTTATGGCTATATTTATTTTTTTTATGGTACAATAAGGAGCAGGGCTCCTGAGGCAACAGAAAACAAAAATCTACTCCCTAGTGAAAATAACTCATTTCCATTAGCTTGAATCAACTAAAGAAGGTCATTTGGGAAATGACTAGCTTGAATCTACTAAAGAAGATCATTTGGGAAATGACTAGCTTGAATCTACTAAAGAAGATCATTTGGGAAATGACTCTCAATCTTGATGGCTCAGTACTCTTGATCCCAAGTTGGCTGGTCGATTAGCCAGATCATTTCCTTTCATGTAGGATATAGGAAACCTGTGTCGATGGAAACCAAAGCAAAGGATTTTGAATCTCATATTTGCAGAGATGCTGCCAAGAATTTGAGATTGATGTTGAGATACATTTAACAACCATTTGTGAGTCTCCTTTATTCTAGATGTCATGAGCCCAAGAGGACACAGCTCACTGAAGTCCCAACCATGCCATAAACAACTTTGCCATTGGCACTGATTTATTAGAAACATGCCAAGCTTTAGCATACAGAGGCATACCATTGAAATCCTGAATCAAAATTCTAACACCGCTACTTCCATTTTCTCAACATGGATGAGAAAGTCATTAGCTAAATTGAAAGCAAGATGAATCACCTGATTGGGAAGCATAATACTCCATTCAAAATTCTCCAAATTCCTTGTCTTCCACAGATGTCTCAGCAAGTAAGCAAGAAGAGTTTGTTAACATTTTAGAGCATAAGAGAGGGTTGGCTGTTTGAAGGAAAGATAAGTAGCATTCCAATTGTCAATATAACTAGTCTTGTGCGGAAGCCAAGAACAATTCCAAACCTCCATAGCTTGATTACGTTCAAAGAACACATGATTAAGGTCTTCTACACCATTTGGTTAGCATTGGTATCCTGCAGAAGATATTCCTTGCCAATGTAGTTCATCTATACAAGGTACGGGCTGCCAATAAAGCTTCCAAAGAAAAGTGCTGACCTGGGGGTGAACTTTAATGGACTGTACCCCACAATTTGCATTAGTGCTTCATACCTTTGTTCGAGTGCCTTCAAATATACTTCAGTGACCATTGCTTGTCTTCTATGATTAGGACCCTAACATTGAATATCATTAACCTGCTCAATCATGGTGCGGAAAGGATAGATTTAACACTGCTGATAGCAAACAAGTCACCAACAATATACAAATTCCAACCCACCTCAGGCAAGAACAGCTGGCTTATAAATATTCCTTCCATAGGAGCATCCATATTAATAAAAGCAGTAGCCTAGATAGAGCGACCTGACTGATTCATGGGCATAAATAATGTTAACAGATTTACCATGTCAGCAGTCCAAATAGGTTGGGTTAGATCGGGGCATGATTGATCTCGACCCAACTTAATTTCATGTTTGGTTTAGGATTTTGAACTTGGGCCAAACTCATTACTTGATTAGATCTAGTCTGTTTGAGTTTATGGAAAGGATTTTAGATCCAATAGGCCATTCAAGTTGGGTCAAATCATGATTAGGTATTACTTAGACCCAATCCTATAATATTTCAGTCTGTATTGGGGGTGGTTCAGATTGGGCTTGTAGTTCAAGTCTAGGATCTATCTATTCTTTCATAGCTATGATAATATTTGATAATTAAATATTAAATTACTAAAATAAATAAATAAAATGAAAAGAGCCAACATAAACTTGAATTTTCATTCTTAAGTTTACAAACTAAGATTTTGAGAATATATGTATATACTGAAAAGCATTATAAATAAGAACCCACCAAAATGAAAGTGAAATATGAATGTTTAAATATAAGTAAGTGAAAATAGATGAGTGGAGAAATAGTTATTGAGACAATACTATAAGTAGTTTAAATGAAAGTTTATTTAATGACTTGAGAAAACCATTTAGAGTGAACTAGGAGGTTTATATGATTCCTTTTTTTGGTTAAGTTGGATTAAGTTTAGATCATGTTTGGTCCATTTTTTGTTGGCCAAATTTAGAATTGGATGATATAGAGGCTAAGTCGGATTGGGTCAGGTTGAAAGAATACATAGGAAGCATACCCATTTCCTTATTGCCACCAGCTTGAAATACATTTTATCTTTAAGATAAGCAGGATCAGCAATACCCCAGTTCCATGCCACTGGCTTTGAATTCATTGTCCTAAAAATAAGCAAGATCAGCAATAATTAGCCTTGTTCCTTGAAGTGGTATGATGAGATATCTGCCCCTGGTTGAATAACTTTGAATAAACAAAGTTTCAGACATCTTCTGCTTCTTTGCGCAATTTTTGGAGTGAACACCGCCGACAATTTATAAAAATTGACCTGCTGCCCAGATGATGGATGGTAGCCATACGTGATTTCCTTGAACACTTTAAAATCCTTTTTTAGTATCTCTAGAAAACAAAAAACAATCATCTGCAAATGACAAGTGTGATAAAGCTCTAGACTGAGGTCCTGGTTGAAAGTTGGCAAACCTATTCTAAGAGAAACCTTCATTTAGTGATCTAGATAACTTATCGGAGGAAAGGATGACTAGATTTATTAGAGTAACTTTTCTATATGAATTGACATACAAACAACAGAAACTGTAATATGACACTGTAACAGGACAGGCCTGACTATCTCTCAGAACATAATATAAACCCTAAACCCAGGGATATGGATTAATCAGCTGGGGGAAAAATAAAAAAATGACTGAAGTCCAAAGATCTGTAAGATTTGGGTTGCTATGTTCTGTGATGGTCTTGTTCCATTTCTATTGTTTTCTTTTTTGTTACTATCCCACTAGCACAACGGTTGATTTAATGATCCTTTTGTATATTTTTATTGCTGAAGCAGCTGAACATATCTGTTTAAGGGTGTAACATTAGGCTGACAATTGGATGCTTTGCAAGTATCTTGATTTTGTCTTAAATCAGTTATTAATCATGATGACTATTTTAACTTGATAAGCACCTAGGAAAAATATCATTTGAATTTTCTCTTCAAGCATGATGAGCTACCTATGCAGACATGTGGACAGCTGTTAATCAGTGATTTGTATTTTTGTATTATTGTTGCATTAATTACTTTTTGTGAAAAGAATGGTCAAGATGTTATAAGTTGCTGGTTGGCAAGTCTATTAAATGAAACTTTAAATTATTTAGCTCTAATGATAAAGGATGTTTCCAGCAGTCTACCTATGGCAGTAGTGGAAAATGATTTTACTCCGGTTTATTCTTTTTTCCCTTTTTTGTGCCGGGTGCAGGTCCTTGCCACAATATGTGAGGAGCTCCCTGTTGATGGGATCTTGTTGATTTATCTTTCTGCAGCAGGTTAAACATAATTCACGTTTTCATCTTTCATGTTAGTCATATGCCTCAGCTTAATTATCTTCTGAGAACATCTGCAGGAGAGGGTGGTCCAAGTCTTCCAGTACTGTCAAGTTCTGGAACTCCAAATGTTGCTGAAAAGATTGTGGACAACCTTAATAACCTTGCCATGTCCTCCCCATCAAGCTCTCCACAAGATAGCCCAACCCAGTCATCTAAGGAGAATCGCAGTCAAGGTGGCTTATGGTTAGGTTCACGTGGAAGTGGGGGTATATTTTACCTTCTACCTCTAACTAAGCATATAAATGTCTGCTTAGATATTGTTCTAGTAGATTTTGTTCAACTGCTGTTAAAGTGCATTTCTGCACTTTCATGTTTCTTTGTCATAATCGTTTTGATGATTTTAGTTCTGGTAGCATAATTCTGTGATAGTCTCCTGGTAAGTTGTCCTACTGAATTTGACTTCAGTTCTTTTTTCCAGGTTCAACCTATGTGTACCCTTGTGATTTGATTCCATTTACAAGAAGACCTCTCTTTCTGGTTGTTGACAGTAATAATAGTCATTCATTCAAGGCAGGTTTGTCAACTCTAATTTCCTCATGCTTGACTTGTGGGGTCTCAAAATTATTATGCCTTGAACATGTAAATGAACAGACACTCTTCAAATGTAATAATAGTTTTATTCTTACATTCCCTGAAATTTACAAGAGTAAACAGCGTTCTGAAATCAAATATTGTTAGTGTTGAGGCAAATGTTAGTGCATAGGTAGAGAGATAGGTTGATGCGTATTTTATATTGTCTCAGTGTCAAGATTTGCAAGCCTTGGGGCACACTTTGATTGGAGAATTGACAATTGTGGACAAAGTTGTGTTATTGTAGCTGCATTTCCGTAGCTCCTTATGCTACTTGACACATTGTAGTTTCTTTTGTTTGTAGATGTGTTTCCTTGCTTTCATCATTAACCATATTCCTAACTAATTTATCCCACATTATCATGGTATTAGAATGTAGCATGTCTCATTTTCTGATGTATAGTCACTTGGCATGGTGCTATTGTACATATGTTAAATATTATGTTTCTCGTTTGGTTGGGCATGACATCTTTTATAAATGTGTAGTGCAAAATATTGGTGCATACTGTTATACACTGACACATCTGCACATACACTGACAAATAATAACACAGCTATTGGCCTGTAATATTATCTTCTCTTAGTCCTTCAAATTATATTTATGTTGGTGCATTTTTCTTCCACATTGTTCATCCTCTTTTATTTGCTCTTGTTTTTTCTGGCCTCCATGGGGGGTCCTTCAATTCTTTTGCCTTTCATTTTACTAAATAAAAAAAGGTTCACCATGTTGTCTTGCCCTTTTTATTTCTCTACCAAAAGGAGTTCATCCCAGTAGAATAAATAAGATATGAGACTGCTAAGGCTATCATCCTGCCTCTTAAAAAGAAAGGGTAATCAAGAAGCTTGAATCATACTCTTGATGGTTGGTTTCAGTAAATTATATGCATTACTATAAATAGATGAGTTGGAAAATAATGTTGAATGATTTTTAGACAATTCTGACAGTGCAGCATCTGATTTTATGTTGTATACCAAATCAAGTGGGTTCATGTGACTGTACTTGTCCTTTCTTCTGATTCATGGCAATTATATTTAAGCAGTGTTTTGAAAAATGTACAGGTTATACATGGAGCAGAGAAGGGAGAGACAACAGCTATGCTCCTTTCTCCAGTTTCTCAACCTTCAGCCGTGATGGCTACTGGTGATTCAGCTCGTTATCAAAATGGAAGCTTATTTACTATGTTCCTTACTGCTCCAGTGCAAGCTTTTTGCTACTTGATTGGTATTTCTGGCATGAACATTGAGAGGGTATGGTCAGATTATCTGTGCACTCTCTTTATGCCGAATCATTCATTCTTTCTTTCTTTCTTGCTGCCTTCCCTCCTTTCTCCTTCTTCCTAATGGCTTGCTCTTGTTGTTTGGTACTAAATAAATGCTTCAGGATGCATACAACAAAGCTGAGAAGATATTTTCAGTGTCCTTAAGTGAGTTTGAAGCAATTTTGGTGACATCTGTTGCACTCCATCCAGTTTGGATTGAAGTTATGGGTGATCCATTTTTGAGGCGGCTCCTTCTCAGGTTATTTTATAAAAATTTAAAATTGCCATTTGCATATATCATAGTTCTTTGTTCTTAGGATTACTCTAAATGCTTCCCTTGTTGCATCATATTATGTTGCTGCAGTATGTGATACTGTTGGTACTCAAACAAGAGAATCATGATTTCAGGTATATACAAATATCTGCTTCTGACTAAAAGTCATCCCAAGTGATGCAGCCCTAGATTACTTGTCCATATTGGCCGAAGTGCATAAAGCACAATTTAGAAATAATGGCCATTATAATGGTATTAGAGGCATTGTGTTATGTTGTGCCTATTAATAATAGGCATTTAAATAATGGCTATTATTTGTCCATTATCCTGCCATAATGGTTGTTACATAACAGTAATAACCACCATTATTTGATGTTTATACCTTTCACCTAATAAAATATTTCTTCCAACAACAACAATAAAGCTTTAATCTCAAACTAGTTGGAGCCGACTACATAAATCCTTTTTCTCTATTCAGTTTGATTTTGGGTCATATTTTATGTAAGATGCAAAAAAAAAAACTAGTTGGAGCCGACTACATAAATCACTCCATGCATGGAATCTAAATAGATGGTAGAAAAGTAGTAGGTATTTCATATGTCAACGTGGTTCTATTCTCTCTCTTTGTTGCAGGTTTATTTTTTGCCGAGCTGTTCTTGCATTGTACACTCCTACCAACTCTGAAGAGGAATACCTGCCTGCCTGCCTGCCTCATTTACCGGAATCTGTGTGTCCAGATAGCATGGTCTCTCAGTCTGCAGTAATGCGGCTTGCCAACCACTTTGGTGCGATCAACCATTTTCTCTTTAAAGAAGGGATCGTACTAGCTGAACCTGGCACTGATGAAACGGAAATTATCAAAGCTTCGGACATTCATGAGACCCATTTTTCAGCAGCCAATGGGTGCTGAGAAAACCAAAGCGTGCACAGACTTGGGGTTCAGTCTTCCATCGGAAACCATTCAGGAGTCTCCTCTGTAAACAAAGGTCTATTGAAATGTGAATATTGTCTTCTTTCAGAGGGCATATCAATGAACATATTGATATTTTCTGGTGCTGGGTGGAAATTTCCACCAGGTACGCGCAACACAATTGCTTTTCTTCCGTGCAATCTGGTCTGGTTTTGGCTGTCGCGTACTATATCAGAGGAATGTAGCTGGAGTGCTGCTGGGTTGTAGCCTGCTGCATTCTCTGCTGTGAAAAGCCTACCACTGTATCAGAGTAAGCGACAGCGTTACCCAATCGCTTTCATTGTAGATAATGACATCAAAACCATGAGTTTTGTAAGTTTGAATCAATTGCTGAAGCGATTTAGTAAATAAGTGCTGTGATTCAAAAGTTTTGGTTTTCCAGCTGCCTACTCTGATGCACATATGATCACCTGGGGTCATCTGATCTAGCCATCTCTCTCTCTCTCTCTCTCTCTAAGAACTCAGCTTGTAGGCGTGTTCAAAGATTCACTCATCACCTAATCAAAGTAACACATAGCACAATTTCATGAGTCATTATCTTAAAGGTCTAATTCCAATTATAACACCATGGTCAGCTTATGGTTTGTATTGAAAAAAGATTTCTGTAGCGTCTTTTAATGTTGGAACATCTTTTTCCCACATAGCGTTCAAGATCCGCCTAACATGATCAACATAGGACTAAATAGTGTTTCGTTGCTTAGGTTCCAACATGTTTTTATATTTTTTTTGTTTAAATACTCGTGTTTTTATTGACTTAAGGAATAATTCAATCAGATCGACCTATATTTTAGTCTTTGTTACAGCATCTCTTGGTCGCGCATGGATTGTAAGTTGGTCCCATCTGATACCATTTGTGTTAGAATGATAAGCGTTTAAACTCTAAACTGTGTGTAGCGTGTGATAATTCTCTCTGCTGGTACGTGGACTAGAAATGGATAGCCCTCTCCTAATAATAACATAAGAGCTGGAGAATAAGGTCTGAACTCTAACGATGTCGACTAGAACTACAGCATAACCATCAAGCGCTGGCTCAGTTGTTACCATGTTGCCCAAGTGGACACGGGACGAGGGACGAGGCTTATGTTAAAGTGAGGATTAGCCAAATGAAAAATATATGCTACATAAATATAAACAACATCTGCTCTCATGTCCTTGGGAATCGGTGCAATGTACGGCTGGGTGTCACATGAGATTTGAGTCAATTACTGGATGTCATCATGGTACTTCTTTTCCAATCCCGGGCAGCATTCTAGCAAGCCACAATTGCCGATTTATTTTTCTACGGTGTTAAAAAAGAAGATTTTATGACTGTCCCCACCTTTTTTTTTTTTTCTTTTTTTCAATGAACAACCATTAGGAGTTAACTCTACAATGTCTTAGAATATGGAAACCAAATCATAGCTTGCAGTTCTTTATTCCTAAATAAAAATTTCTATTCTAAACCTCTCAATTCTTTATGTGCTAGTTGGAGCATTAAGAGGATACGGCATTTTGATTCACTTTCATTTAAGGACTGACCCACTAATACATCAGTTCAATTCAAACAAAAATTTTGAATCATATTTAAATAAAAAATATAATATAATATAAAAAATAAATTACATTTGGATGATTTTATTCCCAATTTGAAATCTAACCAAAGGTAAACTAGTCCAAAACCAATAACTTTTCAGTAATAAAACTGATTTATTTAGTCACAAAACTTATGTTACTAGCTATATTTTTATATGATTACCCATCAAGTTTCATATAAAGTAGGTTGTTGATAAAATTCACATCATTTCTTGTTATATTATTATGCATGTGATTTACTTTATTTGTATTTACTTATCATAAAATAAAATAATATAACTTTCGCACCTTCTTTCAAAAAAAAATTAAACTATATACTTTTGTGTGAATTATTTTGTTGATATTAAGATTGATTTCTTAGCATCATTGTGATAATCTTTTTTTTTTTTCAAATTGTAGGTATATATATATATATATATATATATATATATATATATATATAGTTGGATTGAAAGAGATACCTGAGGGCTATCGTCGGCTGATTATTGAGGGTGACTCACTTACGATTATCAGAGGGAGACTCCTATTATTGCCTTAATTCCCCTGATTAGAGATATTTTAGTCACTCTACAGTCTATTAGTGTTTTTCAGATTCAGCATATATGTCGGGAAGTCAATGCTGCGGCTGATTATGTTGCTTCTGCTGTCGCTCGCAACCCTGGATGGTGGATTTGGCATACTGGGATCTCTTGTCCTGTCTTATTACAACAAATTTTGTACTCAGATGTTTCGAGCTTGATTCGCGCCAGAGTGGTGTGATCGTCCGTATATAACAAAAAAAAAAAAAAAAAAAAAACCTGAGCTAAGAAGGAAATAATTGCATATTTAGCTATGAACTACATACCTTTCTTACACTAAAATTTTAACATCAATAATATTAATGGCACATTTTACAGTTTTAATTTCGATATGCTCCCACCTCCAAAAACCCTTGCAATCTTCTTTTTTTTTTTTTAACAATTCAATAACTATCCGGATTTGAGCTATATATACAAACCCGGACAGCGGAAGGGATTCCTCTGATTTTTTTTTTGAAAACCCGCGGAGTCCTTCTCCCTCCCGGGAACTTCTGGTTCTAAAACCCTTAAAAGTCCCTGCGCGATCGATCGCCAATGCCCTTCCATGCCATGGAATCCCCGCCGCTGCCTCCTGCGAAGCCCCAGCGGCTCCTTGCGGTATCTTCTTCGGAATTTTTCTGTGATTTTTTTTTTTGGGATTTTTCCCATCGATATCTTGCGTCTACCGGCTCGCTTTTCCGCTTCTTCTCGGTTTTATATCCTGGATTTATTTTCCGCAGGGTTTCGAAAGATCATGGCTTTCGAGATTTTGGTCGGAGGGTTGGGTCCATCCAATCGTGAGTTCCTCTGTTTTCCCCAATTTTTACTTTTATTTCTGCCGAATTCTTTCGAGGATTTAGGTTGTTTGGAGTCTGATGGATGCTTTTGGTGGAAAGGGAGCGGGGCTTAAAAATATAGGGAACACTTGCTTCCTCAATGCGGTTCTTCAGTGCCTCACCCACACGGTTCCTCTCGTGGAGAAACTTCGGGCATCCGATCACTATTCTACTTGTTCTGGTCGAATTTCTCTCCCTCAATTTTCTTTTCTCATCTTTTCTCTGTTCTACTTGTTGTTGAGTTGTTTTTGAGTCGTTCTGATGTTAGGGTTTTGCTCATGTAATCTTGCAGCTGGTGAGGATGAGTTCTGCGCTCTCTGTGCCTTGAGACAACACATTGAGAACTGCTTATCCCTGTCAGGATATGTTTTCGTGCCACGAAACTTGCTGTATAATTTGAATAGTATCCTCTATTGCTCAACCTTTTTCTTCTTGATTTCTTGGTTGCATTCGGTTGTATAATCAGTTCTGTACTTAATTACGCGAGTCTGATTCTGATGTGAATTTAAGATGTTTATGTATGTAGATCATGTTTGCATACAAGTGCAAATTCATATTCTCTAAAAAATTGAACTGATAGATTTCAATATTTAGATTTGGTACGGAGTTAGATACTGTCTGTCAGATTTCAATATTTAGATTTGGTATGAGTTAGTTAGATACTGCCTCTTTACATCTCTTATGCTCTGTTTGGATGGAGAGAAAACTGGGAGGAAAGAAAACTGGAAGGAAAGAAAATTAAAGAGAAAATATTTTCTCTTCTTTTGTTTGGATGAGTGAGAAAAACATAGAGGAGAGAAAAGTTGATAATTTATAATAACAATAATATCCTTGTTATAGAAAATGCATCGGTTGTTTTTTAGAAGGGTCAATATTGGAATAAAAAAAATGAAAAGAACACTTTTGAGTTTTCTCTCTCCGAATTCTCTTCGGTTTTGAAGAGAAAACTTTTATGTGGGGCCACCACTTTTGTCCCTCTATTACTTTTCTCTCATCCAAACAAGATAAATTTCATTTTCTCTCCTAGTTTTCTTTCCTCCGTAATTTTCTCTCCATCCAAACAGAGGGTTAAGGTATGGTATTTTTGATTTGGCACTTTTAAATCAAGTAATAGGAGTTACATTTTTTTTATATTTTTTTGGTATCATAAAAAAAAAGAGATCCAATTTAGAAACTAGGTTCCTTAACTAGAAATTATCAGAAATATCATCTTATCTTGAACTAGGCGAGGAGGAGGATGCCTACGAGTTCCTCCAATGCTTGCTGAACAGGGTGCACAGTTGTTGCATCAACCCTGGCTCTGTAAACCAGCCGCTGCCTGTGGGAGACAATGCAGACAGCCTCATCAAACAGATCTTTGGAGGTCGTGCAAGAAGCCGGGTATCTTTGAGAGCAAGCCCTTTCTCTATTTGATTAGAAATTTAAAACCACCTCCTTTTCCTTCTCCTTGCTTAAATCTAGTTACTATTTATCTCAGCTGCGTTGCTGTGACTGCGGTCGCATATCAGATACATTTGAGGACCTGCTAGATCTCAGCTTGGGGATTAATGGTGTGGATAACCTCATGGAGGCACTGGAATTATATACCAAGGCTGAGATGCTCGAGCCTTCAAATTGCGATGGCTGCCATGCTATAGCGCCAAAGGAGAAACAGCTAAATTTGGACAAAGCACCACAAGTTGCTTTATTCCACCTGAAGAGATTTAACATTGATGGTACTTCGTGTTATAAGATCCAAAATTTCATTGAGTTTCCGTTACAGCTGGACTTGCGGCCCTTCCTTAGCTCCCCACAAGATGAAGTAAGTGCTCCTTGTGTTGTCATAATAATGGCGCTCCTTGTGTTCTTGTCAAATCTTTGGCTCTTCCTTGTGTTTTTTCTTTGGCCAAATGCTTCCTGATTTTCCTTGAATAAATGAACTAGTTGGGAGTTGTTCAGTATTTTGCTGATTTTGAGTTCTTGACTAATTATGTTATTTCAAGATGTGTTCATGGACTTGTATCTACTTTTATTTATTGTTTTTGTGCTTCTCATGCATGTTTCTAGATAGTTTCTTTTGTTAAATTTTCAGAGTTCAATTATCCAAGTTCAGGTGGAACTTTTGGTAAATTCTCTGTGTTTTACCATAATGATGTATCTTTTATTTTATTATTTATTTAGTTTGATGGAATGTCATTCCAAATCTTTGCTTCCAGCTGAATTATGCTGAACACCAAACTCATGGCTGTGATTTTGGTCACATCACAAATTATTCCTGATCTTCTAATGCGCATTTTACTTTGATGGTTCCAGGAGCAGTTAAATTATGAACTATATGCTGTTGTGGTGCATTCTGGATGGCTGCGTAGTGGTCATTACTGGAGCCTTATCCGCTCATCTCAATCTAAGTGGTACATAATGGATGATGCTAACGTGAGATATTCTTCATAACCTTTATTACAAGCCAAATTCAGGGATCAACAACCGTCTGATTCTTTTGCTTTAATTATGTTTATTCCAGGTGGCTTCATGCACTACAATGCAAGTCCTTAACGTGCAGGCATACATGCTGTTCTACATAAAGCAGGGGACATCACCCTGGTTTCCAAGCCATATCGAGAGGCAGATGTCACGCCAGACTAGTGGTGCACCAGATTTGAGAGATGATAACTTTATTAATATTGGAGAGTCTAGCAGCAGCGGCAGCTCAAAGGATTCAATGGAGAGAAGAGAAGATCAGAGTTCACGCACAGATGATACTCCTGAATCTGCTATAGATGAGGTAGAAAGTGATAGCAGTTCAACCCCTCTGAGCCTTTGCGACCAGAGTGGGTTCAGTCATGGGGCTGGAAAGATGGCTCCATTAGAGAAAGTAACGACACAATCCACCAGAAGACCTGAATCCAAGCAGCACATCACTGGTATTGGTTTCTTTTTCCGTGATGAGACTTCCACTATGGTTCTTTTAATCCATTTTATTCCTGATTTCACTTGGAAAGTTCGAAGTTCTTCACCATGCCCCTTCGTTATTTCTTCTAGAGTTGTTGGTGTTGAAGTATAACAATTGCTTAGATCATGAGCTTGTTATATTTATCTTATATTCTATACGAGCTTGTTATAGTTGTTTTATATTCTATTTTCATTGTTATTGCGGCATTATTGACAGAGGATGATAAAGAGGACCACCAAAGTCCAGAAGGCCATGTGAGATCAAAGGATGGTGAGTCAACAAGCGAGGAAGCCACAAAGGAAGGAGCAGGAAACGAGATGCTCAGAAGCATGCCTAGCCCACATAGGTCAAGCTTTCAATCCTCTCTAACGCCATGCCAGTCATATAACCCACGACCTATCAGGCTGAGGAACTCAATTCCCATGAAGAGACGGCGCAAAGCAGTCTGGGACCTTAATAACACCACTTCTCTAAGATCAGGGACGCCAGAAGAGCAGTCAACATGCAGCCAGAGCCTCAGCCGTTGCTTCATCCAGTGCGACTTGTCTAGTAGAGACAATTCACAAGCAAACCCTCATCTTCATCCCAGTGACACGGATCAGACACCATAGACAAACAACCCAGTAGCCATGATTTCCCAAGTCGTTTACTTTATCAAAGCCTCCACAAATTGCATAAAGTTTGTCCACTGAATCTTCACGGTTCCATTCCATCTCCTAGTTAGTGCACTCAAATTATTTTTTCCATGGCCTTCATTGCTTTTACCCGCCATGCTAGAGTTCTTGTGTGATTTCATTTGTTTTAAACAATATATTATTTGAGTTTCCTTTCTTTATACGAAATATTTTTTGTAATCACTAGGATTTTTTTTTTCCATATTTTGTTCAGAAAATGAATGAAAAATTACAGTTTATAATTAAACTGTCACTTGTCTGTGGTCCCATGGATCTCATCAAGTCTGATTTCTTTTTTATGCCCTTCTCTGTTGTTGTGATTATTAAGATGATTTTGTATGTATTTATGTAAGCGCTGAGTACTGCAGTAAACTGTTCAGCCTGGTTGCAGAGGAATCATGCAATGGTAGAAAAGACAACAGATTATCAGCTCAAAAACATCATGACAGTATTCTTTCTGGGGATTAAAGAAATAGCTATTGGATGATTTAGCCTGTATGCTCAGGGGTTGTGCTTGTATTTTATTTAGCAGTCTGCTTCCTGGTCAGCCTCAAGAAGATTTACCTTCTGTCCTGTCTTGTCCCATTCAAGGCCTGAATTACACGAAGGTATCATGGTTGTCTGCAGTCCGTCCATCCCACTGCAGCTGGCAGATTATATATATATATACCGTCTGTGGCATATAATATTAGTTTCCAATCCTCTTTTGATACTATGGAGTAAAAACAGTCGTTTATCATGTCAAACATTTGAAATAACAGTTGAGATAAAATTGGTTGACAGCTGCATATCCATGTAGGTTGAGGTTGAAGCAGACTGAATAATTCAGTACCAATTATCCACTCCTGACGAGTTTTTGCTCTTAGAGTGGACCAAATGCTCGATGTGAATGAAAGCAAGCATCCATCAATCTCTGTAACTCTGAGGTTTGTTGCAGACTGAATAAATCAAGTAACCAGTGTCTGATGTCTTTTGCTTACTTAGCTCTGATTTGCAACTTCTTTCAATAAGAACTTAGCTTACTATTTAGCCAATACAGGAGGATGCGACTAGGGACTATAGCCAGATTTCACTAACAAGGCTGCAATTATTTACAATGAAGCCCACCATACGATAAAGAAAAAAAAAAAAAAAAAGTTGCACTCTCTGTTTAGATTCTATAGAAATACGCCTTTAAGCTAAACAGACTCCACCATTTTTTCCATCAAACAACACATGATCCATCATCATACAAATATTCCCTGGTACACATGAATCTCCGACCAACAGTATAAGAATAACCAAGGCATATGATGCATTAGAACAGTCTTATACGTCCTGGTATAAGCATGCACTTATGCACCTGGAGTTCTACTGATTTCACAATGGTATGCAACAAACCAAGCTTTACTTCAAAAAACCCAGAAGACTTGAAATCAATCACCAACGCTCAAATAAAAACTTAAAGGCTAAGACTGAAATGGAAAATTTAAATTGTCCATGCTTATTTAACAGCAGAATTTTTTCTGCAATACAACATGAACTGCAGACAATCTGAATCTTTTTACAAGATAGAACTCAGACATTGGTACCTTATGAGGGTTCGAGTGGATTTTTTTTTAAAAAAAAAAAACAGCTAGTTATAGATAAACTTTTACCAAAATATATGATCTCAAAATATAAAGATCTCCCACTATGATAAATATAGCCCATGAACAGCAACCAGTGAAGCTTGATTTCTATGAAAGAATATTATAGGATGAGATTAAATAGTGGGCAAGCCACCTTAAATGTCGAAAACAGACCCATGCTGAAACCAGTAGCTGTCCTCGAAGATTAAAGGATTCTGTCTTGAATATCATTAAGAAGATTGGAAGCTATAGAAGTCAGCTTCTTTCCAGTTTCACCAGCAATGTTCTTAAGGGAGGATATATCCTGTGATGCCTGAAAAACAAAAGGCAAGCACCGAATTAAATCATGCAGCAAAAACATGAAGTAAACTTGGCACTACTTTTAGACTCTAATTTGCAAATTATATTTCCACGACATGAAAAACCAGCAAATTGGAAGATGAATCCACTGCTACAAACTTTTAAAATATCATAAGGTCATCTTCTAAAGATAGGCCATGGTGCAAAAGGTAAGGTTGTTCCACTGTGATTTGATTATACAGAAACAACCTCCTTGTATATGCAGATAAGGCTATACACATTTGAGTCTCCCTAAACGCCATAGTGGTGGAAGCCTCATGCGCTAGAACACCTTTTTTGTAAGGTCATCTTCCATGTAGCATTCTCAGATGCTGGGCCCTGAAGTTCTAATAAATGACAACAAAAGAGGCTCTACTTTTAATGTCAATTTAATTAATGATATTATTTGTGACCCTCTTCTTAATTCTTATACATATTCCTTTGCCTTCAAGAAGGGGAATATTTGATGATCTGATCAACCAGATAGGTCAAAAAAGCAAGTTTCTAGCAATTACCTGGAAAGAGAGTCGGTTGATAAGGTCAGTCGCCGTAAGGCCAAGATCAGCATCATCTGCACGCTGACCAAAAAGATCAGCACTTGATATGGATGTTGAACCCTACAAGAGGCAACTTTAGAAAATCAGAAACCTGTTAAGAGGTATTTAAACTTCTTCAACAGACAACCTTTCAATATTTCACAAACTCATAATGTGAAGAAAGTAGCAAAAATAAAGGATGATAATGCCATTCTACCCAGAAGAAAACATAATGATGTCAAAAACATGTGGAGTTTCGCAGATATATATAAATAATAACAAAAAAAAAAAATCATCATAGATCATGTAAATAGGAAGACAATTATTTGAATCACAGCTAAGAATATGAAGTGATTTTTTTTTTTTTGAAAATTATTTGGACACCAGTGGAGCACGTACAGTAAACCTTTGCAAGGAGGCTTGAGCCTCCTTATCAGCTCTGTTCTGATCACCAAAAAACTGGGCTGATGAAATGGATTTTGCATTCGAAAACTTCTGTCTCGCTTCATTACCTTCCTCTACCTGAGAAGTAAACAGAGAAACAATTAAAAATAAAACATAAGGACTAGTTGGTATGGCTAACAAAAACAACCATGCATCCAAACTGAACCCATAGGTGGCTTGTAGATCTATAAATGGATGGTCAAAAATGTGTAACATACCCTTGCATGTTCCTACCTTGATATGAAACTGTCTTTCCCGGAAAGATCCTCTACATAGGTGAGCTAAATAAAGTATCATTAATGATCCATAAAGCTGGCTCAAGTAGTTGGGAAAAGGCTTCATGGGTGTGGTTATGCAAGTAATGATACAATTCAAGTATTTGACTCAGTCATTTAGAAAAGCATTTCAAGTGCCAATACATGCTGAGCCAGCACTAGCACGGGAGCATTAGGCCAGCACCACTTAGCACTGAGATGGCAGATCACAGGTGTACTGGCACAGTGCAGATTACAGATATATCGGCACAGCACAGTACAATTCAGCATGTTCAGTGCATGCCAATCGCTGCCTGGCATGACCCTTTCACAGGCACCTAAACCCTTGATTCAGAAATTGAATGCAGCATGGTTCTCCAATGGTAAAGCAAGTCATCTAATTGGAGTCATGTTCCCCAGAAGCTTACAATCCTTAAGAGAGCAAATGCATAATATTTTTTAAGTATTGACTCATTTACATTTACAGATCATGTGAAATATTGGAAATACTGTGGTATATATTGCTGAATTATGCATGTGGATGTATGTTGTCTACTATACCAACATATTACCTGACCTGGCCATAGAATCTTGTAATGGTATGCCTTTGAAGTGGAAAATCACTTTGCTATTGGAGACTAATTATTGTAACATGTATGCTTATACATCACATGTAGGACAAATGGCCAAATTCCATTCAATAATATTCTAATGAGCCATTGCTCCAAAAGTAAATCATTTGATTGTCAAGACCCACATAAAACTTGCTCCTACGAGTTTCACGGGATTGAAAATCTAATTTTATCTCTCTTACTGCCAACATAATTCTATTTGCAAACATTTTCACCAGTAATGTCAATATAACCATTCATCAGATATCTTTCCTTGTGAATCAGTCATATTCACTACCGATAATTGATTAAATGATATTCCCACAGCAATTGTTTGCAATAAAGAAACCTTATTAATAAAGACAAGCCAGATCTAAACCAGGGGAGATGGGAACACTAGTGATGACAATATAAGTGATTTACAATGGAAGACGAATAATTTTTAAGTGGCAGAAGTTAAACATGGACAGGCCATCCCAATGGTTCTACAAAGGTTCATTAAACTAGTTCCTTGACTGTGATATTTCGAACATACTGGTTTATAGATGGACCAGAATAATGAAACTCTGTCACTAATTGTCAAGCCTAACCTGACAATTTTATTGAAAATTTCTTCTAAAAGATAACCATAAATCAGAGGGCAAAAGGCTTTGCTCTTACCTGAACTTTTGGATTGGAAGCTGATCTCTTAGGAAATCCACTATCCATTCCAAACTCTGCAAAGAAGCTTGAAGACTTTGGAGGGGCAACATGGCCAATCACTTGAGCAGCTTTTGAAATGTTTTCAGCAGATGGTATGCTCTCCACATATTCAAAACGTGAAGGAAAAGATGAACCAGTTGTTGTCATGGAATTAGTTGATGAAGCGACAGCTGGTATTGGTTCTTCAGGCTTTTGATCATAGAGACTTTCATTTGGCTGCAATTATGAGATAGGATATTTCTTCATCATTTCAAAAATGATAAGTTAAATTCATTATTCTTATGAGAACGTTGAAGCAGACTTGTGAAAGCCTCACAACCACATGATCTAAGTATGTGATCCAAGCAAATGATATAATTAAGTGGGTGCCAGATTCCAAGCACTTTTTCAACATCCTCTTGCCCAGGCCAAACATTTTATAAGAATAAGACTTCAAACCAAGATCTGCAAAACCAGGATCCATATCGATACATTATCGATTTAGTATGGTAAAATCAAATATAGCATGGTACACATCGCTTAAGGAGATAAGGTCCCAATACCTTTTCTCATTCCCAAAACCAATCAGTACTGAGCAGTGTTAAGTGGTTTCACTTGGTTCAGATTGGTTTGGCTCATACTATACCAAACCTTGATACCGTATCGATACAGGTTGGTATGGCAGATCTTGCTTCAAAATATATCCATTATATATGCTCTTTTATTTATTATTACAATGTAACATTATAAGTTTGAACCAAAAGAATAGACCCACCTTTGCGGTAAGCTTTCGAGCACCAAGGCCCCCGGTCTTACTTCCTATCTTCTTTGCACCAACAGGCTTTTTTACAGAACTGATAACTGGTGATTGAATAGGAGCTTTTGGCGAACGGGTTGTCTCAACAATCTCCTGTTTTTCAAGTAAATTGTCCTTAATTGTATCTATAGGCTTCAAATCAGGAAGGCCACTGAATGCACGCGGCGACTGAGATGCAACAGGTGATGAAGGATTGCTAGAATCTTCAGCAAAACTTTTAGCAACTTCTTTGGAAAGTATCTGTCTATATAATTCAGCAGCCCTTGATGTGTATTTTGCCTCAATTTTGCCATTATCTGTCCATCCATGCTGCTTAAAGAAAACATGCGCACGATTGTTGCCCCCGAAAGTCATCATCTTCAGCTGCTCTGGGCTCCATGAGTCCAGATTTGTAGATCTGAAGGCATTAAATAGAAAATTTAGAATAGAAATATGTGGATCTTCCAACAACTTTCACAAACCTTCAAGCTGCTAAGTTGTTCAAAAACACAAAACGTATATACATGCATAGACAACTATAAGCCAGAAAGCTATAACAAGTGCATGTGTCTGGAGTGCAAGAAATTCAGGGTTTAAAGGAGCTTTTTCTTTTCTGGAAAATGGAAGATAGGGTTTAATTCCTAAACCCTGCTGCAGCTGATTGTGTTAGAAAGGCAGCCCTTTTTTATTGAAAGAGCAGTGGTAGCGTTTAGGAAAATGAACTAAAAATCCCACATAATAATTTTGGACAGAGTTCATGGCGGAATGTTTGTAAATGTTTTGTGCTATTCAATGAGACTGAGAACAATGAGAATATATCTATACATGATATCTCTACGCATGCATATTATACCATAGACACAAGTCATGCTACATCAGGTTACCAGATCTGAGGTCAAATCCAGATAAGTCAGAATTGAAGATGAGGATTTCAAAAAAGATCTTAAACCTTACAAGTATCTGCTGTGTTTGAACTAATAAAAACCAGAAGAATGGTACCCCTCAACTATGCATCAAGTAATCCCAAAATGGACAAGACAAATAGAAGTAATGCCATATAATGGAATAGAGGTTATATAAATTGAAAATTCAAACCACTTGTTTTGATAAATACATTAAAAAATATATAAATTGAATTTCAACTTTTTGGATCCTTTGTTTGGGATGACTCTATCCAAATTAATGTTTTCAATTTGTAGACAATTTAAATGTAATAGACCACATCCAACAAATTAGACCTGATTTTGGAACCCTCATATTCAAATTTCATCTTTATAGATATGAAAAGAGTCAAAATTATCATAAAGCACTCTCTCTCTCTCTCTACATGCGACTTATAAATACATATAATTTTGCCTATATTCCACATTATATTTTTTATAACCAAAGTATTAACATTTCAAGATCAATAAAATTAGAAATCCACATTGTGAAAAAGGAATAACCCTTTAGATGTGGTATCATTTTTCAAGTCAAGCCTAATATCAAAAACCAGAGCTAAGGGCCTAAGGCTCCTCACACTAATGGTTTCTTCTAACTTATAACAATGCTAACCACCCACCCCTCCTCCCCCTCTATCCACCTTCACTTTAGCTACATTCTACTTGGGAATAAGGCAGATAGCTCCTATCCAAGCAAATATTATTTGTGAGTCCCAATTTATTCCAAGATTGACTACCATGGTCAAAGGGGCTCTATGCAATAAAATTGAGATAAACTACCTTCCTTTTCAATTTAGACTTAATCCATCTTAAGACAATAGAACTTAAACTAGTTTCAAGAATAAGCATTATAGTCAGGCATTGGGCCATGAAAATTGGGATAAATTATTCCCTGTAGTGGTGGAATCAGTTATTACTGAGAGATATAGGAAATTTATTGATGGGGCCAGTTGACCCCATGGGCAATAAAGGCAATAATTTTTGGATGGCATCAGATTGGCGCGCCAGGAAGGGGGAGAAAGCAGAGTTATGTGACACTAAGCTACAAGCTCTCACTCCCTCTACGACAACAATGGTGGATAAAAATATGGTGATGACAAAGACCCATGGAGCTTCCGTCAATAACGCTGGGGGGCACCCTCAACGAGCTGACCGGCAAGAGGCCGGCTCTCTGCCCCATCATCACCACTATCTTGGGCCATTCAGGCACAGCATCGTGCCACCCTTACTCTGCAGTCCAAACATCAATGGCAGTTGCCCAAAAGCTATGGGAGCGATATTTCGTGGCCCACAGCAACAAACAAGAGCCCATGCTGCTCCTTTAGTTGTCGCTCAAGCCATCCACCATCCATCCGGTGAGAGATCTCCCCAGCGAGAGAATCTCCCCAGCGAGAGAATCACCACTGTCATATTTCTCTGGAGCTCAGCGGCATCAGAGCAATCTCAAACTCAAGCTCATCGGCAATTTAAGGCTCAGACTCGTTAGCCAGCAAGAGCAGCCAATCCGAGCCCAAGACCTCCTGCGGATTCCATTCTAGTTGCCCATGGATTTCAGCGCCCCCCACCTTCAATCAACATAGTTTCCTGGGGGGGCAGGTCATCAACTCAGCAGAAGGAGACCAATTTCTTTAAAGAAAAAACTCTCAAGCCTGTAATCGACATCGACACCGAATACGATGCAAAGGCAAACAGCTACGAAAAAGCTAAGTATACTACACTTTGAAAAAAAAAGTTTCTTTCCATTAGTGTCTGAATGCATTACAGGAAACCCGACAAAATTAACCTCTTAAAAAAGGCTCTCAATGGTCCTGCGATCATAAGGTCACCCTCGGGCCGGCCGCGAAACCCCCGCGGCGGTTCAAGATCTATGGTTCCAGTGACCTCGAGTCACATCCCGGACCAGCACACAAGCACCCAAGGCGGTTCCGAAGGAGCTCGACGGCATTGCGGCTAACGGGACACCACTCGATCTGGCTAGCATATGCCCCCGAGTCGGTTCAAGTCCCTAACAGCCCGTACCCGCTTGAGTCATCTCTCAGACCAGCACACAAGCACTTAAGGCAGTTTCGGAGGAGCTCAACAACATCACGGCTAACGGATATCACTCGGCCTGACTGGCATACGCCCCGAGTCGGTTCAAATCCCTAACAGCCCGTACCCGCTTGAGTCACCTCCTGGACCAGCACGCAAACACCCAGGGCGGTTCCGAAGGAGCTCGACGATATCGCGACTAACGGGACACCACTCGGTCTGGCTAGCATACGCCCCTGAGTCGGTTCAAATTCCTAACAGCTTGTACCTGCTCGAGTCACCTCCCGGACCAGCACACAAACACCCAAAGCGGTTCCGAAGGAGCTCGACGACATCGCGGCTAACGGGACACCACTCGGTCTGGCTAGCATACGCCCCTGAGTCGGTTCAAGTCCCTAATAGCCCATACCCGCTCGAGTCACCTCCCGGACCAGCACACAAACACCCAAGGCGATTCCGAAGGAGCTCGACGGCATCACGGCTAACGGGACACCACTCGGTCTGGCTAGCATACGCCCCCGATTCGGTTCAAGTCCCTAACAGCCCGTACCCGCTCGAGTCACCTCCCGAACCAGCACATAAATACTCGAGGCAATTTTATTTTAGTTAGCCCCGCGGCTCTATTTCTACTTCGCCAATTTTATTTTAGCCTCATCGACTTTATCTCTGCCTCAACGGCATCATTGCAGCCTCAACGGCTTTATCTCTACCTCAGCGGCATTATTGCAGCCTCAACGGCTTTATCTCTGCCTCAGCGGCGTCATCTCTGCCTCAGCGGCATCATTGCAGCCTACGCGGCTCTATTTCTGCTTCTGCAATTTTATCTCAGCCTCAACGGCATCATTGCAGCCTCCACGGCTTTATTTCTGCTTCGGCAATTTTATCTCAGCCTCAGCAGCATCATCGCAGCCTCCACGGCTCTATTTCTGCTTCGGCAATTTTATGTTAGCCTCAGCGGCATCATTGCAACCTCCGCAGCTCTATTTCTGCTTCTGCAATTTTATCTCAGCCTCAGCGGCATCATTACAGCCTCCACGGCTCTATTTCTGCTTCGGCAATTTTATCTCAGCCTCAGCACATCATTGCAGCCTCCACTGCTCCATTTCTGCTTCGGCAATTTTATCTCAGCCTCAGCGGCATCATTGCAGCCTCCACGGCTCTATTTCTGCTTCAACAATTTTATCTCAGCCTCAGCGGCATCATTGCAGCCTCCACGACTCTATTTTTGCTTCGGCAATTTTATCGCAGCCTCAACGGCTTTCTCTCTACCTTAACGGCATTTTTGCAGCCTCAACGGCATTATCTCAGCCTCAACGGCTTTACCTTTGCCTCAGCGGCGTTATTGCAGCCTCATCGGCTTTATCTTTGCCTCAGCGTCTAACTGACGAGCATTCCCCCAAAAATTGGCATACGCTGCTTTGAGTGGCGAGCATAAAGTAATTAATTTACCTCCAAAATTTCTTAAAGTTCTACACTCCTTTCGCTTATATGATGCATGGCACACAAGCTCAAAGAGTATGGGGGGGCATTTGATGGGGCCAGTTGACCCCATGGACAATAAAGGCAACAATTTTTGGATGGCATCCTCTCAAGATAGCAATTTTCAGACGATTTTCCTAGGCGACCGTGGCGGCCTTCTTGGACACTTAATTCCTAAGTGGCCTCACTATTCTACTTGGCTTTATTTTCAAAGGGCATGATGGGTATTAAATATTTCATCCACGATATTGCTCCCAGCTGCAACAAGTATCTTGTCATAATGAAGAAAGAGAACAAAAAGGAAAAAGGGCCATGTCACGTGCGGGGGTTCTCCGAAAGGCCACCTTCAGTCATTAATGGCCAGTAGTCAAATCAAAAGGCTAGAGCATTTAATATGGTGGAGAATGACGTTGGCTGAGCATTTAATGATGCAGAAACAGTCATAATGACTTGGCCAGTATTTATTGGAATGGAACGCCACGTAGGCAAAGGAGAGCAAAAAGTCCCGCCCCGGCACTCCGCTTGGCCACGAAAATCTTGCCGCGGCACTTCCGCTCGACAGCTTTGCCCCGGCACTCCCGCTCGGCCAGCTTTGCCCCGGCACTCCCGTTGGCTTCACAGCCATATTATGTCTTTCACACCAAAGCATTTATGGCCTCAATAAAGGCCACGTGCATCCCACCGCGTGCTGGCTCTAAGGCATTTATTGCCTTATTCTCTCCCCGCATTTATGGCTGCAACGTAGGCCAGCATCTAATGGAGTGGAGCGTCACAGACGCGAAGGAAAGGAGAAGTCCAAATCGGCCCCGCCCCGGCACTCCATCTCGGCCCCGGCATTTATGGCTGCCACGTAGGCCAGCATCTAATAAGTGGAGGGTCATAGACGCGAAGGAAGGGAGAAGTCCAAGTTGGCCCATCACATTTAAGTCGGTCCTCTCATTCAAGTCAGCCTCTTCCAAGTCGGCCCCACCTCGGCATTGTCCCGTCTCGGCCTCTTCCAAGTCGGCCCCGCCTCGACACATTTAATGGCCTCTTCCAAGTCGGCCCAACATCGTCTCTTCCAAATCGGCCCCACCTCATTCAAGTCGATCTCTTCAAAATCGGCCCCGCCTCATTTAAGTCGGCCCTCTCAGTCAAGTCGGCCCAGCCTCGGCATCGTCCCGTCTCAGCCTCTTCTAAGTCGGCCCCGCCTCATTCAAGTTGGCCCTCTCATTTAAGTCGGCCCCGCCTCATTCAAGTCAGCCTCTTCTAAATCGGCCCCGCCTCATTTAAGTCGGTCCTCTCATTCAAGTCGGCCCGGCCTCGGCATCGTCTCATCCGGCCTCTTCCAAGTCGGCCCCGCCTCATTCAAGTCAATCTCTTCCAAGTCGGCTCCGCCTCATTCAAGTCGTCTCTTCCAAATTGGCCCCGCCTCATTTAAGTTGGCCCTCTCATTCAAGTTAGCCCGGCCTCGGCATCGTCCCGTCTCGGTCTCTTCTAAGTCGGCCCCGCCTCATTCAAGTTGGCCCTCTCATTCAAATCGGCCCCACCTCATTCAAGTCGCCCTCTTTCAAATCAGCCCCGCCTCATTTAAGTCGGCCCTCTCATTTAAGTCGGCCCGGCCTCGGCATCGTCTCGTCCTGGCCTCTTCCAAGTCGGCCCCGCCCAAGTCGGTCTCTTCCAAATCGGCCCCGCCTCATTTAAGTCGGCCCTCTCATTCAAGTCGGCCCGGCCTCGGCACCGTCCCGTCTCGGCCTCTTCTAAGTCGGCCCCGCCTCATTCAAGTCGGCCCCGCCTCGGCACATTTAATGGCCTCTTTCAAGTCGGCCCCGCCTCGGCATCGTTCCGTCTCGGCTTCCACAGCCACATCATGTCTCTCGCACGAAGGAATTTATGGCCTCATAAAGGTCATGTGCTCGGCCACCTCGGCCCCGGCTATGAACAGTGCCATGCAAGCACTCTATAATCAACACTTTACAAAGGACAGCTGGCTTCAACTCCTAACTCTTCCATCTTAGACGGATGTGTGGCTCGTGATGGTGATGAGACTCTACCACCTTTTATCTCTCTTCTCTGCAGCGATCAAATCAAATGGTCATCCACTCTGACAGAACTTGACCCACCAACCAGCTGCAGCCACCCACTTTGATGGGATTTAACCTGCAGCCCTGAAATGCCAAAGGAGGAAGCAAGCCTTGTCATCACCTTAAATGCTCTAACAAGTGGCAGAACCCCATGCCTCACAAACATCAGCTCTGATACCTCACCCATCAAAGTCATCATTACAAGGCTTCAACCACTCAAGCCAGACAAACTCTAAGCACCTATAAAATGGGTAAGAAGGACCCCCGACCAGGTAACTAAGAACTGATAACCATAACAATACTCTTAAAGGCTCATTTTTGCTCACAGAGAGCTCTCTCCGAGCCTCTCTCTTTTCTCTTTCGAGCTTCCTCAAGCTCACGGCTATTGCCCAGAGTACTGACTTGAGCGTCGGAGGGTCCCCGCCAGAATCTCCGGCCCCCGGGACTTTGTGTAGGCTCCAGACGCGAGAAGCTCGCCGGAAGATCCCGGGCTCGCTGGAGAAGGCGACCGAACGCTCGCGGACGTTTGAGGGGGTGATTTGGCAGCATCATTTATCATACTTCACTTTTCACTTTACACTTATTCCATCTTAACCAAACAAAAATCAGACCTGTTTCAAGAATAATATTGCAGTTGAGAAAATGAATAGCCATACCAAGGCGTACTATTCCAAACTAAATGAGGTCTTATATCATAGACATACGACAAGGACTATTGAAAGCCAAAAGATCATGGAAATAAGGAGACAAATAACATGCTGAAACACTATAAAGTCATTTACTTACTAAAAGCTCTCTCTCCCTCTCTCTCTCTCTCTCTTGCTCTCTTGCACACGTGCACATGCGTGCGCACACACGGTCTATCCACAACATCAACCTAGTTGTTCCCCTTCCTCTCCATCCTTTTTTCTAAATCTTATATCCTATAAGGGTTTCTTGCAGCTCATCACTTATCTCCACAGCCAGTTGCCCCATAAGGCCTCATTCGAGCACTTTAACCAACTTCAGCCATGATCCTTTTAATTTTTCAAAAAGCGACAAATCATATCATAATTCACTGATTAGTTCCTTTTTTTTTGCACTGAAAATTTTCCAGCAAAAAATAAATAAATAAATTCAAGCTTTTAAACCACAATAGTCAGGTCAAGACTTTAAAACCGGAAACTCTTGATGACAGATCCTGGCACATTAAATGTCCTATTATCACCTTCATTTTTTTTTCATTATTAATATCTAACCATACTACCATATGTTCGTTTATAACATATTTGTAGCATACTTCTGCCCTACTTTATACCACAAAGCAAAATTCGACATCTCATGCCAATCAAAAGCGACTTTCCCTTTTCGCACACACAGGTCGGAAACCACGAAGTCGACAATATAGGCTTCAATTTCCTGTCTAATTTATCAGTGGATTGCAGACAATAATTATATGCATAACATGATACCATGGATATGATTCTCTTCTTGTGTGCATCAAAATTGGACCAAAAAAAATCTTAAAAAGCCGAACTGAAATCTTCAATTGGTCGTTTCGTTTTCATCAATTAAAGAAGAAAAAGAAGGGAGGGAGGATCGGCGGGCACCTCACGAAGCTGATGTGGACGCCGAGGCTGCGGTGTACGGCGGAGCAATCCATGCAGAGGAAGATGCCGTACGTCACCGATGCCCACGTCGGGCTCTTCGCGTTGCAATCGAAGCACATCTGATACGGAGAAAGCCTCCACAATCAGAACCGATCGGATCTCCAGTTCCCGAAGATGAAAGAAAGAGAAGCTCCGAGCGAGAAGAAGAAGGAGAAGGAGAAGATGAGAATACCTTGTTCTCTGGCCTGGATCTGAGCTTCCGGAAGACTGCGTTCCTGTCGGCTAGGGTTTCGGAAGCCATGGCCGACGAGGAGGTGGATTTCGTGCCGGAAAACTTCCCACAATTTGAGATCGCGGCCGGGGAGGATGGGGAGAAATGGTTACGGTGGAACACCGAACACGGAGAGGAGATGATATAGAAAATAGAGTAGCGTGCGGGACACGTGATAACAAGGGAAGATGCGACTGCCTACGCCCCGCCGGACTTGTCGCACGTATGGTGCACACGTGTTTTTTTTCATAAAATAAATACAAAGAGAAAAGTGACACGTTGTGCAGAACGACTGAGTGGCTTATGATCTGATTCGGTCTGAGCCGATTTATATTTAAAATCTTCTGAATTGAGCCAGATTTAAAAATTAGGTTTAATTTAAATTTTGATTAGATTTGAATTTTATATTTTTTAACCTGATCATGATCCGATTCAATTTATATATCATTCGAATCTAATTTAAGTTGACAAAAAAATGAACCCGACCGATCCTAATCTGCTATAGCCTATAAACCTTAATATATAAGCCTTATATTTATTCATTTTATTTATCTTTAACAATTCATTAAATAAATTTTTATTAAAATTAATTCTTTTTATCTTGACAACTAATCCTTTTTCATCTATTTTTACTTAATTATATTATATATTTATTATTTATTTTGATAAAAATTTTTAATTATAGTGCTCTAAAGTATATCAATAAATATTTTAAAAATCGTAATTTATAAATTTAAAGATAACTATTTATTTGGGTAAAATTAAAAGTTTTTGAATAAAAATTTATGTTTAAGTTATCTTTTTTTAGTTATAATTAAATTTTTAATGTATTTATATTTACATATCAATCATTAGATTTTAGTTATAAAATAATAATTAAGTACAAACATGATTCAATCTAATCATGTCCCGAAGTACAATATTCATACTTAACTCTGAATAAACTCGAATGATTCATTAGATTTAATAATTTTTCTTAGTTACTATTCAACTTGATTTGGTTTATTTGCAGTCCTAATAATGATTGATTTGATAATTATGGAGTTTGGATAGAAAAAAACTATCAATGCAAAGGGTTCTTATTTGAACTTTATTTTTTAAGCATACTATTTCTTTTATTATTTTTTTAATTCATGCATGTCTCTACTTTAGTCATTTATGTGAGAATGAATATGGTGTATTTTTTAATAAACAACATGGTATATGTAAATGGAAGATGGAAGCGAGATGCAAAGTTGTCAGGCGTTTGAGCCATGTATAACTAATATTAGACACGTGTGATGGAAGTGACAAAAAAAAAAAAAAAAAAAAAACTACGTAGAGCTATGTAAGATTTATGGTAGTATTCCAAATATCCAAATGATAAGAGATTCTAGACATTGTGATGTAACTAGAAGGGACCGGGTTGTTGGATGCTATACCTTTCTTTCTTCAAAATTTTTTTTTTAATCCTATTTTATGGAACTTCCATCTAGTTAACTGTTGGGTCTGTTATGGTGCTATCAAGGCTCAGGTTGGGCAAATTTGTATTGGACTAAATATGAGTCCAAGGATTGAGATTAAATCAAGTTACGGATGTACAAGCTTAGGGATTAGTTTAATCTTATTGAGTTAGTCCATATGAGTTTTTGTTGAGTTTGATCCATTTGGTCATATATTTAAACTTTAGTCTATAGGATTTGGATGAAATAACAAACAAAATCTTTTCTTCCTAACCCTAATTTCAAACATATTCTTTTCTTCCTAACCCTAATTCCTTCTTCATCACAGTCGCCTCCACTCGGAATGAAGCCGTACGGCTTTGCGAAATCTCCATCACCTTCTTTGAGGAGAAGGAAGCGTGCGGCTTCGTGGTAAGGGGCTTTGTGGAATCCCAGTTGATGTGGCCGATCATGCTCCATGGGCAACGGGTTAACAGACTGCATGATTTTCGGAGCCGAGCAATAATATGGCAGCTGGTCCTGGCCTCGGGATCAACCTCGGCCTCAAGCACAGTCTCGGCCTCGGCCTCGGCCTCGAACACAGTCTTGGCCTTGGCCTCGGCCTCGAGCACAGCCTCGGCCTCGAATCCAACTTCAGTTTCAATCTTAGCTTCGAGCATAGCCTTGGTTCTGGACCTGCCCTCGGCCTCTGGGTTCGACCTCAAAACCAGTCCTGAACTTCGTTCCCGGAAACCTAACAGGTGCTCAGAGCTGCCACGTGGCCCACTAACCCACTATCTCTAAGACCACGAGCAGTTACTGTTATTTACGGCACACGTCTAGCAGTAATCGCCCACCTACCACCTACGGTGCCATTTTTGACAGACGACGTGATCTAACGGTCATACACCAAGGGTAAGAGGGACCTCCGAACAGGAATAAAACCCCTCACTCATAACGAGAAGGAGAGGGCATTTTTCTCTACTACTCTATCGACTCTAGAGCTGTTCTCTAAATCATTAACTAGAGCATCGGAGGGTCCCCGCCGGAACCACCAGTCCAGGACTTTTGTTGCAGGTTTTCAACTGAAGGAGGCAACACTGTCATCTCTTTGAAGATCCGTGAAGCTTTTTTCTTACCCGACGCTCGCTGGGAGTGATTTGGCAGCAACAGATTGGCGCGCCAGATAGGGGAGATATAGGCGAACGTTTGTTCAACGTACCGGCAACCCCTGCAAGAAAGAAGATGGTGGTTACACGTGCGCAGGAGGCCTCTACCAGTCAGGCTAGGGGCACCTCCCTCGGGCTGAGCAGTCGGAGGCCGACCTCCCTGCTTTGCCCCCATGCAGCCGCAGTCAGCCAAACTGACCAGCTCGCCGCCCTGACCCAGCAAGTTCAAGATCTGATGGCGGTGGTTCAGGGGCTGCAAGAACAGTGCTTCGCCACTACGCCATTGCCACCTTCACTCCCTACACTCCTCGCAGGGGATCATGGGGCTGGCCAGTCTCACAATGATAGCACTCCTTTGGAGCCCTTTCATTGCACATCTTCGAAACCTGTCGCCGGGAGACCTCCAAACAACCATGATCTCCTTCCCATCGCTCCGACCGCCTCTCCAAGTGGCGTAGTGGGAAGGAACCCACGCAAGTGCACCCTCTCCACCAGCGACCCTCTCCCCGCTCGTCCTCTGAATCTTCGAGGGGAGATTCCGTCGACAAACGAATCGCTCGTCGAGCCGAGCGACGGTTGGACGAGTATTATCAGCGGCTGGAGGAGCTCAACCGCAGGATTACCAACCCTCACGGGGCGGACTACGACCACCATCCCCCACTGTCTTGCCGTATTATGGAGGAACCGGTTCCATCCTGATTCCGTTTACCCTAGTTGGACCCATATGACGGCACCATAGACCCCCTGGATCACCTAGAAAGTTATAAAGTCCCCATGCAAGTCCAGGGAGCCACAGATTCTCTCCTCTGCGTCGCCTTCCCGGCAACGCTCCGAAAAGCAGTGCGTGCGTGGTATTCCCGCCTGCCACCATGCAGTATCAACTCTTTCAGGCAGCTGGAGCGATCCTTCTTGGCCCACTTCGATGCATGCCGAAAGATCCCCAGGGTAGCTGATAGCCTATTTGTCGTCTAGCAGAGGAGTGGCGAAACCTTGAAAGACTTCGTAGCTCGGTTCAAGGAAGCTGCGCTCGAAGTCTATAATCTTGAGGATTCTGTGGCCACTCTGGCCCTAAAGCGAGGACTTCATCCCTCTCACTTCGCTTATTCCCTGGACAAGAAGCCTTCCAGCTCTTATACCGAATTACTGAGTTGAGCGGAGAAGTATATTCGTGCTGACAAAGCAGACTTTTCCAGAAGGGAGGTCGATAAGGGTTCCAGTAAGAAGCTAGCACATCCGAAGCCTGTTGGAGCGCGGCTTAGGAAGTTTGAGCGCCCTCGTCGTTCAGACAACCGACCTTAGGCCCTGGCACCTAAGGAGCACTTCATCCCGCTTCTCGCCCCAATATCTCATATCTGCTAAAAATCGAGGGTGAGCCCTATCTTCGACGTCCTCCTCCCATGAGGCCAGGAGTCCCCCGCAACAAAGACCTTTACTGCCGCTATCATCGAGACTACGGTCACGACACGGAGGACTGCCGCCTGCTGAAGAAAGCCATTGAAGAACTCGTTCAGCAGGGCCATCTGGAAAAGTTGTCCGAAGAGGGAATCCCACTGCTCCGGGCCCGTCGGCACCTTCTGCTTCCCAAATTGGCATAGATAATGCTCCGACAGAGAAGACGGTGGCCATGATCTCTGGGTGGCAGGCGGCAACCCTAAGAGGTAGCGTGAGGAGGGGGTAGACTCTGTAATTCCCTTCTTTAAAAGGGACTTAGAAGGGGTGTACAACCCTAATGATGATAGCATCGTTGTGTCAATGATGATAGCTAAACACCCTGTAAGGTGAATCCTTGTCGATAGTGGAAGTTCAGTGGATGTTCTTTCGTACGAGGCATTTGTTCGAATGAGTCTGTCTCCAAGTCTTCTTTGCCCCGTGACCACTCCATTGATGGGTTTCACGAGGGATACTATAAAGGTAGAAGGAGAAATACCCTTCCAGTTACGGTCGGGATGGAACCGTGCCAGAGCATAGTTTTTATAAAATTCCTGGTTGTCCGAGTTCCCTTGGCTTACAATGCTATTCTTGGAAGGCCCGGTCTCAACCTCCTCAATGCCATTATCTCTACAAAGAGGCTACTGGTATGGTTTCCTACCAACAAGGGAGTTGGGGAGATGCGCGGGGAGCAGAACCTGGTACCCTCTGCTATCATATGGCTCCTAGCCCTCACGAGGTGATTGCTCCGTTAACACCCGAGCCACTTGACCCCAGAGACTCCGAGAAGAGAGGAGAACCGGGTGAAAGCTTGCTGACTTTCCCGCTGGGGGAGGATCCTACGAGGACAATCCGAATTGAAACGCTTCTTCCTTCCGAAACGAGGGATCGACTACTTACCTTTTTGTGGACCAATGCGGACGTCTTCACTTGGTTAGCCTCGGATATACCGGGAGTGCCGTCTGAAGTCATCACCCATAGACTCAGCATAGATCTAAGGAGTCGACCAGTTCGGCAAAAGAAAAAGAGTTTTGCTCCCGAGAGACAAGGGGCAGTAGATGAAGAAGTTCGTAAACTGACCGCAGCTGGCCACATACGCGAGGCACATTACCCAGTCTGGCTAGCTAATGTGGTCATGGTTTGCAAAGCCAATGGAAGCTGGAGGATGTGCATTGATTTCACCGACCTCAATAAGGCGTGCTCCAAGGACACCTTCCCCCTACCTCGGATCGATCAGTTGGTGGATGCTACGTCGGGCCATGAAACCCTTAGCTTCATGGATGCCTTCTCAGGGTACAACCAGATAAGAATGGATCTAGCCGATGAGGAGGCCACTTCTTTCGTGACCGAGAAAGGCATCTATTGCTACAAAGTCATGCCCTTCGGGTTGAAGAATGCGGGAGCCACATACCAGATGTTGATGAACAAGGTCTTCGAAGATCAAATCGGACGCAACATGGAGGTGTATGTGGATGACATGTTAACAAAAAGCGTCCATGCCAACAACCACGTTGCTAACTTGTCAGAAACCTTCAACAACCTTCGTCGATATCAGATGAAATTAAACCCATGGAAGTGCGCCTTCAGAGTCACAGCGGGCAAATTCCTGGGTTTTATGGTTACACATAGGGGAATTGAAGCTAATCCCGAGAAGATCAAGGCCATCATCGACATGAGACCGCCAAACAACAAGAGGGAAGTGCAACGGCTCATAGGAAGGATAGCCACCTTGAGCCGCTTTCTGGCAAAGTCAGCAGAAAGGTGTCTACCCTTCTTCAAAGCCTTGCGCAAAGTTGACAGCTTCGACTAGATGACAGAGTGTCAAGAAGCGTTCAGGGGATTGAAGAAGTTTTGTCCACCCCACCTTTACTATCCAAGCCAAGGGGAGGAGAAGAACTCTTCCTTTACCTCACTGCATCCCCCGAAGCAGTGAGTTCTGTGCTCATCCGTGTCGACACCAACAAGATGCAGAGGCCGGTCTACTACACAAGCAAAGTGCTTGATGATGCAGAGGTCAGGTATTCTAATACTGAAAAGATTATCTTTGCACTAATCATCTCTGCTCAGCATCTCAGACCTTACTTCCATGCACAACCAATCGTGGTGGTCATGGATTAACCACTCAGGGCAATTCTCTCTCATTCTGACACCTTGACTGGCAAAGTGGGCAGTCAAGCTGAAAGAATTTGACCTATCGTTTTGACTTAGGTCGGCCATGAAGTCCCAGATCTTGGTGGATTTCCTGGTCGAATGCACTTGGACAGAGGAGGACACTACAACTGAGGTCATGGAGGAACCTCATGCAAATCCCTCGGACACTACAACTGAGGGAAGGGGGAAGGACTGGATCCTTCACATAGATGGAGCATCAAATTCTCAATGCAACGGGGCAGGCCTCATCTTAGCAAGTCCGGATGGCATAGTGACCGAGTATGCCCTCCGCTTCCTCTTCTCGGCCACAAACAACCAAGCTGAGTATGAAGCTCTGCTGTCAGAAATAAGGCTAGCACAGGAGCTCGGGGTGAAATGCCTCAGAGTCTTTACCAACTCCTAGCTCATCTCTGGTCAAATCAAGGGAGAGTATGAGGCTCGAGATCCTACAATGTCCCACTACTTGAGTATGGTGCAATCACAAGCATCTCCCTTTACTCATTTCAGCGTCAGCTACATTCCCCAGGGGGAGAATGCCAGAGCTGATGCTTTGTCCCGGTTAGCTACTTCGGCCGATGGGACCTTGGGGAGAACTATGTAGAGCATATGGAAACCCCAAGTATCGACACGATAGAAGAGTCCTTGCCGATCAATCAAGATCCTTCCTGATGGACGCTTATGTCCAGTACCTCACCAATGATATCCTCCTAGTTGATCTGCTGAAGCTAAAATATTCAAATGGCGAGCATCCAAGTTCCTTGTACTTGATGGGCAACTGTATGAAGGTCCTTCTCACACCCTCTCCTTAAGTGTGTTGGTCCTACGGATGCAGACTACATCCTCTGTGAGATCCACAAGGGTATTTACGTAAATCACTTGGGGGGCAGAGCATTATCGCACAAGGCCCTACGCCAAGGCTACTACTGGCCTACCATGCGAGGAGATGCGGCCGAGTTGGTTCAGAAGTCGATAGCTGCCAGTGGCACGCTAACATCCAACGACTGCCAACCTCTCAGCTGAGCCCCTTGTCGGCTCCATGGCCCTTCGTCAGTGGGGATGGATATTTTAAGGCCTTCCCTCCAGCCTCTGGTAGAGGAAATTTCTGTTTGTGGCCATAGACCATTTCACCAAGTGGAGGTCGAAGCACTCGCCAAAATCATCGAAGCCAAGGTGACGACTTTTTTTTGGAAGTCTGTCATTTGTCGGTTTGGGCTACCCCACACCCTTGTTACCGACAATGGTCGGCAGTTTGACAATGCTCTCTTCCGAGAGTTTTGTGCTGAATTGGGCGTATGCCAGAAGTTCACTTCTATCGGTCATCCTCAATCAAATGGAGTGGCCGAAGTGACAAATTGGACCATCCTTCAAGGGCTCAGGACACGCCTGGATGATTTTAAAGGAAGATGGGTATCACATGACACCACGAATCCCCACGGAAGAAACTCCCTTCACCTCGTGTTTGGATCGAAGGCCGTTATCCCGATAGAAATTGGCATTCCTAGTCCCCGGGTATAATCATACGATGAGGGGAACAATCCGACCTAGTTGCGAGCCAACCTTGACCTTGTTGAGGAGGCCCATGATCAAGCACGACTCAAGATGGCTTCTTACCACCAAAGAATTGCAAAGTATTACAACACCCGAGTTCGTCCCAGAACATTCCTTCCTGGAGACTTGGTCCTCAGGCGAGCCAAAGTCTTCAAACCCACTGAAGGAGGCAAATTGTCACCCAATTGGAAAGGGCCTTATCGGGTCACTGATGCACTTCATCGCAGAGTGTACCAGATCGAAGAACTAGATGGAAAGCCGTTCCCTCACACCTGGAATGCGGGACAATCTCTGTCGGTATTACCAATAATGTACACTGACGTCACAGACTTGATCATGCTTGTCTATCTAACTTTTTCAGCTCAAGCCCGACTCCGCATCGGCACTCAAGTCCGACTCCACATCGCACTCAAAGCCTGACTCTACGTACTCAGCCCGACTCCGCATCGGCACTCAAAGCCCGACTCTACGTCGGCACTCAAAGCCCGACTCCACATCGGCATTCAAGCCCGACTCCATGTTGGCACTCAAAGCCCATCCCACGTCGGCACTCAAGCCCGACTCTGCGTCAACGCTCAAGTCCAACTTTGTATCGGCACTCAAGTCCGACTCTACATCGGCACTCAAACCCGATTACGCATCGGCACTCAAGAAGTCACTCCCGCGGCGGCCTCGATTTCAACCTCAATTCATGGACTTTGGTCTCGACTTCTTTCATGTCTCAACCTCAGTCCAGATGTCAAGTCTCAACTTCAATCTCAAGTTCGACTCAAGTTTCACTATAACCTAGCTCATTTCGGCTACTACGGAAGCGAAGTATTAATAAGTAACAACCAAATTTCAGAAGATATATTCATTGATCATGAAAGGTTTACAAAATTGCCGACTTCAGTCGGACTCCATTACAAGGAAGAATCAAAAAACAAAGACAAGGCGTTCAAGGCTCGGCCGACTCTGGGTTGTTGTCGGAGGAAGGATGTTCTGCTGGCATTTCCTCCATTGCCTTGTCCGGCTCCAAGTCGTCAAGGCCTTCTAGATTGTAGATTCTTCCACCTTAGCCTTGCAATCTTGGAAGCCCAACTTGTAGGCATAGGCGGTGGCTCCGGCCAGCTCTTCACCAAAGCTAGCAGACTGCCGGAAGATCTCAACAGCCTCGGCGGCCCTTTTCTCTGCTGCAGCCACCCTCTCTTGGCAGCTTGTGCAGCCGCCATCTTCTCGGCCACTTGCGCATTGGAGTGACGGGCTATCTTCTCGGCATTCTCCGCCGCTCCTCGGCCGCGCTTATTTGAATGTTGGCAGAGTGCAGTCTGGTCTGGTACATCAATAAATCCAACTCCACCTTTTTATTTTTCTCCTCGGCGGCTTGTACCGCCTCCAAGGCCTTCTTGGCCCTTTCTGCCTGGGCCTGGCTCTCGGCTGGGCCACCTCCGAGGCCTTGTTGGCCCTCTCAGCCCGGGTCTGTTCTTCGGCCCTCCCGGCTAGGGCAGCTTCCAGGGCCTTCTCGGCTTCCTCTACTCGGACCTGAGCTCGATGGGCTTCTTCCTGTGAATGGGCCAGAGTGAATTTGGCCTAGAAAAGGATACTCTTCACGGCGGCCAAGGAATTCACTGCCTGCATAAGAGTCGCTGTCAGGGAGAGGCCATAAGGAAGTTCTTAAACAAGGAAACTTTTAAGTGAAGGGAAAATACTTACCCAAAAATGAGCTACAAAAGCATCATGGAAGAAGGAGGAGGTCCCCTGGTTTTGAGAGATCTTTGGAGCTTAGGCGTGCATACTCGCGCCATCATCCGCTCTGCCTAGTGCCCATTATGCTAAACGATGGACCTGAAGGAAGTGGCGGCGGCTTCATCCTCGGCAGTTTCGGCGGGCGCCGAAGTCGACGGCGTCGCGACAGGGGCCAATGGCACCCCTTTTTTCGTCGGCACTGCTGCCCCGAAAGGCTCTTTGACCATTGCCTCTTCTGTTGGGGGGCAGCCTCTGGAGCCGGTCCAGAGGCCAGTATAGTCGGCTCCACTTCGGGGATGACAGGCGATGGCAATGGCAAAATTTTAGCCCTCAGCTCCTCCGGGGGCGTGTCGATGGTGAGATCAATGTGAGCCTCCCGGTCTGCTCGAGGCTTGCGGGTGAGCGGAGGTGGGGACCGAGACGGAGTCGGCATGGGTGACCGAGGCCTCTTCCTTGATTTTTTGGCCTCTTATGTTCTTTCTGTGGCCCGATCGGCCTCGGCTTTCTTTCTGGCCTTGGCTTTGCCTCTTCTCAGCAGAGGCTCCGTCCGCCTGGGCTCTCCTTTCCTTGGCCGCAGCCTTTCTCACTGCTTGGGCCGGCAGCAGCATATTGCTCAAGTCAGAAAGAAATTAATAAAAAAAAGAAGAAGAGAGCGGAAGAAGATGAGGCGGGTGAAAAGGGAAAGGTCATGGCTGCTCACCACCACTTGGAGTCAGGCCCGCGAGCCGAAGGTTCTCCTCGGCCAAGAGTTGGTTACATCGAGGGACATCGGTAGTCAGTAGCTGCCCAAATGCCACTTGGTCCCTTGGAAGTACGGAAGAATCTTTGTTTGGTTCGGTGTTTGGTGTTCCCCAGACCCCTCTCACCCCCTCAACATCAGCGAAGAAAAGCCTATCTTTCCAACCCTTGACGGACGTAGGAAGATGAAGCTTGAGGGCTCTGGTTGGTTTGGGAGCGAAGGACCACCACCCAGATTATTTGCGAAGGGTGTAGAAGCTCCAGAAAAGGAAATCCTAGCTTCTATCCCCTGAAGGTAACATAGCACCAGGAAGCCAACAATAGTCCGAATAGAATTTGGAACTAGTTGTGCCGGTGCCAAAGAATACCTATCTAACAGGTTAAGGATAAAGGGGTAAAGAGGTAGTCGAAGCCCAGCTTTGAAGAAGGCTCCATATAAAGCGACTCTACCTGGACGGAAGGAAGTCACCCTATCTTCGAGAGTAGGGCGGAATAGGCGGATGCTGGTGGGAAGGCTGTACTTGGCCCTAAGGTTGACGATTTTCTAGACGGTCATAGTGGAGGTAGTCCACTCAGGGGACTCCCTCACGGCGGAGGAAGATGGACCAGCGATGGTCGGACGACGCTGAGTAGGGCCCGACCGGCGGCCGAGCGACTCCCGGTCAGAGATCGTCCGACAGCTTGTCGTTGTTCCAATGGAACCCTATCGGGGGAGGAAGATGACCAGCTAGGTGCTGGGGAGGAGGAAGGTTGTGTGGGATCGGGGGAATAACCCCCAGAATCAGAAATGGAACAAGAAAGGGATAAAGCCATGAAAACGAGGATGAACTGATCTGGAGGAAGAATTGGAAAGCTGAGAACCGGAACGAAAGGCTCGGGAAGAATAACGGAAGCAGGGAGGCGGACGGAAGCTCAGAGAGATTTAGGCTGGAAAGAAGAGGTAGGAGTGGTAAAAGTGAAAGATGAAAGTCGGGGACGACTCCCCCTTTTAAAGCCTACTGTTTTAAATCATCCCGCCTGGTTCAGAGTGGCCACGTGCCTGCCCGCCACTGGAGAAGACATTTCGGCATTTTGGTAACACCCGAGGTGTAGAATGCGAGGGGTGCGACCAATGATAAGACAGCGGTGACCTCACCACAATGATGATACCCGCTTTTTCGTAGTTTCGTACTCGAGGAGGATTCCCCTATCCCAACGGCAGGACATCGGTGGTGTGTGGCGTCCGATGCCTCGGCATTAAAGAAGTGTGCCCTTTGGGGACATGTGCTCTCGTAGCAGTCGGTAGCACACGAAGATTAGCCACTAGTGATATTATGACCCTTTTCGCTGGTGGTTGTACGCTCACCCATCTTAGGGGCGGGGGGCATCTGATGTGGCTGATCACGCTCCACGGGCTACGGGTTAACGGACTGCATGATTTTGGGAGCCGAGGAATAATATGACAGTGGTCCTGGCCTTGGGATCAACCTCGGCCTCGACCTCGAGCACTACCTCGGCCTCAAATCCGACTTCAGTTTCAATCTTAGCTTTGAGCATAGCCTTGGTTCCGGACCTGCCCTCGGCCTCTGGGTTCGGCCTCAGAAACAGTCCTGAACTTCGTTCCCAAAAACCTAACATGTGCTCAGAGCTGCCACGTGGCCCACTAACCTACTATCTCTAAGACCATGGGCAGTTATCATTATTTACGGCATACGTCTAGCAGTAATGTGCCCACCTACCACCTACGGTGCCATTTTGACGAACGACATGATCCAACGATCATACACCAAGGATAAGAGGAACTTTCGAACAGGTATAAAACCCCTCACTTACAACGAGAAGGGAATGGCATTTTTCTCTACTACTCTATCGATTCTAGAGCTATTCTCTAAATCACTAACTAGAGCGTCGGAGAATTTTCGTCGGAACCATCGGTCCGGAACTTTTGTTGCAGGTTTTCAACTGAAGGAGGCGGCACTATCATCTCTTTAAAGATCCGCGAAGCTCTTTTCTTATCCGATGCTCGCTGGGAGTGATTTGGCAGCAACACCAGTCACCTTCTCCAAGTGCTTGCATTCCAGGTAGGTGGCGTTCCGGATCGCAATGCAGAAGAGAACTCGTGCGTGAAATCTCAGCGGAAGCGTGGAGCCAGATCGGGATACACAAGATCTTGGTATGTTGAGCGTGCTTTGTGAGAACGCACGAGATCTTGGACGAACGAGGAAGTGGAGTCGCATGGGGATTCAATGGCGGAAAGGTCCAAGCCAGGAAGAAAGTCAAACTTTGGTCAACTGGCTTGGGGCTTTGGGAGAGAGATCCAGCAACGTGAGTGGTTTCATGGAATCTTGACCAGGAACAACAAAGTGAGTTGTTCTGTAGATCGTGTGGAACCTCGTCCAGGAACCGGAACAAGGCACGGATTGGACATGGATTGGATGCTGGGTGAGATCCACTGAACAGAAATCAAAGAAGAAGGGCTGCGGTGTTTTGAACCCAAAATCAAAGGGTTTAAAAATAAACGTGTTATCTCTGCGTCAATCTGATTATTGGCAACAAGGGATGAATCAGAATATTTTTTAGTGAGATTGATCCTACTAGTGTTCATCAAGCACTAAACCCTAACAGTTGGTATTAGAGCCTGATTTAGAAAGAAGTTATTTAGAGATCTTCAAAGAGCTAAAAAATTTCAGCAAGCCTTCATCAAGGTCTTTCAATTTTTTGAAATATTTTTTTGCTATTTTTGATTGAGATCTAGCCATGGATAGTAGCATAAAATTAGATTTTGAGAAGTTTGATTGAAAGAAAAGTTTCTCCATATGGAAAGTCCGGATAGAAGACCTTCTTGTGCAGCAGGGGTTTAGATTTGGCTTTAAAGGAAAGGCCAGATGGGATGATAGATAAGCAGTGATATCATTGGTGAAGAAAGCATGTTCAGCGATCAGAGAATGTTTGGCAGATTCAACCCTTTATTCAGTGCTGGAGGAGAAGACCCCGAAGGGACTTTGGTCGAAGTTGCAAGCCTTCTGTGATACCGTAAAGTCCCACATCAAGAGGTTAAAAAAAAAGGAGAAGGGTTTATAATTGTTAAAGTAATAAAGATAAAAATATCAATAGGATCCGTTATTGGACTGTGGTGGTTCGAGTTGGTATGAACCTTATTTGTTTTGCTTTTCTGTAACGAAATGGATCCGTATTGCGGGCCCGGATCGTTATAATATGGTATTTTTATCTTTATTGCTTTAACAATTATAAACCCCTTTTCCCCTTTTTAACCTTCCGATATGGGACTTTACGGGCATCACAATCTACCCCCCTTAAAGAGGGGACTTTCTCGTCCTAGAAGCAACCATCAGTCAGGCAGGATTCTAGAGGTGGCTCTCACAGGTTTAAGAGGTGGCTCCCATCCATCCTATAGATGTAGCACTTTATCCTGTGTGATACTTAGCTCCTGCATTTTCGGCTGGTGCATGACTTTGATACCATATTGTAACGATTCGGGCCCGCAGTACGGACCTATTTTGTTACAAGAAAGCAAGACGGACAAAGTCACACCAATTTGGACCACCGTAGTCCAAAACGAATCTTATTGGTATTTATTCTTTCTTGCTTTTTTACTAATATAAACCCCTTTCCCCCTTTTTAACCTCTCGATGTGGGACTTTACGGGTATCACAATCTACCCCCTTAAAGGGGGATGTCCTCATCATCAGAGGCAACCACAAGGCAGGCAGGATTCTAGATGTGGCCCCTATAGATTCAAGAGGTTGCTCCCATCCATCCCATGGATGTAGCACTTTGTCCTATGTGGTACTTAGCTTTTGCATTTTCGACTGGTGCATGACTCTGATACTATATTGTAACGAAATGAGTCCGTTACTATAGGATAGCCAGGATAGAGATAGGTGGGTTCAGGCTATGGCAGGAGATGCAGGTTATGGTAGAGGCCAGGATAGAGATAGGTGGGTTTAGGCTATGGCAGAAGATGTAGGTTATGGTAGAGGAGATGCAATCTTTTCACAGGAAAGGGATACTCTCGGACTCAGAAAGAAGGCATCGACTTCATGGGACATGCAGCTGATGGATACGGTAGGTGGGTCTAGGCTATGGCAGGAGATGCAGGTTATGGTAGAGAAGATGCAGTCTCTTCACTGGAAAGGGGTACTCTCGGACTCAGAAAGAAGGCATCGACTTCATGGGACATGCAGCTGATGGATACGACAGACATGCTAAGACCTTGAATACATGACCAAGTGGTGGATTTGTAGTGAGCTTCCAGGAATGAAGCCGATCGGAACGAGGCACGGATTGGACACGGATTGGATGCTGGGTGAGATTCACTGAAAAGAAATCAAAGAAGAAGGGTTTGAACCTGGAACCAAAGGATTCAAAAACAAACCTGTTACCATTGCGCCAATCTGATTATTGGCAACAAAAGGTGAAAGCTCAGGGTACATTTTCAGTAAGATTGATCCCATTGGTGTTTATCAAGTACTAAACCCCAACAGTTAACAAGATTTCATGTAAAGAGTGGCAAAACATCCAATCCATTCGAACTTGTGATGCATGTGATAAGGGACTGGCCAGTTGAATGCAATGGCTTTCTCCCTCTCTCTCTCTCTTTTATTTTATTTTATTTTTTGTTGAGTTCTACGATATACTTCTCATATTTTATGCTAGAATATATCAAAAGTCTAAATGATGTTGTTTGTTTTGTTGATAAAATACAAATGGAGATGATGTTGTTTTATTCAGATTTGGGAGGGCAAGAACAAGTTTAGGTTCCAAGGAGACTTTCTCATGGCAGCAAAAGCAAATCATTTTTATGTCGTTACTTTCTTCGCGTGTGAAAGATCCGTCTACCACTATATTTTCGTGCTTTGATGGAGGAAAAGATGGAAGGAGTGAGCAAAATCAAAATGGATAAGTTTTAGATCAAAACAAAGAACTAATCCAATCAAAATTGGTTTCAAAATTTTAAATGTAAAAATAAATTAATCCTATTTTAAAATTAACACAGAGTCAATCCAATCAGCTCAAATCAATTCTACTTCGATTGCAAGGTAAAACCTAATTTTCTTTTTTCCTTTTGCATTAGTTTTAAATTTGGTTACTTTTTTTTTATCATTTTTAATATATTAAATATTTATTCTTAGTTATAAAAGTTAGATAAGGGTTAAAAGCCATTGATGGGGTAATAAATTTCATAGACAATGGTGATCGTATCTAGGTTGAACAGGTCATCCAAATTGGCTATCTGGGTCAATCATTCAGATCGATCATTTTCGATCAGCCATTCGAGTTGATCATTTTTAGATAGCTAGTTGAGTCGGCTATTTGGATCGATCATTTTAAGCTGGTCACTTGGGTTGATCATCTTCAATCGGCTCTGATCAGGTCAAACATTAGATCGGTCATCCTTAGTCGGCCATTCGGGTCAGCCACTTTTCACGGCTGATCGAGCTAGGCAAAACCCGAGCCCATTCCCGGTTATGTTGTCTCCTTCTACCAGATGGCAGAGCAGCTAATCGATCGATGTCGTTGTCTGAAAAGATTCCGTCTGGCATGTTCAATGCTATGCTTAAACACCGAGGTTGTTGGCAGAAGGATGCATCTGGAGCAAAGAACCTTTGCTATTCCCAAAGACGTACGAAGGACTCACACCAGATTCCATGAACGTAATTGGCAGTTAAGGTCATGGTTTGATGATCCAACGAGTCCCTCCAGCCACAAGCACCCCGGCAACACTGGTCCAAATGGACAACTTGTTTTTTTGTACGTAGAAAACTTGAAACTGAGCAAGGAAAACATGAGCACCTGCATCACAAGTGATGGTCTTGATGGGACAACACTCCCTTGTCGGTAACGTTCATGCTATCAGAAGATCTTGAATCGATTTGCTGTAAGGCTCACATGCATGATTCCACCCATGACTGCTTGCACGTTTCCCTACCATCCTGAATCACAACAGAGACCCAACGTGAGAGACAAATAATCCGATAAATCCTGCAATAGGCCTAACAAATGCCGAAATGACTAATAAATCCTGACAAACTCTGTGATGGCCACTTAGGCTCGGCTAATTCTACAGTAGCCATCTAGGTCAGGCAGCGCCTGCCAATCCTGACATACGATCTAAGTTTTGGCAGTCGTTATGTCGCGACCCCTATGAGCTTCATAAATGAGTAAAAGGATCTTTTGATCAGGTAAGACTCAAAACATAAGACCCATGAGGTCGCATATATGCTCACACAGAGTATCTCTTTCTAAAACTCTCAAACTTTTTTTTTCAAACTCATGATTATTGCACAGAGCATTAACTTAAGTATCGAAGGGTTCCATTGAAATCTCTGATCCCAGAAATTTTTTACAGTTTTCGATCGAAAGAAGCCCATCGAAATATCTTGGTTTGCCGGAGAAGGCGACCGGACGCCGCCGATGATTGAGAAATGATTTGGTGACAACAATCATCATTAAAATGCTAAAAAAAACCCTACAATATGATAAATATTATTTATTTTTTTTTATACTATTCTAATATCTAATGGCTAATTTTTTTTAGTTGTACTAATTAAAAATAATATATAATATTCATCGATCAATTTAACAACAAATATTTTAGTAAAGATGATAGATAATTTATGAGATATATTTAAAGTCTCTAATTTAAATCCTAAGAATACTTTAATTTTTTTAAAAAAATTATGATTGATTTTCAAGTCAAAATCTTTAGAACCAAGAAATGAATCTAATGAATACTAAGAACCAAACGATCCAATTAAGTTAGACTGGTATCGGTTCTAAGGTTATCCTAACTCATTGCTCACATTTAAAAGATAATTTAGCTAAAAATATTTGCTTGAGTTATTAGGCTTTGACTGATCTTGAGTAGCTTGTTTGAAAAATCATGGCAAAGTATCTTGCCACCGGAAGTAGCAATAATATTTTATAATTTTTATTTCTTAAAAATTTTCATGAATGGACTACCAATAATTATCAGTGGTTTTAGATGAGCAAAACTGGCTGAACAAATTTAATCCATTGATATGTATAGGATGGATCCACTTTATATATATATAATTCATATGGTTTGAACTTATGCACACTTTCTATTAGATGATAGGGTAATCGATGCATATAGACCCATCCAATAGTGATCCATGATGAAAGGATTTATTATCAATGATAAATATTTACTATTTTGCTCATATTAGATAGATTCGTCATGTATACTTTAAATTGATCTTCAAACAAATCTTAAAGAACATAATGATAAAGAATGGGTAGTCAAGTGAAACGAGGGGAAGGATCTTGTTTTGATAAAGCACTTGATACGTTGCCTGAGTGATCTAATGGTTTATATAACGTTAGCATAGGAATTTTTATATTAGGTGGGAATATTGGGCACTAGAGTGAAAGGGAGGAAAAATATAAGAAAATATTTGACTATTAATTTTGTTAAAATAAAACAAAAAAATTTCTACCATTATGTATTGTTCTGTTATTTTACAATTTTGACTTTTTGTTCAATTCAAAATAATTTTAATTATGGTTTGTTACTATATAGGAATGAAGTTTCTAATGGTTTTGTGGCATGTGAATTTAATAGTTTCCTGGCTTATGTCCATCAATATATAGCCAATTTTCAAAGCATGCACTTTGTTAAAAAAAAAAAAAGAAGCAATTGAATCAAAACAATCTATACCTATATGGATGAGAATTATTGATCTATTGAAAATGTTCTATAGATTAGAAAAAAAAAATCTTCACTATTTGGAAAATATTTAATTCATTATTTCATTAATTATTTAATTCAATATTTAATTTGTATTACAAAGTTATATCTTAATACAATTGGCATAAAGTTATGCAATAGATCAAAATTGATTATTAAAGCATTGCATTTATTATATTTTATTTATATTGAAAAAAAGTTAGAGGAAAAGAGAAAAGAATTATAACCCACACATTGTCTTGTTATATGTACCCATTGTGTTATAGTAATAAACTTTTATAGTTGAATGTTCACGGGTCAAACTTTTTATAATGAGTTGTTTTAGGGTTCTTCTACATTAGGTTTAGAATTGACACCCTAATTATCATAGTTTAAGAATTAATACCCTATTTCGATCTCTTTTTCTTTGATTAGAAATTGAACAAGGGCTAATCTGTACTTTATACATAGGTCTTACTTGTTTTCAACAAGTGTTAGTGATAAAGTTTAAAGTTTTCTCTAACTCCTTACATGGAGTAATTTTTTGGTTATTATAATATGACTCTGGAGTAATTATAAAGTCTAGAGTTCTCTTTAACTCCTTGCATGGAGTAATTTTTGGTTATTATAATATGATTTTACAAGAGGTGGTCAAGGCCATGAACTTCAAGCATTATCAAAATCTTAAAAGTATTAGTATGAGGTCAACAAATACCTTTTTAAAAAACCTCAAAGTATTAGTATGAGATTGATAAATATCTTTTCTTATGTGGTCTTCTCTATATCAGATTTTGATAACATAATCCAATACCTTGTATTAGATTTGATATCAGGGCTAAACATACTCAAATTAAATTTGATATTAGAACTAGGTTTCTTTATCAAATTTGATATCAAAGTTGAGGGTGCTGCATTAGATTTGGCATAAGAGTCTAATACGTACATCAAAATTTGATCCAAAATCCTGCATCAATGTCCTAGTGATTGACATAAGCCTTCATGCACTTAATATCAAAACATTGCAGCTGTCCACTTAATATCAAAACATTGCACAAAATATCATAATTATAGTGGCAATCTGGCGTTAGTCAACCTGATCCCAATCCAATTCAAACTATAGTTTGGGTGCTGGGCTCTATGGGTTGGGCTTCAATCCAATTACACATTGTGTCAAAATGCTTGGATAACTCAAATCCAACCAATTGTCTATGAAAGGGCTCCCAACTTAGCCACGTTTTATCTAAGCATTCATTTTGCCCCATCAACTTGACCCAGTAGTCCATTTCTGACCCCTATTCATTAGGGGATGAAGAAATTTTTAAGGGAATGTAGTTTAAATTGTGCTTGAATTGGCATGGCTCCTTTAGGGGGGCATTTGGAAGGCCAAGTGGGACTGAAATAAACATGGCACTGCCAATCTAATCCTATGGGATGAAAAATCTTAGGGAGCGCGGACTGTATGACAATCCCATACCTTTTGCTGTTGAAAAACAAACACAACAGGAAGTAATATTTATTTTTTGATCTTATTTTTCTTTCATTAAAAATAATTTAGTACCGAAATATATTTTATATTATTGGACAAATGAATTTTAATTATTTGTTTTATATCATATGACAAATAAATTATCTCTTTTACATATTCTTATTTATATAATTGCGTATAAGCAATAAAAGTATGCCAATAAAATTAGCAATGAATTAGACATCAAATGGTCCATTAATTAATTCCTTATAAAAAACCAACAAAAAGTGATTACTTGAAATTATTATTCTAAGTTTATTATAATCAAATTGACATTTTCTTATACAAAATTAGCTCCAATCGTAATATAGAAAAATATTTTTACAACTATTTTTCTATACAAATTTTTAGTCAATTAAATATGCTAAAATTTATTTCTCTTTGTAAAGCTCTTCTTAGGAAAATGTAAACCAAACCAGCAACTAGCGAGGATTCTAGATGGAGTCCCTTTCTTTCGACGGTTCACTGGCATCGATCATGGCGTGGCCTAGTTACAATTATCAAAAAACCTTCTAAGAAACCGATGTGTGGTCCAACTTGTCTTAGAGCTTTCAAGCCCCTTCTCATGGGCCATGACTACAGAGAATGTGGCCCCCAGCTTAAATTGAAACCAAAGATAATGAGGGTTGCTGTCAGAAGAAGAAAAAGAAAGGCAAGGAGGGCAATTAGTCCTCCAGCTGTTGGCTGGTGGAGATGGAATGATGGTGCCAATTTATTTATTACACTGTTTGATAAGGACATAAGGTGATCATCCAAATAGCTGCTGCTAGTGATGGTTGTAAGTTCCACATCCCACATTCAGAGTTGCACCACAAGGCTCCCCCTTGAAAGTTTTTTTTCTTGCATGCAAAGGAATTCTGCCACAAGGCTCTTCTAGCTTCATCACCTTTTGTTTAGGCTACTGTTCACAGATTAAACTAACCTTACACTGGGGAGTTGCATCATGGAGCTCCACCAACCCAGACTTTCCAATGGACCAGCTAGCTAGCAACCTAAGAGGGTGGCCCTCTACCTGCTCCCATTCTGAGGACAAGGCCAACATGGGGTCCAAGTGTCCACCAGTTGCCTTTTTGTACCTTAAAGATCCAGTTGTAATGCTTTCAGCGCATGCAGACAAAGTGTGAATAATTAGCACATCACAAAGCCATTATCATTTCATTGCACTGTATTAAAGAGAGAGAGAGAGAGAGAGATTGGTAGTTGAGATATCACATTTCTCTGATCTATGAGGTTACAAACATGATTAATTCCTCTACAACACTGGATCTAGGAATTCTCAAAACTTACTACTCTGATAACCTCCATGCACAGATTAAGGTAACTTACGTATGAACTTATAAAGCTATCCTCAAATTGAATGGTTGTGGCACCACTTTATATGGAGAGCCTTCTTGTGAGTTGTTTTCATGAGGTCAAAAACTGGATGTTTTGGAGTCCAGCAGGCTCAAGCATTCTTCTGTAGGTATTTACGAGGTTCAAAGGTTCTGAGATCATTTAGTGTAACTTCAAGTGCACATTGCCCATTTGGCTGTGGGTTGTGGTCATGCATCTCATGGACCAGACGCACTACAAGAGAAAAAAATTGCGACGTCCAAATGCGTCGCTAAACATGCTATTGCGACGCAATGACGGGTCGCTCAGATGATCGTCGCAATCTCAATTTATCGCAATTGCGTCGCTTCACAGCGACTCTCTGCGATGCACCAATGCGTCGCAATTTTAAAACTAATTTTTAATATTTAATATTATTATTAAATATTGCACGCATTTAGTTGCGTCGTAATATTTAATAATAATATTTTAGATATAATAGCGACGCAATTTGAGTCGCTAATGCATCGCTAATTAAATTTTTTTAAAATATTGCGATGCCAGGTCATTGCGTCGTAATATTTAATAATAATATTTTAGATATATTAGCGACGCAATTTGAGTCGCTAATGCGTTGCTAATTAATTTTTTTTAAAATATTTGACGCCAGGTCATTGCGTCGTAATATTTAATAATAATATATTTTAGATATATTAGCGATGCAATTTCAGTCGCTAATGCGTCGCTAATTAATTTTTAAAAATATTGTCATTGCGTCGCAATATTTAATAATAATATTTTAAAAATATTAGCGATGCAATTTCAGTCGCTAATGCGTCGCTAATTAATTTTTTTTAAAAAATAAAATATTAAAAATTAAAACGGTTAATACAATTTCATTACATTTAAATATTGATCGAAACATTCTTCACTCATATTGATCCAAACAATAATCATTCAATTTCAAAAATAATTAATATATTAAAATTTTGAAGTTTTCATGTAAAATATAAAAAGTAAAAAAAATACATCAAGAATCGAGCGATCACGTGGAGGCTGAGACCCTGCGACATGCGGCTAACCATATCCTGCAACTGACGCATCTGATCTCGCACGTCTGCAAGCTCCTGCTGATGGCCTCGCATACGCTGCTCGAACTCATGCTCGACCTCCTGCCGAACCTCCTGACGAACGTCCCCGAACCTCCTCCGTAATAGATCTCCGAATGTCGTCTAAACGCTCGGTAGGAATATCACCAGAATATCGCGAGCTGGAGGCCTGATGGGGAAAATATGCAGAAGCTCTAGTGCCCAGACCATAGACCCTGCGGTCTCGCGGCTGGGCACCAACAGCCTCCAAAAACACACGTCGACTCTCCTCTGCTGAGAGTTCGACGGGCGTCTCCCCATCAGTGGAGTCGACCTGCGATGCCTGGGAGCGAAGCTCCTCGACTCGTGTCTTTGAATTATAAAATCAACAATAAATGAATCAATAAATTTCTCTAAATAAAATTTTAGAAATTAAACAGATAATACATAAAGCTAATTTCTTACCGCAACCTCCGTGATCGCGTATCGACCCAGGAACCGTCCCTCCTGGTGTGTGTCGCCCTGAATAGACGAAACTCACCAGGATCTCTGCCCTCCTGCTCAGACTATAACAATAAAAAAATTGATATTAATGCAAATATTTGTAAATAACTAAATTAGTAATTAAATTATTTATGTTTTCTTACCATACGGTGTCTGTGCTCCTGAATCGAAATGGAGCCCGAAGTGTGGCGGGAGAGACCCGTGCCAGGACCGCCCCTCTCGGATCGGCGGTTCGTGCTGGCTGATGCGGACCTCCTGCGCCAGCCATCGGACTGCCAGGCCTGCTGCCACTCGTGCCAAATACCCTCTGGCACATGCGCAGGACGCTGACCCGATGACCTCCAACGATGAAGCATGTCGGAGTATCGGCGTCCCGTAAGAGCCTCCCATGCTGCCCTAATGGCATCATGGCTGGCAGGGTCCCACGTAAACTTTTTTGCATTAAAATAAATAGTTAGTTTCAGAATTTATTAAGATTAAGAAATTTTATATCAGTGATAAATTGTATTTAATAAGTTTACCTGAAACTCAGAAAAATAAAACTCCCTCGTGGCTGCAGATACGTGGCGCCAATCGTAGCCACTGGGATCTGCACGCCTCTGAAATATGGAGCTGATGTGGCTCGATACATGATGCTGCTCAATAAATCTATTAAAAAAATGCATGTTTATAAGTAATTGACTTAAAAACATAAACATATATTTTTAATTAGTATATACTTATAGCCCATGAGCATCCATCGAAGTACGGTGCGGCCGACGGTGGAAGAACTCTCGGAGGTATGTGCCGATCGGCTGGATGGTAATACCAATGCAGGATCACCGCCGACTGCTGGAGAGATGGAAGGCTGTGCGATGTGTGGAGATCCGAACTCTCCATCTCCAAAGCTCATGTGATCTGATGCAGCAGGGCTACGTCCCTGCTCACTCCGTATGTCGTCGGTAGATCTACCTCTGCCCGTCATACTGAAAATACTAAAGATTCATGCAATTAAATTACGATTAATGATTGACTATGTAAAAATTTAACACTTATAAAATAAAGTTGAATTTAAAAAAACCTCTATGTTTAATCGGTGTCATTTGTTTCGTGAAATGTTGGTTCAACATCCGATGCCGTATCGGACTGCGATTCAGTTTCATTATCATCGGAAGGAAACCGAACATTTGCATCCGCAATTTCTTGGACATCACCATTTGGATCTCTAAGTGATGTTTCAGGAGCCCTTGTGTCGTCCTCAATTGCATGCATTTCCATCTCATCCTCTTGAAATGCAGGGCACTCGGCTGATTGACTTGATGAACTCTCCTCTAATACGATTGTTGAACGTGGGGCGATTTTAGAAACAGCCCACCAATCTCGCTTGTCGTTGCGCAAACTTGGATATCCGCAGTAAAACACTTGCTGAGCTTGGGATGCAAGGATGAATGGTTCATATTTCTGCAATCTTCGTCGATGGTTCACTTCAACCAAATTGTAGTCGTTATGAACCCTTTTGCCCACAGGAACTGTCGGATCGAACCAATCGCAACGAAACAATACGGTTCGTTTCATAGGCCAACCGGGATATTCAACTTCAACCACCTCTACTAACTTTCCGTAATAATCCTGCATATTTGCTCCAACACTTTCTCCTTTAACACACACGCCCCAGTTCTGCGTGCCTCTTGAAGCTGCTAATCGTTCAATCTAAAATTTGTACCCATTAACAAAATAGCCAGTAGAGGTTGTTACGGTCTTCAATGGCCATTGCGATAGACATTTAATGAAAATATTGTCGGTTGTGGACCATGGACCGTTTACCTATAAATTAATAAGCTATTCACAACCAATTCAAAAATAAAAGCCATTATTGAAATTGATTGAGTGATACTACTCACAAATTCATAAAACCAGTAAGCGAACTCCGTTTCTAACTTCTGCCCAATTGCAACTTGACTGATGTCGGGATTCATCTGTCGTTGTCTATCACAATACATCCTTATGGGATGATAAGGATTAAAACTTATGTTAGCAATTAAATATTATGGTATATTGTAATTTAAATTAGAAGTTCCAATTAAGCATTGAAGTATACACTTACTCAATATATGGATCGACTTCTCTACAGTTCATTAGGATGTAATAATGTGCTGCATTATACTCCATATCGCTAAGATTTCTTGACTTCTGCCCCCAAATGAACGGCCGATACCTTTAAAAATTGATATTCTACCGTCATTAGGTTCTCCTTCGTCCACACATACGTCATCGTTACGACCAAGATTTGGCTCCTCGTGTGGACGTGACCCTCAAAGTAATGCGAGGCAAAAGCTGAAACTTCTTCGACCAAGTGTGCATTGCATATAGAACCTTCAACCCTTGCCTTATTACGCATATTATTTTTTAACTTCTTAAGGTACCTATATGTAAAGTTGAGACAAAAAATTAACCAATTTTCTCGCAATGAAATAATATTTGAAATGTCAACATGTCTTAATGATGTATATATTTACCTCTCGAAAGGATACATCCAGCGATACTGCACGGGACCAGCTATGCTCGCTTCGTATGGCAAGTGAACCGGTAAATGCTCCATTGAGTCAAAAAAACTAGGAGGAAATATTCGCTCCAGCTTGCATAAAATAATTGAATTTCCTCCTCAAGCCTTGCCATGGATGCAGAAGTAATGACTGAGGCAGATAACTCCTTGAAGAACAAGCTGAGCTCCGTCAATGCCTTCCAGACATGTTGCGGAAGCAACTCACGAAAAGCTATAGGCAATAACCGTTGCATGAAAACATGGCAGTCGTGACTCTTCATGCCGAACAACTTGAGCTTATGCATGTCCACACACCTACCGATATTTGAGGCATAACCATCTAAAAATTTTAACCCTCTAAGCCAGTTACATAAAACTTCTCCTGAATTTCTGTCAAGAGTGTAACAGGCTTTAGGATAGGTCCCGTCGGCACTCCTCCTCAAATCACCTCTTCTGCAATACTGATTAAGTTCTTCTCTTGACTTTGCAGTGTCTTTGGTTTTTCCCGGGATGTTTAGCACCGTGTTAAATATGTTATCAAAGAAATTTTTCTCGATATGCATAACATCCAAGTTGTGCCGAATGAGATTTGTGCTCCAATACGGCAAATCCCAAAATATACTCCTCTTCTTCCAGTTATGTTCTTTACATATACGGCCATTTATTCTATCTGCATCGGGTTTCCAAGCATACCTCAACCCCAAATGCTCTATAGTATCAAATATATCCGTGCCGGACCTAACCGGTTCGGCAAATTTTGTGACTGCTTTGTTCTTCCGGAAGGCGATCAAGTTACGCCTGTAAGGATGATTTGGAGGCAAGAACTTCCTATGATTATCAAACCATGACTGCTTACCACTCTTCTGCAATGTAAATGCATCCGAATCATACATGCAATGGGGGCATGCCAGACGTCCAGCAGTGCTCCAACCAGACAACATTGCATATGCCGGGAAGTCACTTATTGTCCACATCAAAGCAGCTCTCATGATGAAATTCTGTTTCATAGAAATGTCGTAGGCTAGGACTCCTGTTTCCCACAACATTTTCAATTCGGCCACCAACGGTTGCAGGAAGACATCAATCTTTTCCTTTGGATTTGATGGTCCTGGAACCAAAACTGTCAAAAACATTGCAGAATCTTTCATGCACTTCCATGGAGGAAGGTTATATACAGTCAGTATCACAGGCCAACATGAATACTGTTGGCCGCTTGACCAAATGGTTGGAAGCCATCGGTACAAAGACCTAATCTCACATTCCTTATATCTTCAGCGAAATCAGGATGATTTTCATTGAAATGCTTCCAAGCTTTTGAATCTGACGGATGCCGCATTTCATCCTCTTTAGATTCATGTTCGGCATGCCATCTCATATCAGCAGCTGTAGCCTCAGATCTGTATAATCTCTGCAGGCGTGGAGTAAGAGGAAAGTAATGCATCCTCTTGTAAGGCACACTTTTCCTCCTACTTGTACTAGCTCCCCCTTCACCATTTTTGTACCTCGATTGCCCACAAATCTTACACCATCGCAGCTCGAGTCTTCACCCCAATATATCATGCAATTGTTCAAGCAACAATCGATCTTATTAACTGGGAGCCCAAGCCCACGCAACAACTTCTTCGTTGAGTAAAAACTGTCTGCTACAACATTATCATTTGGCAAAATTTCCTTGATTAACCCAGCTACAGAATTGAACGCCTTTTCTGATAATCGATGTTCTGCCTTAATATTCAACAACCGAGCAGCCGTAGACAACTGGAATGGCCCTCACAACCAGGATACAATTCTTGATTTGCAGCACGCAACATATCATAAAATTGCTGTGCATCTGGATTTGGTTCTTCCATAAATGTATTCTGATTGAATTCATTACCCGATGCATTCATCACCATTTCTTCATATGTGTTTAAATTCACAAATGGTTCATCAACGGGAATTGACACTTGTTGGCTTGTAACAACTGCTGGAATTTTCTTTGGTTCACCATGACAGTACCAAACATCGTAATCAGGAACAAACCCCTTTTACACAAATGCACCTTAACAGTTTCAACATCTCTGTAGGCTTTATTCTGACACCTGTGATAGTTGCATGGGCACCTAATCCTAGGCCCATCCATCCATTCAGGTTGGCTACATGCAAATGCGATAAATTCTTCCAATCCATTCAGAAAATCTGGATTAAGCAAGCCATCTTTTATCCTTGCATACATCCACGAGCGAGCCCCGCTCATTTTTGACCGACTTATACAATTTCTGGTAAACCATTAAAGGAAACCACATTATAAAACTATATTAGCATTACTAAATATATAACTAAATTATTTCTTTTATACAACTAGGTTAATAACAACCATTTAAATCATTTATAACTAAACCAATTTTTTTTACACAACTAAGGTCCCTACCCTGCAAGGCCGGGCCACGGCTACGATCCTTGGCGTGCTAGCAAGGACCGAGGCACAGGTTCATGCCAGGCTAATGCTAGGGCTTGAGTTCGGGTCGGGCCGCAAGGCGGTCCGTTCAATCATGAGACTTCACAAGCATTCAAGTGTCCTAAATTAATTCACCTTCACTCCATGTCTAAAAGGTAAGGCCCAAGAATATTTTTTGTGATATGTTATTCTGCTATTAATTATCATCGATCGGTTACGTTGAAATTTCAGCAGCATTTCCCCATATGTTCTCCTAAATGTGTGGCATATATGCCACACTAGGAGAACGTATGAGCAAATACAAACCGCAATCTCAACCAACGATGATTAATAGCAGACTAACATATCGCAAAAAATATTCTCAAACTGTCCACCAGGACAATTTGAGAATTTGCAAGACTAAGTCTTACAAATTCTCAAACGGGTCTAAAGGTTATAGTGCTGTGATTAATAATATGGAAATCCGAAGACAATCGAACTTATGCTTGTTATTCATAAATTCTTGTCAATTATACATATATAGGAATAGTGTTCTATATATATAGTCACTGACTTCTTAAGATTATTATGTCGAATATAAATGTTTGTGAAGACTAAAATATAAATCATTGAAACTACTAATTTGTTGCTGAAAATTAAATAAAACTACAACAAGACTTTCATTCTAGCATTACATAATTTAATGCATCATTCAATTTGAAGCAGAATGTAAATAATCAAGACATAACAATTGTAAATAACTACAAATGCACAAATATTATTGCATAAACAGCTATAAAGAAATGAAAGCTACGACTGCTATTTTGAAATTAGCTAATCTAAAGAGTTATGGTTAATGAGCTAAATTAGTTGACCTAAATAGCTAAGCTAATTCAGCTCGACCTATCTAAAGAGTTTTGATTGATGATCTAAAGAGCTAAGGTTGATGGTCTAAAATCAGCTTACTTGAAAAGTTAAAACTGATAAGCTAAATTAATTGACCTAAATAGCTACGATTTATGAGTTAAATCAGTTGATTTAAAGAGTCATGATTGATGAGCTAAATCAGTCTATCCAAAGAGCTACGACTAATGACATAAATTAATTAATTTATTAGAGTGATCATTCTCCATATATATATATATATATATATAATACTATTGTGACCATTTGAATTAGTCCTATCGAAGCAAGTATCACTTAGTATCCATAAATTAACAGGGGGTGTTAATTTTTTTTGGTGGTGGCCACGGCCGTGGCCGTGGCCGGAGAAGAAGAAGGGGGGGGGGTGGGGAAAACCCCCCCCTGTTAATTTTTTTTTGGTGGCCTGGCCACCGTGGCCAGGCCACGGCCGGCCACGGCAGCGGCCGTGGCCGGAGAAGACCAAGGGGGGGGTGGGGAAAACCCCCCTGTTAAATTTTTTTTTTTGGTGGCCTGGCCACCGTGGCCAGAAGACGGCCATGGCAGTGGCCGTGGAGAAGACGAAGGGGGGTGGGGAAACCCCCCGTTAATTTTTTTTTTTGGTGGCCTGGCCACCGTGGCCGGAACCTAGTTTTTTTTTAAAAAAAATGAGGAGGAGGGGGGGCTTACCTCGGTCGAGAGGGGACGCCGCCGGAGTGGGGGGAGCTGCCGCCGGGGAGAGGACGGGGGGAGCCGGAGGAGCGGACGGCGGCGGTTAGGGTAAGAAGAGGAAGAAGAAGAGAAGCGGTTTGCGTCGCTAATCACTCGCTATTTTTTTTTAAAATTTATTATGGATTAGCGACGCAACAATGCGTCGCTAATCCATCGCTAATTTGCCTTTTTATTATTTTATGCAAAACTTAGCGACGCAACTAATTGCGTCGCTAATGAGTCGCTAATTTGGCGCCAATGTCCGGCGGAAAAATTATTTTTATTTTCTAGAAAATGCATCGCTAATGCGTCGCAATATTTTTTGATAATTATATTTAATTATATTTTCTATAATTTGCGAAAATTATATTTTCTAAAAATAATTGCGATGCATATATTGCATCGCAATTTTTTTTAATTTTTTTATTACATTTATTTTTCTAAAAAACATTGCGACGCAATATATGCGTCGCAATATTAAAATTATTTTCTCTGAAAAATTATTTTTATTTTCTAGGAATTGCGTCGCTAATGCGTCGCAATATTTTTTTAATAATTATAACTGATAAAATTATATTTTTTAAAAATAATTGCGATGCATATATTGCGTTGCAATATTTTTTTTAATTTTTTATTACATTTATTTTTCTAAAAAATATTGCGATGCAATATGCGTCGCAATATTAAAACTATTTTCTCTGAAAAATTATTTTTATTTTCTAGGAAATTGCGTCGCTAATGCGTCGCAATATTTTTTTAATAATTATAACTGATAAAAATTATATTTTCTGAAAATAATTGCGATGCATATATTGTGTCGCAATTTTTTTTAAATTTTTTTATTACATTTATTTTTCTAAAAAAATTGCGACGCAATATATGCGTCGCAATATTAAAACTTATTTTCTCTAAAAATTATTTTTATTTTTTAGAAATTTGTCGCTAATGCGTCGTAATATTTTTTTAATAATTATAACTGATAAAATTATATTTTTTGAAAATAATTGCGATCGATCCAATGATTGATCGACCATGACCGATCTATCAGTCCGATCGCCATCGATCGATCGATCCAAGCCCTGATCCCGATCGGCCACGACCGATCTCGGACCGATCGGTCCGATCATCGATGATCCGATGGTTGCGATCGATCCAAGCCCTGATCGATCCGATCGGCCACGACCGATCTCGGACCGCGGCGATCGGTCCGATCGCGACGATCCGACGATCGATCCAAGCCCTGATCCCGATCGGCCATGACCGATCTCGGACCGGCGATCGGTCCGATCGGATCCGACGGTTGCGATCGATCCAAGCCCTGATCCCGATCGGCCACGACCGATCTCGGACCGCGGCGATCGGTCCGATCGCGACGATCCGACGGTTGCGATCGATCCAAGCCCTGATCGATCCCGATCGGCCACGATCGATCTCGATCGTCCGATGCCGATGATCCGACGGTTGCGATCGATCCAAGCCCTGATCCCGATCGCCACGACCGATCTCGGACCGTGGCGATCGGTCCGATCGCCGATGATCCGACGGTTGCGATCGATCCAAGCCCTGATCGATCCCGATCGATCTCGACCGCGGCCGATCGCGACGATCCGACGGTTGTGATCGATCCAAGCCTGATTCCGATCGGCACGACCGATCTCGGACCGCGGCGATCGGTCCGATCACCGACGATCCGATAGTTGCGATCGATCAAGCCCTGATCGATCCCGATCGGCCACGACCGATCTCGGACCGCGGCGATCGGTCCGATCGACGACGATCCGACGGTTGCGATCGATCCAAGCCCTGATCGATCCCGATCGGCCACGACCGATCTCGGACCGTGGCGATCGGTCCGATGCCGACGATCCGACGGTTGCGATCGATCCAAGCCCTGATCCCGATCGGCCACGACCGATCTCGACCGCGGCGATCGGTCCGATCGCCGATGATCCGACGGTTGCGATCGATCCAAGCCCTGATCGATCCCGATCGGCCACGACCGATCTCGGACCACGGCGATCGGTCCGATCGCCGACGATCCGACGGTTGCGATCGATCCAAGCCCTGATCCGATCGGCCACCCGATCTCGGAGCGATCGGTCCGATCGGCGATCCGACGGTTGCGATCTGATCGATCCGATCGATCGATCTCGGATGGCGATCGGTCCGATCGCCGATGATCCGACGGTTGCGATCGATCCAAGCCCTGATCGATCCCGATCGGCCACGACCGATCTCGGACCGCGCGATCGGTCCGATCGCCGACGATCGACGGTTGCGATCGATCCAAGCCCTGATCCGATCGGCCATGACCGATCTCGGACCGCGATCGGTCCGATCACCGACGATCCGACGGTTGCGATCGATCCAAGCCCTGATCCCGATCGGCCACGACCGATCTCGACCGCGCGATCGGTCCGATCACCGATGATCCGACGGTTGCGATCGATCCAAGCCTTGATCCCGATCGGCCACGACCGATCTCGGACCACGGCGATCGGTCCGATCGCCGACGATCCGACGGTTGCGATCGATCCAAGCCTTGATCCCGATCGGCCACGACCGATCTCGGACCGTGGCGATCGGTCCGATCGCGATGATCCGATGGTTGCGATCGATCCAAGCCCTGATCGATCCCGGTCGGTGATGAACGATCTCGGACCGTCGCGATCGATCCGATCGGCGATGATCCGACGGTTGTGATCGATCGAAGCCATGATCGATCCCGGTCGGCGATGACCTATCGATGCATGTACCGAAATTAATTTTTTTAAAACAATTGCGATGCATTTCGTTGTATCGTAATGTTTTATTTTTAATTTTTTATCTTTTAATTATATTTTAAAAATTTAATTTTTAAAAAATATTGCGACGCAATACTGGAGTCGCTACATTAAAATTATTTTTATTAATTTACTATTTTATTGCGTCGCTATTGCGTCGCTATTTAACATAATTAATTTTTTAAAAACATTGCGACACACTGAGTTGCGTCGCAATATTTTTATTTCATAATTTTTTTAATATTTTTATAAAATTTAATTTTTTTAAAAACATTGCGACGCAATACTTACATCGCTAAATTAAAATTTATTTTTGTTAATTTACTATTTTATTGCGTCGCTATTGCGTCGCTATTTAACATAATTAATTTTTTTAAAAACATTGCGACGCACTGAGTTACGCAATATTTTTATTTCATAATTATATTTAATATTTTTATAAAATTTATTTTTTAAAAAATATTACGATGCAATACTTGCCTCGCTAAATAAAAAATTATTTTTATTAATTTACTATTTTATTGCATCGCTATTGCGTCACTATTTAATATAATTAAATTTTTAAAAATATTGCGACGCACTGAGTTGCATCGCAATATTTTATTTCATAATTATATTTTATAAATATTAATTTTATTTAATATAATTACGATGCAATTAGTGCGTCGCTAAATTAAAAATAATTTTTCTAATTTTTTGATTTATTGCGTCGCTATTTAACATAATTAATTTTTTTAAAACATTGCGACACATTGAGTTGCGTCGCAATATTTTTATTTCATAATTCTATTTTATAAAAATTAAATTTAAAAATATTGTGATGCATTACTTGCGTCGCTAAATTAAAAAATTAATTTTTTTTATTTTTCTATTTATTGAGTCGCTAATGCGTCGCTAATTATGTGCAATGTTTTGTTATCGCGGAGGCATTGCAATTTGGTCGTAATTTAGCGACGTAATGATGCGTCGCTAAATTTGTATCGCTATTTCAATATTTTTTTATAATGACGTATAGCCAACATATTGCACTAGATTAAGGGATAGTTCTCAGGAATGGAACCTATAACCTGTCATGGTTTCCACTAAAATGTGCTCTCAGGAAAGATGGTGTGGTCTGGGCTGGTTGGCTCATTGAACCTTTGGGGAAGCAAGTTTATTGGTTATTGCCATGATCATAGCAGTTATAATTTATCAAAAATGCTTAGATTGAGATGATATCAAGGTTTACAATAATAATTTATAATGGCCATTATATTTTATGGTAAAGATAATGGTAGATCACAAAAAATGTAGCTTGCAGAAATTCTTTTTTGAGTTAATACAAAATCTTAAGGCTCATTTGGTTTTTTTTTGTTTTTAATTTTAAAAACTTAAAATAAGTGGACCAGCCAAGCATAAGAATGAGGAGCACGTATGATGAATCTTTCTATTTTTTTAATTTATTTTTAAAATCTTTTCAGCTTTAGAAGCTGATTATTGCGTTCAAGAGAGTGTAAAATATATATGAGAAGTCTTGGACAAACGCTTTTTCTTTGACATAATCTTCATGTGAGATTTTTTAATTTATATAAAAAATAATAAAAAACAACAACAATGACGCCAAATAAACCTTTAAATGTTAAAATATTATTTTATTTTATAGATAGAGTAAATTATGAGTAATAATTATTTTGAACACCCTTATGAAAAAATCATGATGAAATAATAATTTTTTTAAAAAATACAACAAGTAAATAAATTAAGTGTACATAAATGCACATGTTAAGATTGATATATGGTAAAACATTAAAAGGTAAAATTAAAAATAAACATAAGAAAAATGATAGATGTAGCTTCAATTGAAGATAAAATGAGAGAAAATTGATTACGACGGTTTGGATATATGCAACGAAGACCTTTATATGCCCAAGTTAGAAAAGTGATCTTTTAACAATCCATGGTAAGAATAAAGATAAAGCTAGATATAAACTAATATGAATAGAATAATTAAAAAAGATATAACTTGTAATTTAAATGTCGACTTAGTCCTAAATAGAGTAGAGTGAAGGAAGAAAATTCATGTAGCCAACCCTATGTAGTTGGGAAAAAGCTTAGATGAGTTGAGTTGAGTTGAGTATGATTGATATATTCATAGAGATTACAAACTGAGGATTTCTATTCAAATTTGCTCTAAAATTTGAATCATAAGTATCCCACATCAATAATTTTAATCATTAAATATGATTAATTATTTTTAAAATAATTTTAAAAATATACACTTGGCTATATTTAACTTTAACCAAGTTTAATATTTTATTATTTTCTTTACTTTTAGATCCATATAAATTTTAAAGTTATTCCATCTATTTTACTTTTTTTTTTTTATCTTAGAGATTTGTGTACTATGTAAATTTAAGAATAAAGAAGGTGATTTGATTTAAATTTGATTACATTAACGAATAAATGATTGAATTTAAATTTAAATGTTACTATATATATATATATATATATATATATATATATATATATATATATATATATATATATATATATATATATATATATATATCTTTTTAAATTATTTAATCTTATAAATTGATACTACGTAAATATTTTAGTTGAATAAATTTTTATTATTTATATTTAGATTTAATCAAAGTTGAAATATATTTTTAAAATAGATGTAGCACGCTAAATGAAGAGTGTCGTTATTGGTGTCCTCTGGCGACATATGGATGAATGACGAGTGTGGCAGCTTTCTCTGGCTTCATAGTCTTTTGAGCTATTTTTTTATTATTATTTTTTATTTTACAAACAACAGCCACACTATTCTGATGTGAGAGTAGCCTAAGAGATCAAAAGTAAGGTACCCTAGAGGGATGAAAGGATCTCATCCCCTAAAGACCATGATCATTCAGTGGAATGCTATGCAACGAAGAAGGTAAATCAGTTAGCTGTTGTGTTGCCTTTTGATAGACATGGTAGACTGAAACCGCCAACGAACCCTGTAGAAGCCTTTCGATGTCATAGAGGAGAGGGGATGCATTGCAGAGGTCCAGTTTAACCTAAATCCAATTGATGACTACTGAAGAGTTCTCCTCAATGATAATCCTCTCAGCCCGTAGCTGTTGGGTCGCTCTAATGATGCCATCCCATGCTACTCTAAGCTCAGCACTTGGGACAGAAGGCTCATGAAGGAATGTTCCTCCGATTGCCAGAAGCCTCCCCTTGTCATTCCGATGACATATCCTGCTTCACCAATCGCACTTCGGACACTACCGTTAAAGTTTACCTTGACAAACTCCAAGGGAGGAGGCTCCCAGAAGATGTAGATCGCCCTGTGGGCCGCTGCCAAAGCAACATGGGAGTCTCAGGAATCTGGGGTAGCCAGAGGTGACACCGCATCAAATGATGATACTCTGTCGCCAAGCACCTAGCACTTTGGAGAACTCGATGGGCTGGGGTGGTCTCAGCCTTGAAGGGTTACCACATTCATGGATAGCCAAATCTAATAAGCAATATAGGCTATGTAACCAGCCTCATGAGCCGAACTCTGGTGAAGGTACTGAAGGAAAGGACATCGCTGCTCGCCATCACTGGCATCCTAGGGACAGTCATCGGCAAGCCTCCAAATTAGCCTTGCCTTAGGGTAACTCATGATCGCATGCTCCGTGGTCTCCTCCTGACCCTCACACACCGGACAGGACCCCGAAATATCCATACCTCTTTGTCAAAGAAGAGCTCTCGTAGGGAGGCAGTTCAGGTTGTCTTCCAGATAAATAGCTACACTCTCGGATGGGTGGGAAGTCTCCAGATCCATGATGCAGCAATGCTGGCATCAGATGGTTCCCTGCACAAATCATAGAGGGTGCTCTAGAGTACCTTGGGGCAGCAGGAAGGACCCCCGATCCTAAGGTCATGTCCGCAGTGGAGTAGAATTGGGACGGTACAGATCCGAGAGACTAGTGAGCTCCTGAATAGTCTAGAAAGCTCATGGGAGCTCTAGGTCATACCGTCCTCCATTAGCAAGTCGCAAACCTAAAGGTTGTCTGCAACCTCCACACTCACAAAGGTCGGCCACCTTGCCAAGGGATAGATGAAAGCCATGCATCCTACGTGACATCGATCGTGGTCCCATCTCCAACCAAACATCTGACATGAGCCATCACATTAGGAGCACGAGCATAGATCTCCCTCTAGATATGGGAGTGACCCCTAGTCGGTTAGATCTGGGTACCCAGACTCCAGGCCCCATAGCAGACTCTCATAACTCTGCTCCACAAACAGTTGGGTTGAAGAATATATCTCGTAGCATGTCTAATAATGAGTGCCTCTCTCCTAATCTGGAGGGACTGAATCTCGAGGCCTCGCTCCCTGGTTTGGCGGCAGATAGTGTCCCAGGCCAACATGTGAGTACCCTGACCATCCCGTCTATGCCTCCACAGAAAGTTGTGAAAAGTCTATTCCAGCTACCTTAGGCATGATCTAGGAACCAACGAGTTAGCCAGTAAGTAGTTCGTTATAGAACTGAGGACATGCCTGATTAGGGTAATCTTGCCCATCATAGAGAGAGAGAGGTGGCCTGCCATCCCTGTAGGTGGTCTCGGACCCACTAAACCAAGGGCTTGCAATCTGCCCTCCACAGCTGACCACCCATCATAGGGACACCAAGATAAGACAGGGTCCCCTGCTGCTCCAGGATCCTCAGGTTGGCTAGGATTTTGCTTTTATACTAGGCTTCAATTTAGGGCTAAAGATGACGAATGATTTCTGCAGGTTGACTAGCTGGCTTGATTGACGATAGTAAAATTCAACAATCTGAGCAAACTGTCTGGCATTCTAAATTGAGGCCCAACCAATGAGGAGGCAGTCATCAGCAAAGAGGAGATGAGAAAGGGGCTGAGCTACTGAAGCGGCCATGTAAGGCTCCAGAAGAGTACGTTAGACCGCGTCTCCCAGCGCCTAAAAGAGAACATTAGCACATAAAATAAAATAGGTAGGGGGACAGAGGATACACTTATCGGAGGCCCATCGACAAAGAAAAGTAGACAGTTGGGGCGCCATTGACCAGGATGGCAAATGAAGGGCCTTCCATGCAGTCCATTATCCACCTGATCTAGCCATTCAAGAAGCCAAAATCATGGAGGGTCTGCTTGAGGATGCTCCAACTCATCCGGTTATAAACCCGCTCCATATCCTGCTTGATGGCCATGAGACTTCTTTGAGCAGAGGCATGCCTGAGGTCATGTATGAATTTTTGAGCAATGAGGATGTTGTCAGTGATGTCGCGTCCTCTAACAAAGGCTCATTGCTCGGGGCTTATGAGGCGAGGCACATACATCTGCAGACACCTGAACAGGACCTTCGCATAGACTTTGTAGATGACGGTGCAAAGACTAATCAGTTTGAAGTGGCTTGAGGTAGATGCATTGAGTCTTTTGGGGTTAGGGTAATCAATGTCTTCTTCCATTCTATCGGAATGCTTGAGTGAAAAGCCACCTGGACAGCCTCCACAACCTTTCCTCCAACAATGGACCAGTATTGGCAGAAGAAAAAGGGGGGGGGGGGGGGGACCATTCGGGCCGGGCGATTTGTCCTCCCCTAAGGACCAAAGCGCATCTCGAACCTTCGTAGAAGATGTCGCAAGGGAAAGGGTTGTGTTCTCCAGCTTAGATATACGATTTGTTGGGCAAGGACCTTGACTATGCGCTTCCTCCCCTAAGGGAGGGTTCTACTTGGATCTGAAGTGCTGAAGAATATGCTCGCTGAGTTGTTTTCAAAACAGTGTCAAACGATACTAGTTTACAACAACAATGTGAGAGGGTTTGACACCGATTTTACAATAACAATGTAAAAGGTAAAGATTTTATAAAAAAAATTAAAGTAAAAAATAATATTTTTATGTTCATTATGGCCGTCAAAAAGTGCTACTTAAAATAGCACTTTAAAAGCCCCATTTCAAATTAATGGTGACGCTTTTAATTAAGAAGTACCACTTCGGAAGTAGAACAAAAATGAAAAGTGAGAAAGGCTTATAAAAGCTTCACTTCAAATGATACTTTTGACTACATAAAAAAATATTATTTTAAATAATATTTTTTTATTTTTAATTTTTTTAATAAAATCTTTGCCTTTCATGCAAATATTATAAATTTGACACCGGCTTAGTAAAAAAAAAAAAAAAAAAAAATCTCACGGTCTGCGCCCTAAACGCTGGTGCCGTGGCGCCGACTTTTGGCCGCACCTTTCCATGGCGTCGATTTATATATTAATTTATTGATTACGTGGGCTGACACGTGTGGTCAGAGGTTTGCGTGCATCACGTTTTCCAGCCGCCCACGAGGGCGCACCATGTTTCACGTTTCCGTTACCCACCCACGGCTACCACCCGTGTCTTCCCGAGCTCACCGATTTAAATAAAATACTATTAGTATTGTCATTAGTGAGCCCTAGTTCTTGACGTTGATGCCGTATACCCACTTTTTTTATTATTATCTTTTATTTTTTAACGCAAACTGCTGCTAGGTAGCTTGTAGCTTATTTTCATCTCTAAATATAGATCTTTATTTCTATTTGATCAGATTTAATTTCATACGATAGGATCCCATATTTATAATTCAAATGGTTAAATATGATATTTTACTTTAAAATAATTACATGTAAAAAATTGTGTGATTTGATAAAAAATTAGTTTTTTGTTATATTTAGATTGTTAAATTTTTTATCATTTAGCATGTAGAGTTAGAATCTCTAAATTACATTATTTTTTATGCTTAAAAATTTTAGCTATAATAATAGATTATATTTGATAATTCAAATCATTGATGTAAAACTAAAATTATTTAAAATTAGATCTGAGTAGAGATCCTATTAAATGTAATCAAATTAAGCATATTTTCTCTTTATATATGTATATTGATATATGCATGCAAGTATATATCTTAAGTGTCGAACTTGAGGTAGGATGGATGGCAAGTGTAGCTTGCAATAACTTCAAATTTTACCGATAAATACAAATGATAAGTTGGAAGGATGAACGAGAAAGGGATCAACTTAGTGTACACATTTGGATAAATTAAAATGTGAAGAATGTAATATATGTGCGAAGGGAATTGTATTTTGCCAAATCTTATGAAGATAATAAATTAGAGACTGATGGTTGATATTGTTTGCTTATCACAATGCACATTGTCTTGTAACGAGCATTCATCTAAACTTACGAAAGTAAAGAGTTAATGCATATTTTGTTATATTTAATATCAAGGAGATTATGGTTGATTGCATAGGTACATAGTATGCACATCCATATTTGGATGTCTCAAACATTTGGAAATTAGTTGTAAAAATAAATTTTACATTATTATGTATTTCTTTTCTTATTCTTATCTTATTAGATAAATGTGCTAGCTAACAATCCTTTCTTTTTACTTGGAAAATAAATATAATTTTATGCACATAAATCAATAATCATCATAAAAAAATTGTCCAGATATTTCAATAGTTTTAAAAGACTATCGAAACTCTTATAGGTGCGCACCAGGATAGATAGACAAATTTATCAAGGTATGATACCTCAATAATCTTATATATTATTTTTCTTCCAACCATATTACATCATTGGTGTATATCACTCTATATTGGGTGTACTATATTATATCAATATAAAATTAAGATTTGGTATTAATGTACACTAAGTCCAATATGCTAAATCAATCTACATACCGGTATTATACTAGTATGGCATAGGTACAAGATTCAATAATGAGATGGCATATCTTACAAGGATGCTACTTCTTTAAAAGGCTTAGGAGGTACCTTGTTATTTCATATTGGATTATAGTATATATATATATATATATATATTCTTATAAAGTAAAATTTATTATATTTGAATGTAACTAAGTTTAAGATCAGATCATCTTTCTTATTCTTAAATTCACATAACTTTCAAAGTCATTCCATTTTTTTTTTGATTTGTTTTAATATTTGTAATTCTAAATTATATGGATTTAAGATGAAAAAAAGTGATCAATTTAGCTACATTCGAATGTGAATTTAAAAAAGATATAATTATTACGCTCATTAATATAACTATTTGTCAAATGCTTTTCTGCTCAATCGATGATTTACCATACTTTGATGTCAATACTTTGAATTAACAGACTGATGTTCGATGCAACTACAAATGCCAACATATTTGTAACATATAATGATGTGGATTCTCCATCATGAATCTATATTTCAGAGCATAACAAATGCAAACTAAGCACACAACTTTTATTTTTATTTTTTTTTTTTCACAAAGAAAAGAAAAGAAAGGTTGTAATTAACCTGTCCTCGTATCCAATCCTTTGCTGAAATTGGCCAAGTTTGGAGACTCCAGATCACCCTCGATTACCAGTTTCATTGAGAATCAGTAAAGGTTGGAATCTAGGAATAAAGGGTGGTGGAGGCCTCCTGGGAGCCTAATTTGGCTGGGCTGTATCATTGTGAGCTCACAGTCCCCAGTGTGAAGTCCAGTGGTACCATCTCTGGCTTTTTTTTTGGCGTGCATCACATGCTTAGGTTCACTGAATAAAGGCAATTATTAAAGATGGTAGGCCACCCCATGGCAGTAATTCTAGAAGAAACTTTGAAACAAGGCAGATATCCATTTAATCTAGGACTTGATCAGGCGGCTCTTCAGATGTGGGCTTGTTCAATGGTCTGTCGTATTCCTTTTCTTTTCAGGTGGCATGATACATTGTATACTCTCTCTCTCCCTAAGGCTAGGAGGGGAAGGGTGCTAAATTTCTTGGGGTAGAGCACCTGGAGGACACTAACAGTCAAGCCAAGAACAGGGGATGACATGAATTTATCCAACATCTTATACTTTGTGGATGAATAACTAGCTATATTAGTGGAAAAAGAAAGGGAGAGCTTGCACGTACCATCCATGATCTAGACAGCCTAGACTTAATATTTGGATCATCAATCGGTTCAACAAGATAAACTGGTTTGATCAAATCAGATGATATTATAATTAATTTTTAATTTAATAATATAAAAATAATAAAATATAAATATTAATGTAAATGAAAATTAAAAACTTAAAAAAATTAATCTTAATTTTATTTATCAAAATTAAAAAGTCTAAAAATCAAATTAAATCTCTTCAAAATCCAAACGATTCAATTAATTTTTTATTGAACTGATTTGACTGATTAATCTGATCTGATTTTTAAAACCAAAAAAATCTCATCTTGTATAAGAAGGGGCCACTGGGCCCCCCTGCGACATGAACTCGCAAATATTTAATCTTTGTTTATTTTTGGTGTGAAGTCAAATATCTAACGTGAACCAGATTGAAAGTGAGAGGGTGTGACCTCGGAGAGCTAAAGCTTGATTAACTAAATGCCTTTTAAATCATTGCATAGGTTACGTGCCTTGATAGCTTGCTTTCTACACTGGGGCATGATAATATGCATCCATGTTTCGCTTCATGCGAAGGCAAATCCATCAAAACGCTGCTCATTTCATCTTGTTAATATCTTTTTCTTTTCCTTTAAGGTGTGATATTGCACTAAATAAAAGAATCTAGCGCCTTGCTATGGTGCTGGAAATGTGGGCCTTGCATGATATAATAAAGTAGCTTCGTGCATGGGATCAAGGGAGGGAACCATATATGTTGCATTCGTTTCAATCCAGTGAGCAAAACGTGGGAGGAATTCTGGCGGTTTGTGAACCAGAGTAACGCTTGTTTTCAAGGAAACCTCGGAAAGGTCTGCACCTAACCAAAGGGTCTTGATCTGAATCATGGAGAATGGACTGCATTGAGTTGAGATGTCCCAACTTCATTAGTTCAGTGCATTTGGTCAAGTCCTTCCTTAAATGCGGCACTCATACATTTTGTCAAGCCTCAGGACCCCACAGTGTCTGTGAAAAGAATGATGCTACTTTAACCCCATTTTATAATTCTTCGAGAGGTGGACTTATGGTAGACTTTGAGAATCGTGCTCCACATGCCAATGAGCCTTGCATGGCACCACCCTAGAACGTTTTATTTCCATAATGCAGTAGACCTAAACCGTGCCAACTCTTAAGATTAGGGTTAGCAAACCAACCAATTGGCATCAAGAGTGGACTCCATGGTAGAGGGCCCTCTCATAGACAACAATGACAATTTCTTCCCTCTCCTACCATGGAGACATCCTGGGGCATCAGTTTTAACCATTCTGCAGCTGCTAACAAAAATCTATGGTGAAAGCTTGCAGAAATAAAAAAATAATGATCAATGATTATAGTCAAGGTTCTCTGGGAAGTCAAAACATGAAAAGAAAAAAAAAAAAAAAAGGCTCCAATAAATATATAGTTTGGAGTCTTTGGACAATAGTTTCTACTGCACTTTAAGTTGACAGCCATATTAACATGGCCTTGTTAGCTAAGGTACCAAAAAAAAATTACAGCTGTGATAATTATAAGTTGGGTGTCTGAGTCATTGCACCTGGACCGGAGAATAGCTTCGATTCCAGTCCAATCTGGGACAGTGGTAACGCAGCCACCCACTGCTGCCTGGCCTTGGCGTACGACGAAGCGAAGGCCCACACAAATCCTAGACGGGTTGAGGCCAAAGCTGTCGCACGGCCGTCCCTCCGACCACCGGATTCCGAGCCCCGTCTTAAATTGACGTCCACCCCAAACTCCACCTCCAACCCAAAACGCTTCTGTCCCTTCCACGCTGACCTCCACCGCGTGCCCCGGGCCCCGGATTCCTTTTGATGCCCTGGTATCGAAGCGCCACCCGGCGTCGCCGATGAGCCTCTGGACCGACGACAACGCCTACATGATGGAGGCCTTCATGGCCGCCTCCTCGGACCTCCCTCCCTTCCACTGGCCGCCGCCGGCGCCCTCCTATCTCAGCCAGGAGAACCTCCAGCATCGGCTTCAGGCCCTGATTGAGGGGGCCAGAGAGAGCTGGACCTACGCCATCTTCTGGCAGTCCTCCTTCAACATCGCCTCCGGCACCGTCCTCCTCTGCTGGGGTGACGGTTACTACAAGGGCTGCGCAGAAGACAGGCGGAAAAAAAGGGCTGCCGCCTCCGCGGTCGATCAGGAGCACCGGAAGCGCGTGCTCCGGGAACTCAACTCCCTTATCTCCGGCGCCGCCCCCCACGATGACACGGTGGATGAGGAGGTCACGGACATGGAGTGGTTCTTCCTGGTGTCGATGACGCAATCCTTCGTAGGCGGCGACGGGCTCCCCGGCCAAGCCCTCCTTGCCGGGGCCCCGGCGTGGATCACTGGCGGGGAGCGGATGGCCGCCGCGCCGTGCGAGCGGGCGCAGCAAGCCCACAAGTTCGGGCTCCAAACCATGGCTTGCGTCCCTGTCGGTTCTGGCGTCGTCGAACTCGGATCGACGGAGCGGATCTTCCAGAGCTCCGAGATGGTGGCCAAGGTCCGGGCTCTCTTTTGCTTCGGCGGCCGCGAGACTGCGGCCATCGGATCGTGGCCTCCGCCGCTGCTGACCCAATCGGCGGCCGAGCCCGATACATCCGTCCTCTGGGTCTCCGATCCAATCGGCCCGCCCTCCGCCGCTCCTGAGGTCTCGGTCTCGAAGCCCATTCTCCCATTCGAAACCCTAGCTCCTGTAGCCTTACCGAAAACCCTAACTCGATGCCGATCCCCCACCACTCGCCGCCGCCGCCGCCGCCGCCTCCTCCTCAGTGCAGCAGTACCAATCCCCAAACCCAATCCTTCATCCCAAGAGACTTGCGTTTCTCGGAATCCGGTTTGAACGCCTACCCCTCGGTCCCGACCTGCAAGCTGGAATCTTGCGACTTCTCGACTTACGGCGAGAGCCAGCAGGATCCCCCCTCCGCCGTCGCCAACGGCAGCGGAGGCGTCGGCGGCGGCCCCCTCTTCCATCAGCAGATGTCCACGGAAAACAAGAACAAGAAATCCACGGGGGCGACATCCAGGGGGAGCAACGACGAGGGATGCTCTTCTCGTCGGCCGCCACGGCGGCGGCGGCGGCCACGGCTCCGCCCCGTCCCGCCTCCGGCGGCGCCACTACCGGGCTGCTAACCGGCGACTCAGAAATTCCGACCTCGAAGCGTCAGTCCGGGAGGTGGAGAGCAGCAGGGTGGCGGAGCCGGAGAAGCGGCCGAGGAAGCGCGGCCGGAAGCCGGCGAACGGCCGGGAGGAGCCGCTCGACCATGTTGAGCCGAGAGGCAGCGCCGGGAGAAGCTGAATCAAAGGTTCTACGCCCTCCGTGCGGTAGTCCCCAATGTCGAAGATGGACAAAGCCTCCCTCCTGGCCGACGCCATCTCCTACATCAATGAGCTCCGGTCCAAACTCCAGTCTCTGGAGCTGGACAAAGAAGGCCTCCAATGCCATATTGATACCCTCAAGAAGGACAAGGGCTTGACATTGGGCCGGCCGCCTCCGCCGCGCGATAAGGACGCGAAGACCACCATAAACGGCGGCGGGAGGTGCCACGGGGTGGAGGTGGAGGTGAAGATACTCGGGTGGGAGGCGATGATTCGAGTGCAGTGCAGCAAGAGGTACCATCCAGCTGCGAGGCTGATGATGGCTCTTAAGGAGCTCGATCTTGAAGTGAATTATGCCAGTGTTTCAGTTGTGAACGACCTCATGATCCAGCAGGCGACAGTCAATATGGTGAGCCGGACCTACACTCAGGAGCAGCTCACTGCCACACTCTTTGCCAGAGTTACCGAGTCGCCATCTCTCGGTTGATAGATTGCAAGTTAGACTGCAGTCTCTTCAAGATTTTTTATGAGACTGTACTCTTCTTCTACTAGAGCAAAGGTCGAGCTGCTGCTACTGAGAATTTGCATTGAGTGGAGCTTCTTAAGAAATCTGTTGTTTGTATAGTGGATATTTTATGTAGTGTTTATAGGTACTGAACTCCATGTAGAAGTGTATAGATAGATATTCCTGCATGCTATTGCAGAGAATCTGTTTGATCTATCCAATTAGCATGAAGAGCAAATCTTCTAAGTGGCTTTTGTTATCAAAATATGGGTCCTTTTGCCTTCAGTTGTTTGAAGAACTCAATGCAGTTCATATCTTTCAGGTGTAAACTTGTATCAAGACTGAATTTTTCTCTCTTTTATGGAGAAAAGATTGAATGGATGCCTGTAATAAACCCAGGGGAGTGAGGAGCTGTACTCATAATCTTGTAGATTGTTTTGTTTTCATGTGAAGTGGAAACTCGTTACATCTAACTGGTCATTTCAGTCTCTGTCCTAATTTTAGCTCCTTATGGCAGCTTCACAGACTTTGCTATTTACTGTGACTTGGCTTCCATTCTGGTTCACAATTCACAGATCAAATATGGATCAGTCCAACAGGCTGGGGGTAGGATGAAACTGAGTAAATACTGCCCCCAAAAATTTCAGGGGAAATGAAAACATTGCCGTTGCTGCAGGTGGGATTTGGTGAAGGGGAACAGCTTTAGGTGCCACAGAATTTAGATAGTTCAACAAGATTCCTCTGTGTGTGACCTGATATGCGCATAACCAGTACTCAACTGCAAACATCTTGTCAAGCTAAGATGCATGGATAAAATTAGAGGGTAATCTTGCTTTATGTGCTGCCAACATTTGGATTTGCCGACTTGTGCGTATAGAGGTGAAGAATGAGACATCGTTCTGGCAGTGTAGGTGACTGCCGGAGGGCAATGTTGGGGGAAGGTGGTTGATGCCGCATAGGAGAATTTGGCAAGCAAATGTGTCAATTTATTGTGAACCATAGATTCAGTGCCAAAAGTACTCCATGATAGAATGGAAGGGATGGATGGAAAATTATGGGAAAGAATTAGGGAAGCGAAGCAAAAAGGGAACACCCAAACAGTGGAAAAGGATTGGAATGTTTGATTTGATAGAGCAATAAAAAGGGTGAAAAAACTGCTGCAGTTTGGCTAGATCAGAAATAAGTAACAGAATGAACACGTTACCTACGTACTATAGAAACGGATGGAAAGGCGAAAATATTGAGATGAAAAGCAACTGAAGTTTTGTGACCGGTGTAACTTCACAAAGAACCATGAATGTTAGCTGATAACTGGTGGATGTTCTATGCTAACAATCAGTCTATTGTCATTAAGGTCCTTAATGCTTTGTGGAGTTGTCTGAGAGCTACCTTACAGGCACTTAAACAGTCAGTTTATTATTGAGGCGCTCAATGCTTTGTGGAGTACTTGTTTGAGAGCTAACTCACAGCCAGCATTTAAACCATCAGTTCAGTTTATTGAAATCTTTAAATACTTGATATATAAGCTCAGCATCATACACATCATCTATTCGATGTCACTGTTTCAATTCCACAACATCCATCTTGTCCCCTGTTCCCTTGCTTGGATAATGCTGGCTCATTCTGCCTCAAAGTCAGCAGTACTAATCCTTATGAAACATGTGGCTGTGGCTTACAATAACCCTTTGGCTCTGTTCCAAGGAAATGAATGGGGACGAAGAATGGTCCATTGAGTTGGGCTGGAGTCTTTCCCTCCCTCTCAACCTCTGAAAAACAAGAAAGTTGGCCCACTTAGGGGAAATAAAACATGGAAAAGACTTACTGTACCATCTTCGATGTAGCAAGCAAGCATCAGACGTGCGCATTGGTCATGCACTCGTGCGCATGCCAAGCCCATTGGCTTTGGTGCGCTTGACATGTGCGGTAACACAAGCGCATGATGGCATGGGTGTATGTCAATCTTTGTACCCGATGCTGTTTGCTGCATCAAAGAACGATGCAGCAAGACTTTTTCATAAAACATTGGTCCCGCCAAGATTGACCGGAGAATGTAGTCATGCTTATGTCCATAAATTTTTTTCCCCTTTCATTGATTTATTTAAATCTAAAGGTAACATGTAGACTAATTTATAAAATAGTATATTAATTATTTTATTAATTTTAATTGATTTATATAATAAGATTTTAGAAATGTAACAAACGACTAAGATGTAATAATTAAAATTTTAATATTTAAATTTATATTTAGGTGAAACTTTGAGAACCAAAAGGTATACTTTTACCTGTATTTGTTTTCAAATGCGACTAAGCTAGTCAGGTTAGCCTTGATTATAAATACTCGAAAGAGTGACGGTGCTAAAATCTGGCGAAGCCCCTGAGGTACGTAGTTGAACGCCTTATGCCAGTTTTAGTGCATGCTAGCACTTTAGAGTGAAAAGCTAAGCCAATCAGCTGCCTAGTTGTCCTTGTAATAAATATGGTTGAATCGTAACCAAATGAGGGAAAAAAAAGTTAAATGGATGTTTTATTTGTATAATAATATTAAGTTAAGGACAACTATAAATCTTGTATGGTTTCGATAATATAATATTAATACAAACATCATGTTCCTAATAATCTTACATTTAATAATTAAATTAAATATTAGTATGTTTATTTTGTAATAATAAGATACGATATCAGTTTATTAATTTTTTTAAATTTTAAATATAATAATATTTAGTATATATTATATAATAATTCAATATACAAAATGATCATAAATATTAATAATTAAATTTTATATATATTATATAAATATAATAGTGTCTACATATTGAATATTATATTAATATTAAATTTATATAAATATAAAATATAAATATAATATAAAAATATTATTTATATATTTAATATTATATTTATTATTAAATATATTTAAATATTATCTAGTAAAAATTAAATATATGATTAGATTAAATATTATTAATATTTATATGAAAGTTAAAAATAATTTAAGTTATTGAACTTTGGTAATATTATGTGATCATCTTTCAAATGAAAATTAGGTTATCATGATTTATGATAATCTTAAATCATCAGAAATCAATATTATATCTCAAACTATTATAACTATTTGTCAAATACCATGATTTGCATGATAATTTTAGATTATCAAGATAAATTATCATGAACCAACAATCTTTTAGGAGCATATTGGACAGGATTGAGGAGGGATTGGTAACTCAAATCCCATCTGCTTTTGAAAACCATGTCCGCCCCTTGATTTGTCAATCCAAAGGTTTTTAAGTATAACAACTGAGATTGGATTCCGATCCAAATGCGGCCTAGATGGATTAGCATCAAGGCCATGCAGTCGCTCTCAACAATTATTCTCGCCTTACAAAGCTTGCGAATCATGACCAAGGCTTCACGGAGGGTCCAAGCTTTGGCCATCAAAGGCAAGTAAGTGGATAGAACATGGCCATCAAAATCATGACACGTAATGTCGGTGCCATCCCAGCTTTCTACAAGAAGCATGGAATAGTAAGCATTTACCTTGACCCCGCCCCTCAGTAGTTCCAACCGCACCCAAACTGAAAGTTTAGGTGCTTATGATGGTGGAAAAGTCTTTCTCCACCGTTTTTGGTACAGAAAGCGTGCATCAAACATGTTCATTGGTCACACGCCCATGTAGGCATGCGTACAGATCGCGCCATGGTCTATTGGGCCATGGCATGCATGTCCACACGGGCGTGTGGCTAATAGCCATGCTTGATAGTTATGCACAAAGTCATTTTCATGATGATAATATTTTAGGTTAGGAAATGTTCCAATCCAAGGCCCATGCGCAATGAGCCATGAGATGAGCTGGGTCAAATAGTTCACCAAGGAGAAGGCCCGACACTTGATCAATGAGGTACTTGGGCTGTTAATGAATCAAGCTATTTCATTAGGAAAAAAGTCTTCTTGCATCATATGCGATGCAGAAGAATGTGCACTGCGCATGCGTATTTTGCATAACATGCATGCTGTTTACAAAAGGTTAAAATTTTTTTGGCACATGCGGCTGCATACTTATGCAGTCAATTATCGCGCTCAATGTGCATAATCTGCACTGCGTCCAATGCATAAAGTCCTTTTCTTCATTTGTTCTAACTTGTTTGGTTTGTTTTGATTAGAAAATAAGCCAAGCTCGGCTCAAACACACTTGAGGAGCTTGTCTCAGCTTGATAGAAACCTTGTTCTAGCTCAATTCACATGACAAAAGGAACCACTCTTAAAAGCACCTTGTTAGGCTTAGCTCAAGCTCACCTCTTTCATATAATGGGCCAGGAATTTGAGCTCTTGCACATGAAGTAACTTGTGAGTGCATTATAATTCTTATGTGAATGAATGCAAAGTATAACGACTTTTGGATTGATTTATTTATTTCCATATTGTATGTATACTTGCACCATTGATAATTATGCATAAACAGAGGACTAAACAGAGTCCTCATCAAGCTAGTGTCGAGTGAGGTTACTAAAAAGAGCAAGGTTATCTCTAAGCTAGCTCAAGTTTACAATGAGAAAATAGGTTGAATTTGACCTAGGGAAAGAACTAGCAGACCTGAACTTGGCTTGGTTTATTATATTTATCATTATTAATCAACATAGATTTTTTGTAACACATGTTCATTTGCTCATGTTCGTTTATTTTACTCCTTTCAATCAAACAATGTAGTCCCTACATATAGTGCATTTTCTCTTGATTTCTTCCATTAGAACAAAATTTAGATATGATTTGTTAGCGAGCAATCGAATAACAAACACTTAATAAATTGCATTCAATAATAAACTGTGTAAGACTAGATACCGCCCATGGAATTTGTGACAATAAGATCATTGGGGGTTGGTACATCCTTGTAATTCTTTGCTGACAATTGTAATGTCCTCGGTCAAAGTAAGGCCCAAATCTGTGACAAACTGCCACGTCATTCCATCTGCAGGGTAACTAAAAACGGTTCTACCCGCTTTGTTAAGGTAGCTTCTAAATACATGGCAAAAATTACTATTTACACCTTTTAACTTTTTTAAACTATTCTTAAATTCCATTCTCATCCACTTTTCTCTCCACACCTCTTTCACTCACCCCATTCAGCCAACACCCTCATCTTCTCTCCTTCTTCCTCTTCCCTTTCTTCTTCCCTGACTGATAGCGGCGAGCGACGGCAGCAACAATGATGGTAGCAGTGATAGCAGCGATAGCGAGCGAGTGCGACAGCCTTTATCGATCGGATGCCTCACCTCAGACCCCATTGGCCCTCAGCTTCCATCCTCGGCCGCTCGAGCCCTTCCGGCACCGACTCCCCTTTCCTAGCGGCTCCTTTTCTCTTGCCCTTCGGCCCCGTCTTCCCTTGGCCTCCGGCTCCCTTCGTCAGGCGCATCGTTCCAGCTTCCTTTTAGCTTCGGCCACCCTAGCCCCCTCGGCCCTCCTTTGGCTCTAGTCCCTGTGTTCGGTTCGGCCTATCAGGATCGAATCGAAGCTGTCTGTTCAATCCTATCCTTTGTTCAGTCCAACCTATCAAGTGTCTATTCGATCGATCTATCAGGACCGAACGAAAGCTTTCATTCAGTCCTGATAGATCGAACTTAGAAGGAGGAAGGTTTGTTCAGGATGGAGGATCAGGACTGAATGGAGGAAGGAGGAGGGTTTGTGAGGGGTGTGGAAAGAAATTTTGGAGGGCATAATGGTTATTACGCAATGAAATTTTTTTTAAACGTGGGTACAAAGAGCAAATTTTGCGGTGTATTTAGAAGCTCCTTTGTTAACGGTCCTTTCTGATCAACGCCCTTCTTTCTATAAGAAACCACGGGAAATGACCCTACGCTCTGCGCCAGCTTTTATGTGAGCCAAAGGGCAATCTTGCAATTTTTACCTGCCATGGGTGCTAAGCTTCGCCAGCCTTAAAAATTCAGGTCCTCCCAACGATTTTATTACGACTCCAATCCTCCGATGCTCATCCCTTTACCCTCCTTTCAATTTCATATAAATAAAACTCCTCTCCATCCCCCGTCCTCTCCATTCAATCTAATTCCACCTTCAATTTTTTTTTTCCCCCCTTCCGATTCTAACATCAATTTGGCCAATCCTTGCTTCCATCCAAACTAATTTCATCCGTCCTTCCTTTCGAATCTAACCTGATTGTCATCGATGAAGAACTCGTCGTGCCCCTCGGATAATTCAATACCTAGGCATAAATTTGATGACGAATATTATTATGAGAGCTCATGGTGGGTTAGGCGGTGTTGCGGCATTGAAGAGAGTTGGTCGGAAAGCCAATCGCTATCCCCTTATACCCAATTGCGAAGTAGATCTATGAAGTTGGCATCAAATGAAAAGAAGAGGCATCGCAAGATGATGAGCACCGGTAGCCCATTGATAAGCAACTTTGACCTTCAATCATATCCGGAGGAGCCACGGTTGGTGCGAAGCGGAGGGCTACGACGGAATTGGAGCTTCGAAGATCTCCGTAAGCAAAACACCACCAACAAGGATGCAACGAGAGGAAAGGAGGATGGAATTAATCATATGATCCGGAATGTGTGAATTTACTTATAATTGCATGGGTATTAGATTTGGATTCTAAAGGTTGGCAATTCCTTCTTGCTTCATTTAGAGTTCATGAAACCTTTAACAATGTTGTGGGTGTCAGGGCTGTTGAGAATATGTTGAGAGGACCAGGGGGTTGTTGATTGTTCCTATACCTCATTATATTGAAAATGATTGTTTTTTTTTTTTAAGGTTTAATTCTGATAGATCCAATGAAATCAATATCTTGTGCAGCGTTAGATTATCCATATGGATTGAGTTTTTATTCAAACGATTATGTGAACTTTTAGAAAAGTTCTTCCCACTTCATGCCCGTCTAAATAGTTTGCAAGGTGTGGCGCGGCCTCATTAGATGATGACATTAGGGCCTCAAGGTGTGGTGCGAGGCCTCATTAGATTATGACGTTAGGGCCTCATTGAAAGGAACACTACAACTTAGGCCCAAATGTTAGGGAAAGAATTATCTCCACTTTCAATCATTTCTCTACCAGCCTCCACTTGGTATCTCCATTTTTTTTTAATGCAAACGGGGAGTCGCACTACTATGGTGCGAAGGCAACCCAAAAGATCAAGAGCAAGATACCCCTGATGATCTCATCCCCGAGATACTATGATCAACCAGCAAAATGCTGCACAGGCAACCCAGTCAGCCGTTGTATTCGCCTTTCCATAGACATGGCAGATTGAAACTGGCACTGAACTCTGCAGAAGCCTTTCGATGTCACAGAGGAGAGGGGGTGTGTTACAGAGGTCTAATCTATCCTGAATCCAGCTAATGACTATCGAAGATGATGAGCCTCTCAGCCCATAATCATTGGGTCGCTCTAGTGATGCTATCCCACACTGCTTTGAGGTCTGCACCTAGAACCAAAGGCTCGTTAATGAAAGGTTCCCCCGGCCATCAGAAGTCTTCTCTCGTCATTCCAAATGACATATTCTGCTCCGCCAATTGCACCTCGGATACTATCATCAAAGTTTACCTTAACAAACCCCAAGAAAGAAAGCTCCCAAAGATGTAGATCGCCGTGCGGGCCACTATTGAAGCATCATGATATCTTCATCCTTCAAAAATTACTAAAAAATCGAAGGCATTAAATGTAACCAAGCCAAGCTCTGAAAATCCCACCATTAGATCCATACGTACCTCAAAGCCAAAAAAATTTCATTAGCAACCATTAGTTGTGTTGACCCCAATTGATTTTGATGATTAAAAAACTATTGAGCAATTCTAAGCTTAATACAGGAAAGTTCGGTCACTTTGCAAGTAAGTATCTTCGTGCAAAATTGATTGATAAGAGAGTATTTCATTCTATTTTGCCACCTGTTAAATTTCGTTTGCCTTAGATAATTTTATTGGCTTGGGAGTTAACTGGTTAGCTAACTTGTTATTCCATTTAGCTAGCTGGTATGACATTCAGCTAACTTGTAAGCTATCTCAGTGGCTTGGCCGAGCGTCATCCTCATTGAGCTAGCTGGTTAGCTAGCTTGTTAGCTAGCTGGAGTTCTTTCAGTTAGCCAAAGTGCTCGTCACTGTTGCTGGCCGAACGTCCTCCATTTTTAGCTAGCTGGTTAGCTAGCTTGGGATGCCTTTGAGCTAACTGGACTGCTTTTTAGCTAACTATCGTTTTCTGTTACTTTTTCTGGCCGAATGCACTTCATTTCTAGCTAACTGTTTAGCTAGCTATTGGTCCTCTTAGCTAGCAAGCATATCTTGTTAGCTAACTGTTTTACCTTGGAGCTAACTGCTTAGTTAACTATTTTTCATAGGGATGTTCAGGCCGTGCGTTTTCCAAATTTAGTTAGCTGGAGAGCTAACTTCCTCTCTCTTAGCCGTTTGAACACTTTCTGTAGTTAACTGGAGAGAGAGCTACCTTTTGGTTAGTTAGCTGGAGAGTTAGCTGCCTTATCCCGGATGTGTGGCTGCTTTTTCCTTAGTTAGCTAGTAAGCTAACTTGTATGGACGGTTGCTTTGTTGCTTTTGGGCTTAGTTAGCTAGTGAGCTAACTATCTTTTGGTTAGCTAGCTATTGAGCTAACTCCCCTTCTCCTGTATCCTCTGCAGCCGTGAGCCTTCACTTTTTAGTTAGCTGGGGAGCTAACTACCATAGCATGGCCTCTTTCCTTTGCCATTTGAATTGCTTGTTAGTTAGCTGAAGAGCTAACTATCTTTTGCTTAGTTAGCTGCTGAGCTAACTAAGTGCTCTGCACTTTTTCTCCTGACCGATTTCTTTTGTTGTTAGTTAGCTGGGAAGCTAACTAGCAAATGTTTTAGTTGCCTAAGGAGCTACCTATCTCTCTCCTCTGGATGCTTTCTTTGTCGTGGCATCTCTTGTGAGCTAGTTGACTAGCTAGCTGGGATTTTCTGCTTGCCTCTTGGCTGAATGCATTCAAGTCTTCAGCTACCTGGAGTTAATTCCATTCAGCTGCTGCTTGAGTTTTGAGCATGCTCTCTCTCTCTCTTACTCTCTCTCTATTTCTATTTTCAGCTATATTAACTTTTGGATTTTTGAATCATTACAGAGTTCTTCCTTCCTCAAATGGAGACATGCATTCAATGCTTAATGGAAACATTTTGCAATGGTTATATTTTCTTCTCGTTTTTATTTCCATTTATTCCTAATGTATCTAACGAATATCTTTTTGTTGGATTATTATAAATAGCTGGGATTAGAAGCATACTATAATGATTTTTAAAAAGAGAAATTCAAGATGAAGAAATCCAAGAAAAGAGTTGTTACTGTATATTGTTGAGTGGTTGATAAGAGAGTTGCTGTGCATTCAAGTTTATTTATTGCTCCAAAAAGTCATCTAGATCATTGAAGTTTTTCAAGCAATCAATACTTCAGCCACTTCGACTTCGTTCATTTATTGCTGAAGATATTGCTTCAAAAGTTGTAATGTATTCTAAATATTTGCTCATTGTAGGAGCTTCTCTTTATCATTCTCTGATTATTTTGTAAAAGGGTTAGTGTTAACCCTTGATTATTGTTGGCTTCCTTGTGCCATGAAACAAGAGGACTAGCCTGGTTTGGCTAGGGGTTTTGGCTTCTTGTGCCGTAAAACAAGAGGACTAGCCGGATAAGGCTAGGGGTTTTTGGCTATCTTGTGCCGTATAAATAAGAGGGCTAGCCGGGGAAGGCTAGATGTTGTAATCGTTGTGATACGATTAGTGGAATTCCCAAAGTTTTTGGGGAGTGGATGTAGGTGCTGAGTTTGGCACCAAACCACTATAAACTCTTCTGTGTTTGTGGTTGATTGATTCTCTGTTATTATTTTTGTGCACCTCACTCACCACTGCAAATTAAAATTAGGGTTAAAGCATATATCTGTATAGTAATTAATTTTTAATAACCCAATTCAGCCCCTCTTGGGTTGCTACATCTGGGCAACAAGTGGCATCAGGGCAGAGTGCTCTTGATTCCTATAGCTTTGATTAGCTTGGAGTCAAAGATCAGTAGTAATCCCAATGAGTTCTATGTTGACTGAAGGACAATCAACTAATAGACCACCGTTGTTCAATAGAACAAATTACACATATTGGAAAGCACAAATGAAAATCTTCATTCAAGCACTAGATTATGATTTATGGGGAATCATAATTAATGGACCACATACACCCACTATTATGATTGAAAATATTAATATTGCAAAACCTGAATCTGAATGGGATGAGCAAGATAAGAAATTAGCTCAATTAAATGCTAAGGCTATGAATGTTCTTTATTGCTCTCTTGATGCAAATGAGTTTAACCGCATATCAACTTGCATGTCTGCTAAGGAAATCTGAGATACACTTGAAGTCACCCATGAGGGTACAAATCAAGTCAAGGAATCCAAAATAAATATGCTTGTTCATAAGTATGAATTATTTAAATGGATCCTGCTGAAAATATTACTGATATGTTTACAAGATTTACTGACATTATTAATGGACTGAAAAGTCTTGGAAAATCTTATGCTAACAGTGATCTTGTTAGAAAAATCTTAAGATCTTTACCTAGGACATGGAAGCAAAAGTCACTGCAATTCAAGAAGCAAAAGATCTCAACACTTTATCACTTGAAGAGTTGGCCGGTTCTTTGATGACTCATGAGCTTCAGCAATGACAACGATGAAGACAAATCGAAGAAGAAAAGGACCATGGCATTGAAGAGTGCAACTCAAAAGATGAAAGTGAAGAAACCACAAGTGACAGTGAGAAAGATGATGAAATGACACTTATTTCAAGAAATTTAAAAAGTTCATGAAAAGGAAAAAGTTTGGAAAAAGAAAACAATTTGTCAAAGGAGATCATTGCAAAGATAAGAAAAGAGTGAACCTCCTACATGCTATGAGTGCAAGAAGCCTGGACACATCAGACCAGATTGTCCACTATTAAAGAAAGGATCTAAAAGAATAAAGAAGAAGGCAATGATGGCTACTTGGAGCGACAGTGAAGCTACGAGTTCAGAAAATGAAGAGAAAACTGAAGTTGCCAATGTTTGCTTCATGGCTGATAATGATGAGGTAAGTCCTAACTTTTTAGATGACTTTACCTTTGATGAATTACAAGGTGCATTTTATGAACTTATTGATGATTTTGTAAATTTAAGTTCAAAGAGCAAAGAATTGAAAAATGAAATAAAAAATCTTACTCTTGAAAAGGAAAGAATTTCAAAGGATAATGAATCATTGTTAAAGGAAAACCAAGATTTAAAAAATGAAGTGAATAAATTAAAATCAATTGTTGATAGATTTACTTTAAGCTCAGAAAAATTAGAAATAATTTTAAATAGTCAAAGAGTTGTTTATAATAGAGCTGGTCTTGGATACAATCCTTTTGAAAGACAAAATTTTTAAAAATATCTATGAGCATGCTGATGATTCTACTAAAATTACATGTTTTAAATGTGAAAAAATAGGACACAAAGCTTATATTTGTCAAACACAAAAGATAAGGAAAATATGGGTTCCAAAAGGAACCATCTTGACTAACCCTAAAGGACCTAAGAAAGCTTGGTACCTTAAAAAAAATTAAAATTGTGTATGCAGGTGTGTCTTGCAACCCGAGCAATTAAAAGGCAATGGTACTTGGATAGCGGGTACTCAAGACACATGATCGGTGATGAATCGCAATTCATCACTTTGGAAGCAAAAGATGGAGGTGTTGTTACTTTCGATGATAATAGCCAAGGAAAAATAATTGGCATTGGAAAAATATATATCACACCTTATGCTTATATTGATAATGTTTTGCTTGTGAAAGGACTGAACACAATTTACTTTGTATTAGTCAATTATGTAACAAAGGATTTAATGTTACATTTGAATCATCCTTATGCATTGTTAAAAATCATGCTAATGAAAACATGAAATTTGTTGGTCAAAGGCATGGTAATGTATACATAGTTAATTTAAATGATTTGCATATTCAAAATATTGATTGCCTAGTTGCTACAAACAATAAAACTGATAATAGTTGGTTATGGCATCGTAGGCTAGCTCATGCAAGCATGGATTTACTATCTAAATTAATTAAGAAGGATTTAGTACATGGTTTGCCAAAACTTGTTTTTGAAAAAGATAACATTTGTAATGCTTGTCAATTTGGAAAATAAACCCGAGTATCTTTTAAATCAAAGAATTTAGTTTCAACCACTAGACCTTTGGAGCTCTTGCATATGGATTTATTCGGTCCTATAAAAACAACTAGTCTAGGAGGAAAAAGATACGGTTTTGTTATTATTGATGATTTCTCTCGCTTTACATGGGTTTTATTTCTATCTAGTAAAGACGAAGCATTTCCAACATTTCAAAAATTATTTAAAAGAATTACAAATAAAAGAATTCTTCTGTTTTATCAATACGAAGTGATCATGGAAAAGAATTTAAAATAAATTTTTGAAGAATTTTGTAATGAAAATAGAATTGAACATAATTTTTTTGCACCAAGAACACACAACAAAATGGAGTAGTTGAAAGAAAGAATAGAACATTAGAGGAAATGGCGCGTACCATGTTGTGTGAAAGCAATCTTCCAAAATATTTTTGGGCAGAAGCTATCAACATTGCATGTTATGTTTTAAATCATGCATTGATTAGACCTATTTTGGAAAAGACTCCATATGAACTTTGAAAGGAAGAAAACCTAATATAAGTTACTTTCATATTTTTGGATGCAAATGTTGTGTTTTAAATAATGAAAAATTAAACCTTGATAAATTTGATGCTAAATCTGATGAAGGAATATTTCTCGGTTATTCTTTGCATAGTAGAGCTTTTAGAGTATTCAACAAAAAGACTTTAGTAGTTGAAGAATTAATTCATGTTATCTTTGATGAATCTAATGATCTTCCATCAAGGAAGGAAAAAGGTATAAATGATGCAGATAACATTGAAGATCAATTAAGGACATCACACTGAAGGATAAGAACGACTCAGATACACAAGAGGTAAATGAAGAAGGAACGCTGACCTACCTGAAGCCTCACAAGGTAATGTTGAATTAGAAAGAGGTTGGAGGTATTCTTAGTCACCCTAAAGATCAAATTATTGGTGATCCTTCTCAAGGAGTTAGAACTAGATCATCATTTAGAGATGCTTGTAATAACTTAGCACTTATATCTAAAATTGAACCTAAATGCTATGATGATGCTAAAAATGATATTGATTGGATAAATGCCATGCATGAGGAACTTCGCCAATTTGAAAGAAATAATGTTTGGACTCTTATTGAAAGACCTCATGATCATCAAATTATTGGAACTAAATGGGTTTATAGAAACAAGTTAGATGAACATGGTAATATAATTAGAAATAAGACAAGATTAGTAGCTAAGGGTTATAATCAAGAAGAGGGAATTGATTTTGATAAAACTTATGCCCCTGTTGCTAGATTAGAAGCTATTAGATTACTTCTTGCTTATGCTTGCTTTATGAATTTTAAATTGTATCAAATGGATGTTAAAAGCGCTTTCTTAAATGATACATTGCTGAACAAGTTTTTATGAACAGCCACCCGGCTTTGAAAATCACTTGTTTCCAAACCACGTTTTCAAATTAAACAAAGCTTTGTATGGTTTGAAACAAGCACCCCGGGCGTGGTATGAAAAATTAAGCAAATTCTTGATTAGTAATGATTTCATTCGAGGAACTGTGGATACAACTTTATTTATTAAAAGATAAAATAAAGATATATTAATTTTAAATCTATGTTGATGATATCATATTTGGTGCCACTAATGATTCTTTGTGCAAGGACTTTGCTAAGCTTTGCAGGGAGAGTTCGAGATGAGTATGATGGTGAGCTGAACTACTTCCTCGGACTAAATTAAACAAAGCAAAGATGGGATCTTCATAAGCCAATCCAAATATACCAAAGAAATGATCAAGAAGTTTGGCATGGAGACATCCAAGAGTATCGGTACCCCTATGAGCTTATCATGTAGACTTGAATCCTATAATTCTGAAAAGTCTGTTGATTTAAAATTATATAGAGGCATGATTGGATCATTATTATATTTAACTGCTAGTTGGCCATATATTTTATTAAGTGTTTGCATGTGTGCTAGATATCAAGCCAATCCTAAAGAATTATACTTGCTTGCTGTTAAAAGAATATTTAATATTTAAATGGAACAGTAAATTTAGGTATATGGTATGACAAACAATCTAGCATTAACTTAATAGGCTACACTGATTCAGACTTTGCTGGATATAAATTAGATAGAAATCAACCACTGGAACTTGTCAGTTTCTAGGTGTTAACTTAATTTTATGGTTTAGCAAAAAGCAAACTTCAGTAGTACTGTCTACGGCCGAGGCCGAATACGTTGCAGCTGGAAGTTGCTGTGCTCAAATCTTATGGATTAAGCAACAACTAGAAGATTCTGGTATTAAACAAAAAGCCATACCTATAAAATGTGATAATACAAGTGCAATCAGCTTAACTAAGAATCCTATTCAACATTCAGAATAAACATATTGAAATTAGACATCATTTCATTAGAGATCACGTAAATAATGGAAATGTTGTTATTAAATTTTTAAATACTAAAATCAAATTGCTGATATTTTCACTAAGCCTCTTGATGAAACAAAATTTTATGAAATCAGAAGAGAATTAGGAATGTTTGATCCAACCATTTAATGAATCAATTAATGAATTGATATGATCATGACATCTTTTAATCAAATCAATTAAATGAAACACCTTATCAAATTAAATGCTTGAGTAGGTTGTAAGCTTTAAGTCTTTTCATCTTTATGAAAGCCTACTTCCATTAATTTTTTACCAACCGGCAAATTAGATGTTCTTTATTCTTTTGATGGCAGTTAACCAACCAGGCAACCAAATAGTCACCTGGCAGCTAACCATCAAGGATTCTCCCTATATAACCTTTTCTCCAAACCAGTTTCATTCAAGCCATCTCCCTCATTTCAACCGATCGTCTTCTCCTCTCCTCCTCTCATTCTCATCCTCCTTCTATCAATCCTTTCCTCATTCATTCAATCTATCAATCCATCTTGAAGATCATGATGGCTCCGAAGAATAAAGCAATCTTGAGAGACGATGATTGTTCTGATCTTCGCAGGAAGTCGTCTACATCTTCATCTCTCATCAACTCCCTTCTTGCTTCTAAATCCTTTGCTCATGGAAGGTTAGTTGATTTTAACTTCTTAGAACAAGAAGGCTTTAAAATTGAAAACTTTTTGTTAATCAAGTTGGGGTAAGCCTTTATCTACCAAGAATCCATTTATCCTGAGCTTATTAAGGAATTTTATGAAAACATATCTTTTGGTAGTGGAACTATTTCTTCCTTTGTGAAAAAGACTAGAATCGACCTTGACTGCAAATCGTTAGGTTGTGCCCTAAATATTCCATCTAATGGTTTCTTAGAAGTCCTTCCTAGTGAACATGGATATAAAATAGGTTTAATCCTTAATATTGACGACAATGAAGCTAGTAATATTGAAACTCTAGATGCAAATATGTTATCTGTAGAAAATAGGTTATTCACAGTATCATCGCCAAAATTCTTGCCCCACGTGTTGGTTCATTTAATGTTGTAAATGATAGAGATATATGTTTAATGTATGACATCTTAATAGAAGACCCTGTTGATCTACCTCACCTAATGATGACCGTAATGAAAGAATCCCTATCTAGATCTAAGGCTGCATTGTCCTACGGAATGTTTCTCACATATATATTTGAGTTTTTCAATATAAAGCTTAAGGAAGAAACTGCAGTGGCATTACGTCACTCTGACGTTTTTAATGCTCATTCACTGCACCGTATGGACTATGCCAAAAAGATGGTGTTTGGTTAAAGGTTAGATCAAGAACTGGTCAGTCTAGTATGCCGCCGCCAAATATGACTCAATCCACTTGTTCTCCTCAGAACTTCTTCAATTTTGACTTCCACCAACCGAATCCTTACCTTGCTGCCATGACTGCTGAACAAAATCATTTCTATCTGATCCACCCAATATGAATGCTTCTGGACCTTCTTATCGTAATGACCCTGCTCCTGCTCCTCTTCCTACCGTTCGTCTATGTGATGATCAAATCCGCCATATTATCGTGAATTGACCCTTGCCTCTTCTAGTCGAAGCTCTGGAGACAGTGCTTCTTCTGTCAATGTTAGACCTTGTACCATATATTTCTTCTATTTTTGAGACCATGTCTCAGTTTAAAATTACTCTTAATCAACTTGTCCATGATGTGAACATTCTCAATGGAAGAGTTTTTCATCACAATGAATCTGTCATGGACCGGATCCGAAAAGAGATAAATTTCCTAAAAGGTAAGCTTGAGAATTTTGAAACTAAGGCAGAGTGGGTAGAATACCAAATGAGATCCAACGAGACCCAGACCCGAGATGCAACAAACGCTGTCGACCATTGGACCACATCTCTCTCAAGGCTGAGTCATCTCGTGGAGACTTACATCACTTTTTCTGCCACCTCTGCCTGACGCTTCTTATTCTCATCCGCACCTCTGGACTCCGTCGACACAGCCTTCCTCCGACAAGCCTGATCTTCAAACAAGCCAAATGTTTTTCAGTTCATATTTCTTCTTCCGATGATGAAAAGTATAAATGTTTATGTAATGAATGTTTATGACTATGTTTTATGACTTGAAACCATGACATGTAATATTTGTATTGTCTTTACTCTATTTTGTAATGATCTGAATGACTGCTCTAATTATGTATGAATAATAATATCCTTGATATATTATGCTTAAATTTATTGCAAGACTCTTCAAACTTCTTTTTGATTAATGACAAAAAGGGAGAAGAATATTGCATACATTAAGGAATGGAGTAAAATAATAACTCCATATATTCAGGGGAGAAAAGAGTTCACTTATTCAGATTGACAGGGAGAGAAAGTAATGTTTTTCTGATTACACTCCTGTCTATTTATTAAACTTCCTATATTTGTTTCTTTCATGCTTAAGGGTTTTGTCATCATCAAAAAGGGAGAGATTGTTGACCCCGGATTGATTTTGATGATTACAAAACTATTAAGCAATTCTAAGCTTAATACAAGGAAGTTCGGTCGCTTTGCAAGTAAGTATCTTCGTGCAAAATTGATTGGTAAGAGAGTACTTCATTCTATTTTGCCACCTGTTAAATTTCGTTTGCCTTAGATAATTTTATTGGCTTGGGAGTTAACTGGTTAGCTAACTTGTTATTCCATTTAGCTAGCTGGCACGACATTCAGCTAACTGGTAAGCTATCTCAGTGGCTTGGCCGAGCGTCATCCTCATTGAGCTAGCTGGTTAGCTAGCTTGTTAGCTAGCTGGAGTTCTTTAGTTAGCCAAAGTGCTCGTCACTGTTGCTGGCCGAACGTCCTCCATTTTTAGCTAGCTGGTTAGCTAGCTTGGGATGCCTTTGAGCTAACTGGACTGCTTTTTAGCTAACTATCGTTTCCTGTTACTTTTCCTGGCCGAATGCACTTCATTTCTAGCTAACTGTTTAGCTAGCTGCTGGTTCTCTTAGCTAGCTAGCATATCTTGTTAGCTAACTGTTTTACCTTGGAGCTAACTGCTTAGTTAACTATTTTTTACAGGGATGTTCAGGCCGTGCGTTTTCAAAATTTAGTTAGCTGGAAAGCTAACTTCCTCTCTCTCTGGCCGTTTGAACACTTTCTGTAGTTAACTGGAGAGCTAGCTACCTTTTGGTTAGTTAGCTGGAGAGTTAGCTGCCTTATCCTGGATGTGTGGCTGCTTTTTCCTTAGTTAGCTAGCAAGCTAACTTGTGTGGATGGTTGCTTTGTTGCTTTTGGGCTTAGTTAGCTAGTGAGCTAACTATCTTTTGGTTAGTTAGCTATTGAGCTAACTCTCCTTCTCCTATATCCTCTGCAGCCGTGAGCCTTCACTTTTTAGTTAGCTGGGGAGCTAACTACCATAGCATGGCCTCTTTCCTCTGCCGTTTGAATTGCTTGTTAGTTAGCTGAAGAGCTAACTATTTTTTGCTTAGTTAGCTGCTGAGCTAACTAAGTGCTCTGCACTTTTTCTCCTGGCCAATTTCTTTTGTTGTTAGTTAGCTGGGAAGCTAACTAGCAAATGTTTTGTTGCCTAAGGAGCTGCCTATCTCTCTCCTCTGGACGCTTTTTGTGGCATCTCTTGTGAGCTAACTGACTAGCTAGCTGGGATTTCCTGCTTACCTCTTGGCCGAATGCATTCAAGTCTTCAGCTACCTGGAGTTAATTCCAGTCAACTGCCGCTTGAGTTTTGAGCATGCTCTCTCTCTCTCTTACTCTCTCTCTATTTCTATTTTCAGCTATATTAACTTTTGAATTTTTGAATCATTACAAAGTTCTTCTTCCTCAAATGGAGACCTGCATTCAATGCTTAAGGAAACATTTTACAACGGTTATATTTTCTTCCCGTTTTTATTTCATTTGTTCCTAATATATCTAACGGATATCTTTTTGTTGGTTTATTGTAAATAGTTGGATTAGAAGCACACTACGACGATTTTTGAAAAAGAGAAATTCAAGATGAAGAAATCCAAGAAAAGAGTTTTTACTGCATATTGTTGAGTGGTTGATAAGAGTGTTGCAGTGCATTCAAGTTCATTCATTGCTCCAAAAGTCATCCAGATCATTGAAGTTTTTCAAGCAATCAAGACTTCAGCACTTCCACTTCGTTCATTTATTGCTGAAGATATTGCTTCAAAAGTTGTAATGTATTCTCTGAATATTTGCTCATTTAGGAGCTTCTCTTTATCATTCTCTGATTATTTTGTAAAAGGGTTAGTGTTAACCCTTGATTTTGTTGGCTTCCTTGTGCTGTGAAACAAGAGGACTAGCCTGGTTTGGCTATGGGTTTTGGCTTCCTTATGCCGTAAAATAAGAGACTAGCCGGTAAGGCTAGGGATTTTTGGCTGCCTTGTGCCATATAAACAAGAGTGCTAGCCGAGGAAGGCTAGATTGTAATCGTTATGATACGATTAGTGGAATTCCCAAAGGTTTTGGGGAGTGGATGTAGTAGGTACTGAGTTTAGCACCGAACCACTATAAACTCTTCTGTGTTTGTGGTTGATTGATTCTCTGTTATTATTTTTTTGTGCACCTCACTCACAGCTGCAAATTAAAATTAGGGTTAAAGCACATATCTGCATAGTAATTAATTTTTAATAACCCAATTCAGCCCCCTCTTGGGTTGCTACATCTGGGCAACAAGTTACTTAAAAAATTATATAAAAAAAATAAATAACAAGTAAATATAAATATAATAAAAATAATAATAATTCTTTCAATATAATAATAAATACTTATTTATAAAATAAATATTAATATATTTAAAATAAATAGCTGATATAAACCAATAAGCATCTACTCTTCTGTAATAAATAAAATATTATAATAAATAAATAAAATAAATACTAACATATTAGGACTCTGGCATATTATTGATAGTAGGTATTGGTAAATACTACATGTCTAATAATTTTTATTTATTTATAAAATAATTTTACATATTACTAGACATTAAATGTTTATCGGTTCAAATTAATTATTTATCCAGTTATATGAGATATGCATTTATTGTCATTTTAAAAGAATTAAAGTTTACTTTATTATGTTGGCATTTATTCATCATCTATTTTATTTATTTTATTCGAATTATTAAAAAAATCGGCTAACGGATGATTTTTTTTGACTTTGAGGTCTCTCTACGTACGTCACTGTGAAGGATGGCTTTTGAGGTCATGTTGGGTGTGAAATACTCTACGAAATGAGGAACGTTATTTTAAATGCAACTGACTGGATCATTAATATTTAAATGCAACTGAGTGGATCATGAATAATTTTATATAGCAATGTGAAGATTTTTCCCATCTAATATTTTTCAAACTTGTTTCGTTTTGTGACGAATTCTCTATCTTGGAGCTCTTACTGAGAGATGCCTCTATATCATTTTTGGGTCAAATTGTTTTGCAATCAGTGAGACTGAAACAAGTTTTTACCACAATTTCATTAATTGAATGAAATGATTTGATCTCCGTTCTGCTCATAAGAAAACAGTAATGGTGAAAGTTTTCAAGTTAATCAAGATTGGTAATAGAACATATTCACCACCAAGTATCTTTAACTTGCAATAAGATCAAAGAGTAATTGACCATTCATACAGAGTTTGTTTTTCTTCTATTATTTTTTTTACCATTTATCTAACTCAAAGAGGCTCCAAACTCTTTTATCTTAAAACATTTTCATCTTCTTCCATCCTCATCTCTCTATCAAATCCAACTTTCTCCTTCGTTCCATCGATGAACATGCCGAAATTTTCATGCATCACATGGATCTTGGAGGATATTCAAACTGAAGCCGAGAAAGAAGAGGTAAGAATAAAAAGAAACTGAAAACTATCTATTTTAGAGCTTTGGTAGTTTCAGAAGCATATGAAGAAACCAAGAACAATAATTCATCAAAGTTTTGGATTTGACGTGTGAATGAGTGGAACAATTAGAGAGGCCTATCAAATGAATCAATATGAAATATATGCCACATAATGTAACGTCCTTACTTAATGGCTCAATTAATTCATTAGTGGGCCAAAATTAATTTTAAAAGTCAGAATGAAAGTTAATTGATAATAATTGAACTTAAATTATAAATATTTAATTTTTTTAATTTAATATAAAATTATTTTTTAAAATATATATATATATATATAATGCAACATCTATGTGGTACATCATAATCCCATAAAATCTAGTTCGAGTGGATTTGTTGACCCTGCAATAGCTTTACATCATAGTAGACATAATCCCCAGATTAATTTTAAAAAAAGTCGTTGTTGCCATGCTACCGCCTTGCTCCGCCTCTGCCATATATGGCACCACCGCCCTCCATGCCAGCGAGGTAAGAAAGAGAGAGAGAGAAGAAGAAGAAGAAGAAGGGGTGGCCGCGGCATAGCAAGGGGTGGCCACGGCCATGTCGGGTGCCCTCCCCTTCGGATTGGACGCCGGCAGGGGAGGGAGCTAGCACTGCCCGGGCGGCTAAAGAGAGGGAACAGGGCCGCCCCCTCCAAAGCGGGAGCCAAACCGTCTCCTGCCTTGGTTTGGCCTCGACGACGTGTCTGCTGGCTTGCAGCCCGAGCCATGGGCGGTGGCCCCCACTGGCGCTAGGGTGGCATCTAGTGGTGTTAGGCAAGCTAAAGGAGGGCCGGCCACGCTGCCACCAAGAGAAGGAAGTGATGGGAGGAAGAAGAAAAACAAAGGAAGAAGAAGAAGAATAAATGAAAGAAAAAAAAAAAAAAAAGGGAAAGGGGTGGTCGGCGGCGGCAACTAGCACTACGCTGGTCATCAACAGCCAGATGGATCCCAGGAATTTTGGTGGCAGCCTTAGGCCGCTGGCAAAGCACCCTGATTCAAACCAGGGCCAAAGGGTGGGGCGATCGGGCTGGTCTAGGCTTGGTTTGCCCCATGAGCCCATTTGGGCTCAAATTTTGGGCCTCAAATTAGGTCTGACCCATCAAAAGGAAGGTGGAGTTTGGATTAGCTTTGATCTTAGTTTTTTAAGAAATTTTTATTTCTTCATTTGGGTTTAAATTTTAAAGATATTCACGCCCTAAATTGAGTTCACGATTAAACTGAGCAGAGCATAGGAGTAATTTTGATGTTCTGGTTTTAGACATTAAAATTTTAAAAAATTATGTTATGGGTACTAGAAGCCCAAATAACTGATTTATATTTTTGAATTAGCACCAGAAGATAAGTAAGCTAATTATCATTTATGAATTATTAAAATATGTAAATTATGAATTTAATGCTATATTATTTTATGTGTAGTATTATTTGAAAAATAAAAAAATGGATTTGGTAACCATACATACAAATGACTATTTTACATAATTATTTAAAATTTTCTAATTTTAGTGTATTATTTAAAAATAAGAAAATAGATTTGATATCCTATACATGCAAATAATTATTTTACATGATTATTTGAAATTACTAATTTCATATATTATTATTAAAAAATAAAAAATAAAATTTATGGTACCTCATATATGCAGATGATTATTTGACTTAATTATTTTGAAATTGTTAAATTTGGTACCATACATATGTAATTAATTATTCGATATGATTATTTAAAATTACTAATTTTGCAAAATAAGTGATACTTTATACGTGCAATTGATTATCGACATAATTATTTTAAAAATTACAAATTTTGCAAAATAATTGATGCATCAAAATTATTTTATAAGTGTACATATGTATTTTGATATGTTCAAACCATCGTAAATGTAAAAAGTATATGGATTATATTTTTGCAACGATACATATTATTTTGCACATATGATATGAAAATAGTATTTTATGAATATGATATTATGTATCACCATGGTCTACTATAACATGACATGATATGATATATATGCTACATGATTTCAGAACCCATCCTTTATAGGGGTTATATAGGGGACACACCTAGGGAATGTTTTGTTAACTCCGTGATCCATCTTCACAAGGGTCGTATGTGAAGGACATACCCATGAGGTATTTTGTGATACAACATGATATATGACATGACTTTAGGACCCACCCTTCATAGGTGTTATATGTGGGGGATACACCCAAGGAGAGTTCTGTTAACACCAAGATCCTTCCTCAACAGGGAAAGTATAGGGAGGATACATCTTTGAAGTGTTCTATTTATGTGGACGTAGTATATAATTGTAGGATATTTTTAATTAAATAAAGTATACATGTTGATTACAGTAGTGCAGTGGATTTTGAAATACTACATAGCATCTGCTTTCAAATTATTTTGAGCATATAATTTGCATGATTTGATAACATAATGAATATAATTGAAATTTTAGAAATTTGGCATGGATTTTGACATATAAAAATCTAATTTGTTAAAATCTTGAAATGACTATATTATGTTACAATTAGCTTACTTACTGAGTGTGAGCTTATTTAAATCTCATAATGTTTTTCAGAGCCATAAAATTGAAGAGGGCAACAATTGGGGTAGTTTGAAGCTTTCATTTGTGTAAATAGGTTATTTTGTTACATGTAACCCCAACATGATTTTATAATTTGGGCTTGTTTCGCAAACTTTACATAACTTGTACTAAGAATTTTGGATTCTAAATGACATGTAGTTATTATCCCTCTTTGTATAAATTGTACTTTTATAGAATGCCTTGCATGCGGTGGGTTATCACGCCTAAGCCACCACCCCTGGGTCCGAGGCGTGATAACTTTAGAGCCTAGGTTTGACCTTAGGGACAAACACATGATTGACACCAGGTAAAACAATAGGATGAGATTGGAAGGGTAATAATTCTAAGAATTTTGAGTAACATGTTTTGAAAGCCTAAAATTTAGAGGTTTATAAAGATAGTAATAGGAACACAACTTTGATAGGAATTGAGAATGGTCATTGCTCCAAAAGCTAGCGACATGATGAAGGCTCCTAGGCTGGTGACCTTAGCTAGCCGAAAGGCCAAGAGGCTTCTGGAGGTTCTGATTCCTTTGACCTAGTTGGGAATGGCCAGCAATAGTTTCAAAGCCTTAGTGTTGCCCAGATGTAGCAACACAAGAGGGGTGAATTAGGCTCTTAAAAAAAATTTAATATGTGGATATGTGCACTTTGCAAATTGAGATTTAGTTGATAGTGGTGTAGTGAAGTGAAACTAAAGATATCACAGAAACAATAGGCAAGCAATCATAAGCACAATAATTTTTATAGTGGTTCGATGCCAAACCCAGCACCTATGTTCACTCCCCAAGCATCCCTTGGGAATTTTCACTCCAATCGTTTCACCAAACTGTTGACCTCATATTGATTTAAATGATCACAAAACAATTAAGTATGATACTAATGATTTTGTGGTTAAGTTAAACAACTTTCAGGTGAATCATCAAGAAGATGTTACTCCAAATTGGATTACTCTACATATCAAAAGAAAGGTATTACAAAGGTAAAATGAAGGTAATGTGATTGTATTTTTGCAAGTCCAAATGTTTTTGAAAAGGGCAAATGAATTTTTCAAATGAACTTTTGCTTCAAAAGTATCACAAAATATTTGTTTTATAAATGACTAAAACTACCTTTGCATGAACTCTTATATTGTTTCTTATAACATGAAAAACATTTTTAAAGAGCCAATGGATTTGTATTCCAAATGTTTTTCCTCAAGCCCAAATGTTTTATCATGGTTCTTCAATGTTTGATCATTCATTTCTCAAAATACTAAATCTATATTTGATGATTTATCATAAAAAAATTATTTCTCAAAGCATTGCATGGCATTCCTGTAAATCCCATTGAAAACTATCAGTGGCATTTCTGTAAATTTTAAAACTGTGTGGGACTTCAAAATAGCTAACTGGTCATGGCTTTGGTTAGCTAGTTTTCCCTTCATAGCTAGCTGGCCGAACATTGTTTGGGAATAGCTAACTGGTTAGCTAGCTTTCCTTCCTTTTTAGCTAGCTGAAAGTCTATCTTAGCTAACTACTTTTCCTTGATTTTTGTGCTGGCCAAACCATGTGTTGAGGGAGTTAGTTGGTTAGCTAGCTGGTCTCCTCCTAGCTAGCTGATTTCTCTTGTTAGTTAACTGGTTAGCTAGGTTTCCTCCTCTCTTAGCTAGCTGAAATGTGTTGTTAGCTAACTACTTTTTCCTATTACAGTATTGGCCGAACCATGCTTGTTTTTAGTTAACTGGGGAGCTAGCTGGTTGTCTTTCTAGCTAGCTAAAAAATCCCTTGTTAGCTAGCTGATTGTCTTTGGGAGCTAACTATTTTTTTCTGCAGATTTCTCCTAGCTGTGTGGACTCAAGTGATAGTTAGCTAAGGAGCTAGCTACCTTTTTTGGGATGAACTTCAAGCCGTATACTTTTTGGATTAGTTAGCTAGAGAGCTAACTAGTGCTTCATGAAACTTTATCTACTTTATCTGATGCTTTATTCTAAGCTAACTGGAATGGCATCCAGCTAGCTAAGGACTCATGGCTATTTCTCTCTGCACGATGACTTTTTCTCTTCAGCTTACAAATCTTCTTCTAGTCAACTGGGAGCTATTTTGTGATTCACCTGCGCGTGCTTCTCTTCATCCTTGTTAAGTTGATTTTATTTTCCAACTGGCTGAAGGTCTGCCTCGTTTGAAAAATGTCAGAAGCTCTCTCTCTATTTTCGGCGATTGTCAATGCATTCAATGCTCAAGGGAAACATTTTACAACGGTTATATTTTTCTTTCCATTTTACTTTCCATTTATTCCAATTGAGTCTAACGGATATTTTGATGTTGGAATGATTTAAATAGCTGCGATTACAAAAAGAAAATGGGGATTGAAAAGAGAAAGAAATAGAGGAGAAAATCGTGTGAAAATCTTGTTAAAAATCTTTGTAAGTTAGTGTTGAGCTTTCATTTGTGAATCATTACAAGTGCTATTGGAGTGTTGATTCAAGTGGTTGATAACATTTAAAGAAGAGATCAGGTGCATTCAAGAGCTTACAAAGAGGAGTTTCAAATTTATTGAAGGCATCATCCAAACCTCCAATAACCACAAGAAGGCTTCGTTCATTCATCAAAGCTTCATCCCAAAGAATAAGTCAAAAGCTCCAAATTTGTAAAGTGATCTTTCATTATTTTATTTGCTCATTTTAGGAGCTTCTTGTACTTAAACCTTGATATTTTGTTGTAAGGCTTTCTTGTGCCATAAACAAGAGGACTAGCTGGGGAAGGCTAGGGGTTGGCTTCCTTATGCCGTGAAACAAGAGGACTAGCCGGGTAAGGCTAGGGGTTGGCTTCCTTGTGCCGTGAAACAAGCGGACTAGCCGGATAAGGCTAGGGGTTAGCTTCCTTGTGCCGTAAAATAAGAGGACTAGCCGGGGAAGGCTAGGGGTTTGGTTGCCTTGTGCCGTATAAACAAGAGGGCTAGCCAGGAAAGGCTAGAGGTTGTAATCGTTGTGATACGATTGGAGTGAAATTCCCAAAGGATTTTTGGAAAGTGGATGTAGGTGCTGGGTTTGGCACCGAACCACTATAAACTTTCTTGTGTTTGTGATTGCTTGCATAATTTCTATGATATTATTGTGTTCATATCACTACACCGCTGCCGATTAAATTTTAATTAGTGATAAGCATATATCTGCGTAATTATTTTTAAAATACCCAATTTACCCCTCCTTTTGGGTTGCTACATCTGGGCAACAAGTGGTATCAGAGCAGCGTGCTCCTGATTTCTATTGCTTTAATTAGCTTAGAGCCAAAGATCATTAGCAATCCAAATGGGTTCAGTTTTGACTGAGGGACAGTCAACTAATAGACCACCTCTATTTGATGGCACAAATTACACTTATTGGAAAGCACATATAAAAATTTTCATTCAAGCACTTGATTATGATTTATGGAGTATTATAGTCAATGGACCTCACACACCCACTATTAAATCTGATGGTATTGATATTCCCAAACCGAAAACGGTATGAGATGTGCATGATAAGAAGATGGCTCAGCTGAATGCTAAAGCCATGAATGTATTATATTATTCTTTAGATGCCAATGAATTTAATCGTATTTCTACATACATATCTGCTAAGAAAATTTGGAATAGACTTGAAGTTACCCATGAGGGTACCAATCAAGTTAAAGAATCTAGAATACATATGCTTGCACATGAATATGAATTGTTTAAAATGGAATCATATGAAAGCATTAGTGATATGTTTACAAGATTCACTAACATTATTAATGGGCTGAAAAGCCTTGGAAAATCTTATACTAATGGTGATCTTGTTAGAAAAGTTTTGAGATCCTTGCCTAGGTCTTGGGAGGCCAAAGTTACTGTAATTCAAGAAGCCAAGGACCTCAACACACTATCTCTTGAAGAATTAGTTGGTTCATTGATGACTCATAAGCTTCAGCAGCAACAACATTTGATGAAGAACAATCCAAAAATAAGAGAATATTGGGACTAAAGAGTGCAGTCCTAAATAATGAGAATGAGAGCATCTCAAGTGAAAGTGATGAGAAAAATGATCTAGCTCTCATTACAAGGAAATTTGAGAAATTCATGAGCAAGAAATTTGAAGGAAGAAAGAGAGCATTAATGAAAGGAGAGCCAAGCAATGAAAAAGAATATGAAGTAATTTGTTATGAATGCAACAAACTGGGACACTATAAGCCAGATTGTCCATATCTAAAGAAAGGTCTCAAGAAATTTAAAAAGAAGGCTATGATAGCTACATGGAGTGATAGTGATGCATCAAGTTTCGAAGAGGAAGAGAAGAATGAAGAAGAAAATCTTTGTCTCATGGAGAACAATGAAGAGGTAAACCCCAACTTCTTAGATGATTTTACAATTAATGAATTGCGTGATGCATTTTATGAATTAATCAATGATTTTGCAAATCTCAGTTCAAAAAATAAAGATATAAAAAATCAAGTTCAAAATATTACTTTAGAAAAGGATAAACTATTAGAAGAAAATGAAGTTTTATTACAAGAAAACATGAGTTTGAAAAATGAAGTAGATAGATTGAAACCTATTGTAGATAAGCTTACTTTGAGCTCTACTAAACTTAACATGATTCTTGAAAATCAAAGACCCATTTTTAACAAAGCTGGCCTAGGATACAATCCTTTAAAAAGACAAAAGTTTTTAAAAAATATTTATGTGCATGCTAATAATTCTACTAAAGTTACATGTTTCAAATATGGTAAACCTGGACACAAAGCATATATATATCACACACACAATATTAGAAGGATATGGGTTCTAAAAGGAACCATTTTAGCTAACCCTAAAGGACCCAAGAAAGCTTAGATACCTAGAAGCAAGACTTGATATTATGGATGCAGGTGTGTCTTGCAACCCGTAGAGCAAAAAGAAATGATACTTGGATAGCGGGTGCTTAAGACACTTGATGGATGATGAATCTCAATTCATCACTTTGGATGCAATTGATGGAGGAGTGGTTACCTTTGAAAATAATGGCCAAGGTAAAATTGTTGGCATTGATAAAATTGGTACAACTCCCTCTACTTATATTGATAATATCTTGCTTTTAAATGTATTAAATCATAACTTGCTTAGCATTAGTCAATTTGTAAAAAAGGTTTTAAAATTATTTGTTGAATCATCTTCTTGCATAATTACAAATCCTGTTGATGATTGCATGAAAGCCATTGGTCATAGGCATAGTAATGTTTATATTGTTAATGACCAGATTATTGAATGTCTAGTTGTCATGAATGCTAAAATTGATAAATCTAGTTATGACATCATAGACTTGCTTATGTCAGCATGGACTTGCCTTCAAAATTATTCAAAAATGATTTGGTTAAAGGTTTGCCAAAATTGAGTTTCGAAAAAGATAAGATTTGTAATACATGTAAATTTTTAAAAAATTAACTAGAATTTCTTTCAAGTCTAAAAATATGATTTCAACTTCTAGACTTTTAGAACTTTTGCATATGGATTCATGATTATTGATAATTTTCTCAATTTACATAAGTTTTATTCTTAGTTAGCAAAAATGAAGTATCTTCAGTTTTCTAAAAACTCCTTAGAAGAATTTCATATGAAAAAGGTTTTCCTATTTTATCCATTAGAAGTGATCATAGAAAGGAATTTGAAAATCAGCACCTTGAAAAATCTTGTAATGAACATAGGACCTTATATTCATGTTATATTTGATGAATCTAATGATCTTCCATTAAGGAAGAGAAATGTTTTAGTTGATACAGATGAAATTAAAGATCAAGTCAAGAAGCTCACCTTGCATTCAATGATACAAACGATACATAAAGAAGAAATTCAACATGATGACCCCAAGGTAATGCTGAATTTGAAAGAGAATGAATGTATGTCTATAATCATCCTAAAGAGCTAATATTAAGTAATCCATCTCATGATATTAGGATTAGATCATCATTTAGAAATACATGCATTAATTTTGCATTTGTTTTTCATATAAAGTCTAAATGCCATGCATGATAAACTAAATGGGTATTTAGAAATTAATTGGATGGGCATGATAATTTCATTAGAAATAAAGCAAGACTAATAGCTAAAGGATATAATCAAGAGGAAGATATTGATTTTGATGAAACATATGTTGTGTTGCTAGATTAAAGATTATTAGATTACTTCTTGCACTTGCTTGCTTTATGAATATTAAATTGTATTAAATGGATATTAAGACCACTTTCCTTAATAATATATTGCTGAATAAGTGTTTGTTGATCAATCACCCAATTTCAAAAATATTGTGTCTCCAAACCATGTATTTCAATTGAACAAAGCTTTATATGGATTGAGACAAGTACCCCGGGCATGGTTTGATAGGCTTATTAAGTTCTTGATTAGCAATAAATTTATTAGTAAAAATGTTGATGCAACATTATGAATTAAAAAATAAAATGATGATATGTTGATAGTACAAATTTATGTAGATGATATATATTCGGTGCTACTAATAATTTCTTATTCCAAGACTTTGCAAAGTTCATGCAGGAGGAGTTCGAGATGAGCATAGTGGGGAAAATCAATTATTTTATCGGACTTCAAATCAAGCAATCAAAGAAGAGGATCTTCATAAGCCAATTCTTGTACCTCAAGAAAATTTTGAAGAAGTTTGGCAGAAGAAATCTAAATGTATCGGTACATTTGTCGAGTGATATGGGTTACAGGCCCATGATCGGCAACTATTGGTTTCAGTTTGATCTATTTACTCCTTGCTTGATATGATTTTATTGTAAGACTTGGATTATTAAATGCCTACTTTATTAGTGGTATCATTTCTTGATCATATCTTATAATAAATTGCCTATGCATAAAATGAAAAGGATTTGATAAAGGTGATGCATATTTTATTATAATATCTTGTTTGCATATCACCTATGTAAGAAATCTTATTTTATCATATGAAATGTGAAATTGAATTGTGGTGATTGTTATAGAATGTCTATGTATTTTCATTGAGATTAGCATGATACATTTATAAAATGTTTTGATCATATGATAGTGGTATCATTTCTTGCATAAAACTTTTATTGCATATAAACTAAATTTGAAATATTAAGGGGGAGAAGAATGTAAGCATTTTTGAACTCAAATATTTGATGTGGTATCTGTTAATATTGCATCTCAACATGTTTTTAAATTAGTAAGGGGAGAAGAAACTTACTTAAATATTTGGATACTCTGATGCATTAAGCACTATGATGTATTGAATATCAAATATCTTACTGTTATAAGTGCTTTGATGTATGAAAGTGGTATCAACTCTTATATGTGGCAATGATTTGAATGCATTTTCTTTTGACATCAAACATAAATATAAAAAAGTGATATTTTGATCTACATTCAAAGCTTTTAAATTGGTATCAATTGAGTTATGGAAAATGATTGTTATTAAATTATTAATATTTTTTACTATCGAAGATTAGAATTTTTACAATATAAACTTTGTTGTGAACTTTAATATATTTTGAACCTTGATATATTTTTATGATTTGAGATTATGAACCTTGATGAACTTTGATGTATCTTTGTTGTATGGTTGAAATTATATTTTGTATAATCAAGCTCTGAACTTAATTGTTTGTATTATGTACTTATGCCTTTTAATGCATTATGAATGCTTAATGTTTTTTTTATGAATGCTTAATTGTGCATACTCTTTCATCTCTTTTTGATTAATGACAAAAAGGGGGAGAGAATAGCATATACTTCATTTACATTTATGGGAGAGATTAGCATACATTATATCTATGGGACATTCATAGGAAAGAATAGCATGTAAAGAGAAAAGTATATACATTAAAGGGAAGAAAATTTTATATATTTTCTTTTGTATGCTTAATGGTTTTGTCATCATTAAAAAGGGACAGATTGTTGATCTTATATTAATTTTGATGATCATAAAACAATTAAGTATGATACTAATAATTTTATGGTTAAGTTAAACAAATTTCAGGTGAATCATCAAGAAGATGTTACTCCAAATTGGATTACTCTACATATCAAAAGAAAGGTATTCAAAGGTAAAATGAAGGTAATGTGATTGTATTTTTGCAAGTCCAAATGTTTTTGAAAAGGGCAAATAAAATTTTCAAATGGACTTTTGCTTCAAAAGTATCACAAAATATTTGTTTTATAAATGACTAAAACTACCTTTGCATGAACTCTTATATTGTTTCTTATAGCATGAAAAACATTTTCAAAGAGCCAATGGATTTGTATTCCAAATGTTTTTCCTCAAGCCCAAATGTTTTATCATGGTTCTTCAATGTATGATCATTCATTTCTCAAAATACTAAATATATATTTGATGATTTATCATGAAAAAAATTATTTCTCAAAGCATTGCATGGCAATCCTGTAAATCCCACTAAATGCAGTCAATGGCATTTCTGTAAATCTTATTGAAGGCTGTCAGTGGCATTCCTGTAAATCCCATTGAAAGCTGTCAGTGGCATTTCTGTAAATTTTAAAACCGTGTGGGACTTCAAAACAGCTAACTGGATCATGGCTTTGGTTAGCTAGTTTTCCCTTCATAGCTAGCTGGCCGAACATTGTTTGGGAATAGCTAACTGGTTAGCTAGCTTTCCTCCCTTCTTAGCTAGCTGAAAGTCTATCTTAGCTAACTACTTTTCCCTGATTTTTGTGCTGGCCGAAACATGTGTTGAGCTTAGATGGTTAGCTAGCCGGTCTTCTCCTAGCTAGCTGATTTCTCTTGTTAGTTAACTGGTTAGCTAGCTTTCCTCCTTTCTTAGCTAGCTGAAATGTGTTGTTAGCTAACTACTTTTTCCTGTTACAGTATTGGCCGAACCATGCTTGTTTTTAGTTAACTGGGGAGCTAGCTGGTTATCTTTCTAGCTAGCTAAAATCCCTTGTTAGCTAGCTGATTGTCTTTGGGAGCTAACTATTTTTTCTGTAGATTTCTCCTAGCCGTGTGGACTCAAGTGATAGTTAGCTAAGGAGCTAACTACCTTTTTTGGGATGAACTTCAAGCCGTATACTTTTTGGATTAGTTAGCTAGAGAGCTAACTGGTGCTTCATGAAACTTTATCTACTTTATCTGATGATTTATTCTAAGCTAACTGGAATGGCATCCAGCTAGCTAAGGACTCATGGCTATTTCTCTCTGCACAATGACTTTTGCTCTTCAGCTTACAAATCTTCTTCTAGTCAACTGGGAGCTATTTTGTGATTCACCTGCGTGTGCTTCTCTTCATCCTTGCTAAGTTGATTTTATTTCCAACCGGCTGAAGGTCTACCTCGTTTGAAAAATGTCAGAAACTCTCTCTCTATTTTTGGCGACTGTCAATGCATTCAATGCTCAAGGGAAACCTTTTACAACGGTTATATTTTTCTTCCCGTTTTACTTTCATTTATTCCAATTGAATCTAACGAATATTTTTGATGTTGGAATGATTTAAATAGCTGTGATTACAAGAAGAAAATGGGGATTGAAAAGAGAGAAATAGAGGAGAAAATCATGTGAAAATCTTGTTGAAAATCTTTGTAAGTTAGTGTTGAGCTTTCATTTGTGAATCATTACAAGTGCTATTGGAGTGTTGATTCAAGTGGTTGATAACATTTAAAGAAGAGATCCGGTGCATTCAAGAGCTTACAAAGAGGAGTTTCAAATTTATTGAAGGCATCATCCAAACCTCCAATAACCACAAGAAGGCTTCGTTCATTCATCAAAGCTTCATCCCAAAGAATAAGTCAAAAGCTCCGAATTTGTAAAGTGATCTTTCATTGTTTTATTTACTCATTTTAGGAGCTTCTTGTACTTAAACCTTGATATTTTTGTTGTAAGGCTTCCTTGTACCATAAACAAGAGGACTATCGGAAAAGGCTAGGGTTGGCTTCCTTGTGCCGTAAAACAAGAGGACTAGCCGGGTAAGGCTAGGGGTTGGCTTCCTTGTGCCGTGAAACAAGAGGACTAGTCGGGTAAGGCTAGGGGTTGGCTTTCTTGTGCCGTGAAACAAGAGACTAGCCGGGGAAGGCTAGGGGTTTGGCTGCCTTATGCCGTATAAATATGAGGGCTAGCCGGGGAACGCTAGAGGTTGTAATCGTTGAGATACGATTGGAGTAAAATTTCAAAGGATTTTTTGAAGAGTGGATGTAGGTGCTGGGTTTGGCACCGAACCATTATAAACTTCTTGTGTTTGTGATTGCTTGCATAATTTCTGTGATATTATTGTGTTTACATCACTACACCGCTGTCGATTAAATTTTGATTAGTGATAAGCACATATCTGCGTAATTATTTTTAAAATACCCAATTCACCTTTCCTCTTGGGTTGCTACATCTGGGCAACACAAACGATTACAACTCTATCCTTCCTAGCTAGCTTCTTGTTTTACGGCACAAGGGGGCCTTACAATAGGTTTCAAAGGGCAAAACCAACCCTTTACAAGTTTCAAATCAAATGAAACTTCAAACACAAGTTCAGATAGAAAATATTAAGTACACAATGCTCCTATAATAAGCAGATATTCAGACATGAATACTTTACAAATTTTAAAGAATACTCCACAAATAAGCTTCTCCTTTTGAATGAGCTTTTGCAATAAATGAAGCCTTCTTGAGGATGTAGTTGGAGTTTTGAATGGCCTTGGAGCTTTCTTGCCACAGCAAAAGATGAAGCAATCAATGAACTTTAAGTGGCTCTCAAGTATTCAATGCAACTCTTTTTTTTTTTTTTTTTTCATTGAAAAAGCTCTTTTCACACTATTTCATGCAATTTTCTTCACTATTCACCTACCTTCCCTGCTTCACTTCTTGAGTTTTTATAGCTTTACAAATTTTCTAGCCTTTAGGAATGAAAACGGATGAAGATAGAATGCAAACGAAAAAATAGAAATAGCCTTTGAAAACATTTTCCTTAATTCTAGTTGACTGACCAGTCGATTGGAATTAAAAATTGTTCTTTCTCAAGAAAGACACAGAAATCATATTCTAGTCGACTAGATTTCCAAAGCACTTTGTTTCAGAGGGAAAAGATACAAACAGGAGGAAACCATGCGATTCTTAAAGAAAGTCAGATCAAAAATTTGATCTATTCGATTAACCAGTAGATTGGAATCCCTAATCAAGCCCAAAAGTAATTCTAGTCGACTAATTAGTTGTCTGGAATATAAAAACACATTCAAAAAGCCATTCTAGTCAACTGGCTAGTCGACTAGAGATCCTTTTCCCACTTTTAGTCGACTGGTCAGTTGACTAGAGGTGAAAGATCTTCTTCTAGTCAACTAGCTAGTTGACTAGATTCAAATGGTCTTCTGTTGTTCATGTTGAAGACACAGGTTGCTTAAAATATTGGATGAAAAATCTCAGGGAAACTCTAAAAAATATTTGAAAAGCATTCGATCATTTGAAAGATAATTTTTGACATTAGAAAATAAATAAGGAGCCTTATGACTAATTTTAGTTTACCTTTGATTTAGCTTCCTATGGACTTATTGAAATTTGGAATGACTTCCTTGGATTCATTCTTTGTATTGAGAGTTTGGGAAGTCATCTCCTTCTACTAGGTAAATCATATTTTTCTGTAATGATCTTTGTCTTTACAATAAACACATTAGTGCCATACTAAATTGCTTTATAATCATCAAAATCAATATAAGGTCAACACTTAGAGTGTAGGGGTAAATGAGACTTTAATTAGATATGCAATATAAGATAGATAAATATATGGAATATAATGCAACAGTTAAAAGTTGCATTTGATGACAAATATGACTAAGATAACATTAGCATATCCATATTTTGATTGAGTAGGTGTTTGAATTTTAAGTTATGAAATCGGAATTTGAGTATGCATATATATATATATATATATATATATATATATATATATATATATATTGAATTTTACTAGTAGAACTTACATTGTTGTTATTGTAAGTTTAAAATTATGAACTAATCTGCTAGATATAGAGATAATTGACATCGATGTTATTTCGATAATAAAGTGGTTGACTACACATTTTTGATATATTATATTTGAGCAGTCATTAAAAATTAATTTGAGTATATATATATATATATATATATATATATATATATATATATATATATATATATATAGTAGATTTTATTAAGATAACTAGCATTATTGAAATTGAATGTTCAAAACTGAAAGTTAATCTGTTGGTTATAGATATAATTGATACTGATGCTAATAAAGTAGTTGACTACATTATTGTGTCATGGTGGATTATTTAGGAAGAATGTAGATTTTAAATTCTAAAATAATTAGTGTTCATGTTTTGAGTGGGGTAGACCTTGTTAATCTTTGGGACTGATTTTCACTATGAATATTTAAATGTTTTGAAGGTAGAAGGCGAAAGATTCTTAGTAGTGATAAGAATAATTAAGGAGATAGATTCCATTGATAAAGAATATCATGAGAATTTTCATCTATCAATAAATTCCTAAACTAAGATAGTTGTTCAATAATCTATTGTGCCTACTTGTTGTATACCTCCTTTCATAGTTCCTAAGTAGGTATCTTTCTCCAGGATGGATAAATTGTCAGTTAGTTATAAGTAGTTCAAATCTTTTCAAGGAAAAGAAGGAAGATGATTCATTTCTGATTATAGCTAAGGATACATCTAATATTACTTTCAAATCAAAGAGAGATTACCATGATTTTCTAGTATACCTTTTTGGATGGTAAGTACATTTTCAATTTTTATAGACCTTACAAGTAACGTATCCCATTCTATCTGTATCAGTTAAGGTAATTTTGAGATATTTAAGGTGTTGACCTCATATTGATTTTGATGATTACAAAACAATTAAGTATGTTACTAATTATTTTATGGTTTAGTTAAATAAATTTTAGATGAATCATCAAGAAAATGATGTTACTTCAAATTGGATTGCTCTACAAATCAAAGAAAGGTATTACAAAGGTAAAATAAAGGTAATGCGGTTATATTTTCCAAGTTCAAATGTTTTCAAGAGTGTTCATTCTCTTACAAAGAACTTATGTTTCAATGGACCCATGCTTTCAAAAGAATATTTATCTTTGATTGAATTCATGTGCTAAAGTTATTTTTTAAAATATGAGACTATTATAGTCTTGTTTTCTAAGTCCAAATATTTTATCAAGTCCAAATATTTTTTCAATTCTAAATGTTTTATCATGACTCTTCAATGTTTATCATTCATTCATCAAATGACTAAATCTATCTTTGATGGTTTATCATGTAAAAATTATTTTTCAAAGCATTGCATGACACTTGTCTAAATTCCATTAAATACCATTAATGATAATCCTGTAAATCTCATTGAATGCAGTCAATGGCAATCCTATGTAACGACCCGAGCTCTGGGCCCACAGCACCTACGAGCCCGTTTCGTTATAAGAAAGCAAGACGGACAAGGTCCACACCAACTTAGGCCACCACAGCCCAAAAGGGATCCAATGGTACTTGTCATCTTCCTTAACTGATTATAAACCATACAACCAACTCTCAATTTTTTAATATAGGACTATTGGAAGGGGCATCACAATCTATCCCCCTTAAAGGGGCAGCATCCTCGATGCCATGGGCAATTGATTACAACCACCAGGCAGGTAGGATCCTAGATAAACAAGTACCAATTAGATCCCTTTTGACTGTGATAGCCCAAGTTGGTGTGAACCTTGTTCGTCTTGCTTTCCTGTAATAAAACTGGCTCATGGGTGCTGCGGGCCCGAAGCCTGGATCGTTATATCATGTAAATCCCATTGAAAGCAGTCAGTGGCAAAACTATAAATCCCATTAAAAATCAAACCATATCTTCTTTAGGCCGGAGCTCCTTGTCTTGGACGTTCAATTTCATGTTAGTCTTCTGAAACAATTTCTTTAAAGTGGCCATTGAATGACCAATAGTTTGAATTGGATGACCAACTTTTCAAATTAGATCAACGTATCAAAATTGGCCAACCGATTTTGTGAAGCTCGATGTCTTCCCTCTAAGATGTTTTGAAAGGAAAAATTGGAAGACCATTTTTGCTAGTTGGATGACCGATTTTTCATAGGCTTTTTGTTGGGCGACCGATTCTTGAAGCTGGGTGACCGATTTTGAATGCTCTCGGGTTTGTATTAGAAAATTGCTTTGAATCTGAGATTGGTCAACCAACTTGTCGATCGATATGTTCTAAAATTTTCAACTAACTTATTTTCTAATGCTCTCTTGCTTTGTTATTTATTTTTATTTTATCTCATAACGGTCTGCAACATCTAGATTTTTTGTTGTGTGTATAAATAGCCCATTTGCATAATGATTTGTAAGAGAGAGAAGAGAGGAGAAAACAAAGAGAAGAAATAGTAAAAAAATGTGTGAAATATCAAGTGAAAAATCAGTGGAAAAGGATAGGAAAATAGTGAGAAAAAGAATTTTATTTATGGAAGAAATAGTTGGAGAGCTACATTAAAAATCCTAGAAACCACTTGAAGTGTATTCATTCTCCCATCCTTGGCATGGCATAAAAAGCTCCAACCACTCTTGAAGAGCATTCAAGCTTCATCAAAAGGCTTCATTCATTACTCCAGTGTGCTCAAAGGAAGAAGCCATCTTGAGAAGTGTTCTTCAAAAATTTGTAAAGTATATTTTTGGATATCTGCTCATTTTTAGGAGCTTATTATATAAACTTGATATTCTTGTGCTTTGATATTGTGTTTCAAAGTTGTGAAACTTGTAAAGATAGAGGTCTACCCATGTATGATCTTGTAAGGCTTGCTTGTGCCCAGAAACAAGCGCTAGCCCAGAAGGCTAGAGTGTAAGGTCCCTTGTACCCGTAAACAAGAAGACTAGCCCGAAAGGCTAGTGTGTAAGGCTTGCTTGTGTCCATAAATAAGTGTTGCTAGCCAGGTCGGCTAGTGGTGCTAGTAAATTTCTAAGGGATTGTTGGAGAGTGAATGTAGGTGCTAAGGTTGGCACCAAACCACTATAAATCTTGTGTTTGGTTGTGCAATTTTCTGTGATTGATTGCATGTTATCTACACCACACTACATTTGATTTATTTGTGAAAAATTTCTAAGTGCACATACTTGTTAGTCTATTAATTTTTTAAAGAACCCAATTCATCCCTCCTTTTGGATTGGTATATCTGGGCAACATAAGGGGTTTAAATTAATTGGTTATGCTATGGCAGGAGACATTGCAAGAATTAGTTAATGACGACACTATTATTTGAAGAAGTGAATTAGTTAATTGTAATAACTATGAAAAATGACCTGAATTTTACTAAGATGTTCATTGACGTTAGCTTCAAGGGTGGAACCAAGTATGCTATGATGATTTAATCCAAAGATTGAAAATAGATGCCATAATGATTAATGGTACATTGAACCATTTACGAGTTGAGAGAGCACTTGAGGAATGCAATCTTAGATCTGGTGTAGAGGAATTTGAAATTTTCTTATTGAGGAATTAAAAGTAATTGATATGTTATTAACCTTAAGATTGGAAGATGATGTGGCTAATAAAAGCCACAGGGGTAATCATGGCAAAATCAGTTACGTAGCATAGACACATCAGGCTGGCCCCGCATCTCCAACCGAGCCGAGCCGAGCCGGCCCCGACTTCCTTAAGTCGGCCCCGTCGGCCCCGGCATCTCCAAGCAAGCCGAGGCGGCCCCGACTTCCTTAGGTCGGCCCCATCGGCCCCGACATCTCCAAGCGAGCCAAGACGGCCCTGACTTCCTCAAGTCGGCTCCAACATCTCCAAGTGAGCCGAGGCGGCCCCGACTTCTCAGGTCGGCCCCGTCGGCCTCGGCATCTCAAGCGAGCCGAGACGGCCCCGACTTCCTCAAGTCGGCCCCGTCGGCCCCGACTTCCCCCAAGTCAGCCCCATATCTACCAGAACTATCAGCTTTCTGATCCGCACGGACTGACACAGCCTGATCCACCTACCGCCTGACCACGCCGTTGATAGGACCATGCCTACCTGCCCGGTGGTTCCACCGACCGATGGGACCTGGCCCACTAATCGCTAGTTCCTCCCTCTCCGATGGGACAGGACCTGCCAATCAGTCCAAATTTACATAAATTCCATGTACCCCACGGACATCTTTCCCTTGCAAAATTTCACATAGCTGATCTCCATGCAAGTTCCAACCAACAGCTCCTCCCTCTCCAATGGGACAAGACCTGCTAATCAGTCCAAATTTACATAACTTCCATGTCCTCCACGGACACCTTTTCTCCGCGGAACTCCACGAGGCTGATCTCCATGCACGTTTCGATTGCCTATAAAAGAATAAGTCCACTGGAGACTCAGGTATGCGAACATAAGCATCCTCTTACTATGTCATCCCAGAGAAACTCTATCTCTCAGAGCTTTCTCTGCCCTAAAGAGCTCTCTTGAGCTCTCCCTCAGCTGTGACCTCGATTGCTGACTTGGGCATCAGAGGGTTCCTATCGGAGCACCCTTATGGTCTTGGAACTTCTTGCAGGTTGTCCAGCTAGGCGAGAATCCCACCAACAAGCATATTACTCTTCCTTGCGCTCAAGACCAGTGATGAGCGTTATCAGAAGACATAATGCATGTGACAAACTCTATGATAATTACAATGACTGTAAGAATCTTAAGGTATATTTTCATCAAAATAAAAGTAATACTTCTTAAGGAATTTAATTTCTATTTAATAGAAAGATCAAATTGATTCTTGAAGTTGGATATATTATTTGAGTACTCGGGGATGAAATAAAAGTTGACTAATAAGTATCTATAATTGTACAAAAACCCATGTGCATTTAATTTCGAGGATAAAATTTTTAGCGAGATAAAAATTTTAATATTCATTTCTAGTTTAGTGGTAAACTAAGTAAATTGAGTTTGAACCCATTTGACTACCCATTTGACTCACTCTCCTAAATGGGAGGAGTCTTCGTAAGGCTCAATGAATTAAGCTAAATTTTAACCTTCCACCCTTAAGGAGATGGATAGGCTAAAGAAACCATTTAGATTTTAGAGGATATGTTGTGAGCCTGTGTGATGGATTTAGGAGGTGCTTGGGATAGCCTCTTACCCTTAATGGAATTACTCATTATAATGGTTACCAAGCCAATATTCAAATGGATTCAATTGAGCTATCTATGACATGAGGTGTAGATCTCCTTTGTGTTTAGATGAAGTTAGAGAAAAAGAAAAAAAAATCTTTGGATCTTGAGCTAATTTAGCAACTATGAAAAGTGCAGTTAATTAAGAAGTGGCTTATGTTGATGTTAGAAGGAGGGATTTAAAATTTTAAGTTGGAGATCATTTGAAAGTTTCACCAACCAAAAATATGATGAGAATTGAGCTTAAAGGTAAATTGAGTCCACGATACATTGGGTCATTTGAGATTTTGAATAGAGTAGGAAAGGTGGCTTAGAGCCTAGCATTACTTCCGGTATTCTTTGAGGTACGCAATGTGTTCCATGTCTACATACTGAGGAAGTACATTTTTGACCCTAGCCATGTAATAGAGATTGAGATTTTGAATAGAGTAGGGAAGGTGGCTTATAGCCTAGTACTGCCTCTGGTATTCTTTGAGGTACACAATGTGTTCCATATCTACATGCTAAAGAAGTACATTTTTGACCCTAGCCATGTGATAAAGATTGAGCCCATACAGTTAGGGAAGATCTGACTTATGAGGAGTGTCTATACGTATCATGGACTGCAAGGATCAAGTCCTGAAATGGTGCAACATCCCTTTATCGAGGTTCAGTAGAGTAACCACTATGAGTGGAAGACTATATACGCAAATTTAAGGAAGAAATTAAAAACATTCTTATTTATTTGTAAAGTAATGTACATAAATGGAAAGGATCGATGACTACTATATTTTGAGAGAGAAAATGGTTAATTTTGTGATTAAAACTTAGGGTCTCAAAATTTTTTATTTAAGGTGTATTAATTTGAAGGCTAAAATTTTTATAAGGAGGGAAGGATGTAATCTCCGATATAATTAAAAAAATATGTCATCATGCCCGCATGCGCACTGTAGCGCGTAGCGCAATACAATTGCCATGCCCACACGCACGTACGAGACATGGGAGGGCAACCCCTCCCCTTGTTGATAAAGGGGGTTGCAATGGCCCCCTCCACCCCCATCACCATTGTTGTGTTGCCACCTCACTCCACCTTCGCCATGGTACCATCGCCCTCCATGCTGGTGAGGTGAGAGAGAGAGATAGGGAGAGAAGAAGAGAAGAAGAAGGGATGGCCGTGCCCGGCTATGCATGGTCATGCCGAGGGGCTCGGCAGCGCCAAGCACCCTCCCCTTTGGACCGGATGTCGATGGGGGAGGAACCAAAGCCGCTTAGGTGACCGGAGAGAGGAAAGAGGGCCGCCAGGTGGCCCTCCTTCAAAGCGGGAGCCAAACCAGCTCACGCCTTGGTTTGGGCCCGGCGGCATGCCCACTGGCTCGCCAAGTCTGGGCCATGAGTGGTGGCCCCCATCAGCACCGAGGCGGTGTCCAATTGGATCAAGCCAGCTAGAGGAGGGCCAGCCATGCCACCACCAAGAGAAGGAAGTGACGGGAGGAAGATGAAAAACAATGGGGGAAGAAGAAGAAGGAAAGAAAGAAAAAGAAAAGGGAAGGGGTTGGCCGCAGCTGGTTGCCGGCACTGGGCCAATCAGCGGTGCTAGGTGGAACCAGGGATGGCTGGTGGTGGCCCTAGGCCGTCGACAAGGCCCCTGGTTCGGGTGAATTAGAGGCAAAAAGTGGGGCGATTGGGCTGGTCTGGGCCTGGTTCGCCCTATGAGCCCATTTGGGCCAAATTTTTGGCTCTCAAATTGGGCCGAGCCCAATAAAAGGAGGGTAGGATTTGGATAAGTTTTGATCTAGTTTCTTAAAGAATTTTTATTTTTCTATTTGGGCTTATATATTTAGAGATATTTAAGCCCCAAGTTGGGTTCAAAATTAGACTGATAGAGTATACGAGTCATTTTGACATCTTGATTTTGAATATTAAAATTTTAAAAAATTATGTTGTAGATACCCAAGAGCTCAAATATATAGCTGATTTATACTTTTGAATTAGTGTTAGGAGATAAGTAAAAATTATCATGATTTTTATGAATTATTAAAATATATAAATTATGGATTTAATGCTATATTGATTTATGTGTAGTATTATTAAAAAAATAGAAAATGAATTTGATATCCATACATGCAAATGACTATTTTATATGATTATTTGAAATTATTAATTTTAGTGTATTATTTAAAAAATAAAAAATGAATTTGGTATCTCATACATGCAAATGACGATTTTACATGATTATTTGAAATTGTGATTTCAATGTAATTGAAAAAATAGAAAAATAGAATTTATGGTACTTCGTAGATGTTGTTGATTATTTGACTTAATTATTTTAAAATTATTAAATATTTAGTACCATACATATGCAATTGATTATTTGATATAATTATTTAAAATTACTAATTTTATAAAATAAGTAGCACTTTATATGTGCAATTGATTATTGACATGATTATTTTGAAAAATAATCAATTCTGTAAAATAATTGATGCATCAAAATTATTATATAAGTGTACATATGTATTTTGACATATTCAAACCACTGTAAATGTAAAAGTATATGGATTATATTTTTTCAACGATACATATTATCTTGCACATATGACGTAAATATAATATTTTGTGAATACAATATTATGTGTCACCATGATCCACTATATATAACATGATATGATATAATATGCTGCATGACTCCTGGACCCTCCCCCTCCATAGAGGTTATATGTAGGGCACACACCTAGGGAGTGTTCTATTGACTTTGGGACCCACCTCCACAGGGGTTATATGTGGAGGATACACCCATGAGGTATTTTATGACATGACATGATATATGACATAACTCTGGACCTACCCTCTATAAGGGTTATATGTTGGGGATACATCTAAGGGGTATTCTGTTGATACCAAGACCCTTCGTCCATAGAAGACGTATAGGGAGGATACACCTTTGAGATGTTCTATTTATATGGACGTAGTGTATAATCATGAGACATTTGTAATTAAATGAAGTATGCATATTGATTACAGTGTTACAGTGGATTTGGAATTGTATTTTTGAAATATTACATAACATCCGCTTCCAAATTATTTTGAGCATTAATATGTATAACTTGATAACATAATGAAATGTAACTAAAATTTTGGAAATTTGGCATGCATTTTGACATATGAAAATATGATTTGTTAAAAATTTTAAAATAACTATTATATTTATAGTAGGCTTACGTACTAAGTGTAAGCTCATTTAAATCTCATAATATTTTTTAGAATCATAGAACTGAAGAGAGCAACAATTGAGATAGTTTGGAGCTTTCATCTATATAAATAGGTCACATTTTGTTACATGTAACCCTAACATGATTTTATAATTTGGGCTTGTTGCCCAAACATTACATAACTTGTACTAAGAATGTTTTGGATTCTGAATGACATATATTTAGTATCCCTTATTGTATAAATTATACTGTTACAGGATGCTTGCATGCTTGGCATGCTGCAGGTTGTTACCCCTGGTCTGGAGCGTCACAATAGGATTTTACCACTATCCTATAAGTAGCTTTTTTTTCTTTCGACCACCAACTTCTGATATAACTCTAACATCATCTATGGATAGTCCTTTCCCTTTGCTTATATTCGAATTGATTTTAATAATATTTGTAGCACTTCCAAGCCCACTTGTTGGTTTAATTAATTTGTTAGTAAGCCAAAATTACATAGCTTTAAAAACTTAAGTAAAAATTAATTAAAAAAATAAATTTAAATTATAAGCACTTACATTTATTTTTTTATCTAATATATATTATTTTTTAGTTATTACACAGAATCGAAGAAAGGATTGAAGTCTTTAGCAAATGGCTTGCAAAGAGTGTGTGGCGCACTTGCATCAAATAATTTGTTCAACGATTTTTTTATTTGGCAGGTCACAGTCTCACTAATACATCACAAATCCGGTTTGAAAATTAAATGAGAAGATGGACTTTGACCGACCTCCAAAGTCCAAACGGCAGCGAGCTAAAAGTTTGCCACCTAGCTTGTCCAACGACATTCCCTTTCATGGAATGATAACGAATTAGAGATGTGAACAGGTGAGATATTTGGAGAAATAAAAAGAAGACAAAGAGCCATATGGGTTGTACCCTTTCAAAGTTTGAATGCTTTTTTATTGCTCACATTACCTTTTGAACTCAACAAATTCAAGAAATGAAAGGTACAATGAACATGGAAAACTAATAGTATCCAATAGAAAGAAAGGAAAATAACAAGGCATTGATACAAGTACTTAGAAGTTAGAACTATAAAATAAACACTAGCATTAATGATGGAAATTATAATGACGATGCCTGTCAGTATAAATATTTGGAAGGTCCTTCATCTGTGACCCAAGGACTAAAGGTTGGCAAAGTAGCTGTTTTAATAAAGACTGTCAGTTTTGGGATAACTTCTGGAGGTCAAGTAGCTGTTTGGATGATCGAACTGCATATATTTAACCCCCATAAATACCTACACAAATACCATCATCTGCTTGAATGATTAGTGATTTATGGATTGCTAGGAGTTCTTTTGAACAGCAAAAGATGTTTATTTACCTAGAAGTTTTAGCCACAGGAAGCCACTCTGGCTTCTGCCAACCTGTTTCCAGCCCATACACAGGTGTTAAGATGGTCTATGAGTTCAGATATGGAGTTTGGATCCCCTGTTTTTTTATTTGGTAAGAATGGGTCCTCTTTCATTTGTGATTGGACTGACAAAGTCTAATATCTATATCAGCCCCACAAATCAGTTACAGCTGGCAGATCTTTTGAGATTGGACTTAAGGCGGTTCCAAAGTGAATTGAAAGGGACTGGTGTTTTCTTGTATCGGGGACAATGCATGTTCCATAATATGCTGATAAATTGGTTAAGTATGAAAGCATGAATCAGAAGAATGCTCGTGGATGGGACAAATCAGGCCTAACTTCTTTTGTGGGTTACTGCAACATTCTTATGATGTTGTAATCTTTGAGAAGTATAAATATAGCATGGAAGACTAGTCTTAGAAAGCGTAGCATAAAGAACGCTAGGCTATTAATTTTTTAGTCACATCTAATATATATATATATATATATAAAAGGCTAAATTGTAATTCTAGTTTTCTTTGTTCAAAAAATTTTATAGTTTTAAATTTTAATTAGAAGGATGACACATGAGAGGGATGGCTGACGTTTCTACTCACCAATGGGTAAAGGGATGGATTGTTCAGAATTAGATTCGAAATGAATAAATTTAAAAACCTACAAAAAGAACCGGGGTGGTGGCGCAGTTGGCTAGCGCGTAGGTCTCATAGCTTTTGAGTGATCCTGAGGTCGAGAGTTCGAGCCTCTCTCACCCCAATTTTGTTTTTGTTGTGCTGGATTTAAAATGTGCGTGCTCTTTGTTCATTCGATCGTGGGCCAGAAAATCGTTTAACTGATAATGAAGATTTTAAATCGGTAATATTTTCGTTTATCCCTATAATATATTTAAATTATATAAATAAAAAAAAAATATATATATACATAAGAAATGTAATTAAAATTTGATAGATCAATATGATTGATTGTTAGTGATTGATTATTTTTTTTAAAAAATATTTTTTTAATTTTTAATAAATTATAAATTTATAAAATAATTTTTTAATAAGCAAATGAATATTTAATGATATTTATTTGTTCGATCAAGTATTTTTATCCCAATTTGTTAACTATAATGATTTAACAGAATAAAAAATAAAAATATTTTTTTAACAAAAATAAGATCGATATAGACGGCTTCGAACAATTTGGACCGTTATCATCCCTTGGCTCACGACATTCGTGGGAGCGCGCATGCACGGACTTAAGAACTGTGCGCATTGACCGTTCATGCCGTGGCCCAAGAAGTCCGTTTGAGCGTGCGTGCCACCAATGGGCACGCGTGCTATGACCAATGGACTATGTCGCGTTCATATGCACGGACATACGATGCGCGTCTTTATGCATGGGTGATGCACAAAGACGTCTTTGCCAGAGTGTTTCAGTCGTACACTATCATGACAGCTGTGGCTCATGGAAACCTCTCCATCTGTGCACGTTATTTAATCGCCAATCAGCCCTTGGATGCCAGCGATTAAAATCATTCATCCTGACTTCGAACGCTATGAACAATTATTTCATTTGCAAGCTTGTCAAAAAACAGAGATTCTCCTTCCAGTTCTCGCATCTTACATATTTCAATTCAATTCTTAAGAATAATTTTTCAACATTCTAATTAAATTTATTCCAGAAACATCCGAAAATTTTTAAAAAGTTTAAGCAAGTTTTTAATGGACTAGCTTTTTTAAAAACACTTTTAAGCTTTTAGAATTTTTGGAAAATAAAAGTTCATACAATACTTCTACGAATTGATGAATGAGATCGGAATGACTGAGATTTTGGAATTTCAGAAGTGTTTTTTTTTAAATTATTTTTATAAAATATAAAATAAAATTTTATATTTAATTTTATATTTTTAAATTAATAATTAAAATTTTATATTTTTGATCTTTCAAAAGTATACTATGCTTAGGAAATATTCTTTTGATTATCTTTTATTAATTTTCTTTTAAAATAAAGTAACTCTATATTTTTCACTATCACACTTTTATTACTATCTTTATTATCAACTATCCTTTACCGTTGCTTAACTGATGTGGTCGATAAATGAAGGGTAAGTCGTGATACGGTCGATTAGCAGAGAATATGTTGGAATCCTCGGCACAGGACCCCAAGCTCTGGGCGGCCCCCTGATCCTGACGGCCCCCAAGTCCTGAGCGGCCCCTTGATCCTGGATGGCCCCCAAGTCCTGGGCGGCCCTTGATCCTGGACAGCCCCCAAGTCCTGGGCGGCCTCCCGGTCCTGGGGCCCCCAGGTTCTGGGCGGCCTCCCGGTCCTGGGCGGCCCCCAAGCTTTGGGCGGCCTCCCGGTCCTTGGCGGCCTCCCGGCTCTAGGCGGCCTCCCGGTCCTAGGCGGCCCCCAAGTCCTGGGCGGCCTCCCAGTCCTGGGCGGCCCCCAGGCTCTGGGCGGCCCCCAGGTCTGGGCGGCCTCCAAGTCTGGGCGGCCTCCAAGTCCTGGGCGGCCCCCAAGTCCCAGGCGGCCTCCAAGTCCTGGGCGGCCTCCTGCTTTGGGCTATACACCCGAGCTCTCAAAGCTATTTTCATATCAGAAGCACTTAACGCTACAAACTGTCGTGTCCAGAACAAAGCTCAAGAATTATCAAACATCATGGCGCTTTAAATGACCTAGATAAGACAAATGCCAGAACATCACCATTCATCGAAAAGCTCAAATAAAGGAGGTACTGAGCACCTATTTTAGAGCCAGATAACTTTCCACTAACTCTGACATTCCCTTGGAAAAACCGAAACCCATCATGATGATTCTTAGCTTCCATAGCAAGTTTCATAATGCCTATGGTGTTAATTAATAGTAAACGATCACGTGGCATGCTCTCGCAGTGGCTAATCATTAATCTTATACACTAATCTTATACATTAGTCTTATACATTAATCTTATTCAGAAAAGAAGGAAATATGATTCGACGCTGACGGCATGATGATGAAGGCAAGAGAGCGATATTTTTTTCGAAAATTCAATCCAAAAATTCAAGGAGTATAAAAGAGGGGGATCCAGGGAGAAAGGGGGATTTTTTCCTTCCTTCGACCGGAGATCCATAACAAAGAAAATTTCTGGTGATCCAGCATCAACAGATTGGCGCGCCAGGAAGAGGGCGAACCTTCGACTCCTTCAAACACTCTGATCTTTCCAACATGAAGACTAGATCTCCAGAGGAAGACTTTTCCCATGGGTCTGGGGGGCATCTCTCATCTTCTGATCGGATTGAGAGAACTCCTGACCCAACCGAGATGGCCCGGCCAAGCCCTCCAGCCCCTTCCTCACCACTGCCAGTATCAGCTACTCCCCAGGATCAGTTGGCCACCCTGACACAGCAAGTTCAAACCCTCATTGGGATGGTTCAGCAACTGCAGGAACAACATTCCAGAGGGGCCCGACGGCGGTTCGAAACACCTCTACACTCTAGATCGGCTACTCCTGTTAGCCGGCAGTCTACCCGGGGGAGATCCCCTCCTACGAGGCCTCTCCACCCCTACGCCTCAGCGGGGCTTCATTCTTAAGGCTCCCAGGGTGGATCGCGCTCCCTTACCCGTTCCTCGGGTAGTCCACCTGCCAGGCGGCGATGGGGCAAGGAGCCGCATGTGGAGCACCACCAGTGGTGTCGTCGGTCTTTGTCTTGTTCCCCTGAGCCAGCTGGAGGAAAGATGGCTGATCAGATGGAGAGGTGCCTCGATGAACAAGACCGGAGATTGGAAGAGCTCAGCCAAAAAATCAATAATCAGCCGGGGTCGGATTACGACACCCGCCCTCCTCTTACTCGGCGAATTATGGAGGAACCCATTCCTGGGAGGTTCCGCTTCCCTCAACTTGACCCTTATGATGGCACCACCGACCCTCTGGATCATCTGAAAAGTTACAAGGCTATTATGCAAGTTCAAGGGGAAACTGATGCCCTCTTGTGTGTTGCTTTCCCAGCCACACTCCGAAAGGCCGCCCGTGCTTGGTATTCTCATCTACCCGCACGCAGTATTGACTCCTTCCGACAACTAGAAAGATCTTTCTTGGCTCATTTTGACGCTTGTCGGAAGATCCCTCGAGTGGCAGACAACTTGTTCTCTGTGCAGCAACAAGATGGGGAATCTCTGAAAGACTTTATAACCCGATTCAAGGTGGGCCCTGGAAGTCTATCACCTCGACGATGCTGTGGCTACTCTGGCCTTGAAGCGGGGGCTCCGTCCCTCCCGTTTCACTTACTCTTTGGACAAAAGGCCTCCCTGCTCTTATGCTGATCTCTTGAGTCGTGCGCAGAAGTACATCCGCACCGACGAGGCTGATTCGTCAAGAAGAGGCGCGAAGGAAGGACTGGGAAGAGGCCAGCCCGCCCGGAGTCGAGCGGGCCCCCTCCCAAGAAGTCTGAACCCTTGCGCCGACCGGCTGACCGCCGCAAGAGCCTAGCCCCCAGAGAAGATCATCTTACACCCCTCCTTGCACCCCAGGCTCATATCCTCATGGAGATTGAAAATGAGCCTTATCTGCGGCATCCACCTCCCTTGAAGAAAGGCGCTGCACGTGATAGAAGCCGCTACTGCCGTTTCCATAGAGATTACGGCCATGACACTGAGGAATGCCGCAATCTGAAAAAGGCCATTGAAGAGCTTATACAAAGGGGATATCTGGGGCAGTACATCCAGAAGAAGGAGACTCCGCCTGTACCAGCTTTGATGGGCCCTCCTCCGCCTCAGGCCAACATTGATAATGCCCCTACGGAGCGAATGGTGGGAATGATTGCCCGTGGAGGAGCATCATCTTATAAGAGGCCAAGAGGGGAGGGAGAGTTAGAAAATGTAATCCCTTCTAGGAGAGATATAGCTGGGGTGGTATTGTAAAAGATGATAGCGTCGTTCTCTCTATAACGGTCGCTAAGCATCCTGTAAGAAGGATTTTAATCGATAGCGGGAGCTCCGCCAACGTACTTACTTATGATGCATTTCTTCGAATGGGTTTATCTCCTGACTCTCTTCGACCTGTAGCTGCTCCTCTAGTTGGCTTCACGGGAGATTCCATACGGGTGGAGGGCGAGATTACCCTACCTGCTATGGCAGGGTCGCCGCCGCGCCAGAGCACGGTGATGCTGGACTTCTTGGTGGCCCGGGTACCCCTGACATACAATGCCATTCTTAGCCATCCTGGATTGAATATGCTAGATGCTGTTATATCCACTAAGCATCTGCTGGTGCAATTCCCTACTAACCGAGGAATTGGCGAAATGCATGGGGAGGTGGACTCAGTCAGACCTTGTTATCATCTAGCTCCCAGTCCTCAGGCAGTTGCGATTCCCCCGGCCGCCGAATCATTTGATCCCAGGGAGACCGAGCGAAGGGGGGAACCGGCAGAACGTTTGGTATCTTGCCCCCTAGAGGGCGACCCAGGCAAGATCATGCAAATCGGCGAACTCCTCTCCCCTGAAGCCCGGAGTCAGCTCCTAGCCTTCTTGCAGGTGAATGCCGATATCTTTGCTTGGAAGGTGACAGATATGGTTGGGATCCCCCCAGAGGTGATCACTCACCAGCTTAATATCAACCCAGAATGCCGACCGGTCCGCCAGAAAAAAAGGAGTTTCGCTCCCGAGCGGCAGAGAACTATAGATGAAGAAGTGGATAAATTGCTTATGGCCGGCCATATTCGAGAGGCGCAATACCCTGACTGGCTAGCCAATGTGGTCATGGTCCGAAAACCAGTGGGGGATGGAGAATCTGCATTGACTACACTGATCTTAACAAAGCCTGTCCTAAGGATAGTTTTCCGTTGCCACGGATCGACCAGTTAGTGGATTCTACTTCCGGCTACGAACTTCTTAGTTTCATGGACGCCTTCTCGGGGTATAATCAAATAAAAATGAACCCCTCGGATGAAGAACATACCTCTTTTGTTACTGAGAAGGGCATTTATTGTTACAAAGTAATGCCTTTTGGGTTAAAGAATGCAGGAGCCACCTATCAAAGGCTAATGAATAAAGTTTTCAAAGATCAGCTCGGCCGCAATATGGAAGTGTATGTAGACGATATGCTGACGAAGAGCACTTGTGCTGCCAACCATATCGCTGATATGGAGGACACTTTCCATAACCTCCGACTTCATAGAATCAAGCTTAACCCGCAAATGCGCGTTTGGAGTTACTGCAGGGAAATTCTTGGGTTTTCTGGTAACCCGCGGGGAATTGAGGCAAACCCAGAGAAGATTCAGGCCATCCTTGATATGAGGCGACCAGCCTGTAAGAGGGAGGTACAGCAACTTACCGGAAGGATAGCAGCGCTGAGCCGATTTTTGTCGAGATCAGCGGAAAGGTGTCTGCCTTTCTTCAAAGTCTTATGCAGAGCGATGGTTTTGAATGGACGGAAGATTGTCAGCGGGCTTTTGAAGAGCTTAAGGAGTTCTTATCCATGCCACCCCTGTTATCTAAACCGGAGGAAGGAGAAAAGCTCTTCCTTTATCTTGCAACTTCTTAAAAGCCGTCAGCTCCGTTTTGGTGCGTATCGATGACCATGCCATTCAGAAACATGTGTATTATACTAGCAAAGTACTTCATGGCGCGGAAAAAAGGTATTCCAAAACGGAAAAGGTTATTTTCGCCTTGGTTATCTCCGCCCGACGACTCAGACCATATTTTCAGGCCCATCTTATAATTGTACTCACTGACCAGCCTCTCAGAACTATTTTGTCCCATCCTGACACTTCCGACCGATTGGCTAAGTGGACCATCAAGCTAGGGGAGTTTGACTTATCCTTTCAGCCCCTGGCCGCTCTGAAATCCCAGGTCTTAGCCGACTTCTTGGTGGAGTGTACTTGGTCTGAGAGGCATCAAGAAGATTCCCCTCAAGTTCCTTCAGATGCCGGTGAGGAGAACGATGAGGCGTGGATCCTCCATGTCGATGGGGCCTCTAACTCTCAGGGGAGCGGAGCCGGTCTTATTCTTGCCAGTCCGGAGGGCGTGGTGTTGGAGTATGCTCTCCGCTTCCTCTTTGAAGCTACTAACAATCAAGCTTAATATGAAGCCTTGTTGGCCGGGATTAAACTGGCACATGGACTGGGGATCAAGCATCTCCAAGCTTTTACCGACTCGCAGCTTATTTCTGCCCAAGTGGCTGGAGAGTACGAGGCCGAGATCCTATCATGTCCCGTACCTAAGCAAGGTGAATCTGTTAATCCCTTGCTAGATTGCTTCACTATCAGTTACATCCCTAGAGGGGAGAATGCCAGAGCTGATATGTTGGCCCGACTTGCTACATCAGCGGATAGCGTCATGGGCAAAACTTATATTGAGTACCTGGAGACACCTAGTATTGAAGCCATGGAAGAAGTTCTGCCAGTTACACAGGAAGAAACATGGATGAACGCCTATGTCCAATACTTGAAAGATGGCGTCCTCCCGGCCGAGCACGGGGAAGCCAAGCTGCTTAAACGGAGAGCCTCTAAGTTCATATTGCTGGACGGCCAACTCTACAGGAAATCCTTTTCCCAGCCTTTTCTCAAATGCGTCGGCCCAGCAGACGCGAATTACATTCTTAGGGAAATTCATGAAGGTATATGCGGAAATCATTCGGGGGGCAGATCTTTGGCACGCAAAGCTCTCGGCAAGGATATTATTGGCTAACCATGCAGAAGATGCTACTGAACTAGTGAAGAGATGTGACCAATGTCAACGATACACTTATATTCAGCGACAGCCAGCTTCCCTGTTGAGTCCTCTCTTCGCCCCATGGCCCTTTGCCCAGTGGGGCATGGACATCCTCAGCCCTTTCCCACCGGCGTCAGGACAGCGAAATTCCTGCTTGTTGCTATTGATTATTTCACTAAGTGGGTCGAGGTCGAGGCACTCGCCCGGATCACTGAAGCCAAAGTCAAGGCTTTTCTCTGGAAATCCATTGTCTGTCAATTCGGCATACCTCACACTCTTGTCACCGACAACGGCCGACAATTCGACAACGCTGCCTTTAGAACTTTCTGTGCCGATTTTGGCATCACTCATCGATTCGCCTCTATCGGCCATCCACAGTCTAATGGAGAGGCCGAGGTCACGAATCGTATGATATTACGAGGACTGAGAACCAGGCTAGACGCATCTAAGGGAAGATGGGTGGAAGAACTCCCAAGCGTGCTCTGAGCATACCACACAACCAACAGGAGAGACGCCTTTCAACCTGGTTTTTGGCTCCGAGGCTGTTATTTCGGTTGAGATTGGCCTGCCAAGTATTCGAGTGGAGTCGTATGACAAAGCCGACAATCTCCCTAATTTAAGAGCCAGTCTCGACCTCATTGATGAAGTAAGGGACTGAGCTCAAGTTAAAATGGCAGCCTACCAACAGCGGATAGCGAGATATTATAATACTCGCGTCCGCCCGAAAAGCTTCCGCCAGGGAGACTTGGTCCTTAGAAGAGACGAAATATCCAAACCGACGGAAGGGGAAAAATTGTCCCCGAATTGGGAAGGGTCCTACCGAGTCGCAGAAGTCCTTCATCGTGGAGCATACTGACTTGAAGATTTGAGTGGACAACCAATTCCTCGAACATGGAACGAAGACAATCTCTGGCACTACCATCAATAATGTAATGGATGTATTTACCCAAGAAGTCAATAAATGTACACATTTAAAGATTTCCTGTGAACAGTTCTTGAAAAAGAACTCGACGACCCACGGTCCTAAGGACACCCCCGGGTTGGTATCGCTTACCCCTGAGGAGGTTCAAGTCCAAGGCCTAGGCGGACTCGAGTCGAACTCTCGGGCTGCTATCCGACTGCCCCTGAGACAGTTCTTGAAAAAGAACTCGACGGCCCCACGGTCCTAAGGACACCCCCGGGTTGGTATCGCTTACCCCTGAGGAGGTTCAAGTCCAAGGCCTAGGCGGCCTCGAGTCGAACTCTCGGGCTGGTATCCGACTGCCCCCAAGATAGTTCTTGAAAAAGAACTCGACGGCCCCACGGTCCTAAGGACACCCCCGGGTTGGTATCGCTTACCCTTGAGGAGGTTTAAGTCCAAGGCCTAGGCGGCCTCGAGTCGAACTCTCGGGCTGGTATCCGACTGCCCCCGAGACAGTTCTTGAAAAAGAACTCGATAGCCCCACGGTCCTAAGGACACCCCCGGGTTGGTATCGCTAACCCTGAGAAGGTTCAAGTCCAAAGCCTAGGCGGCCTCGAGTCGAACTCTCGGGCTGGTATCCGACTGCCCCCGAGATAGTTCTTGAAAAAGAACTCGACAGCCCCACGGTCCTAAGGACACCCCCGGGTTGGTGTCGCTTACCCCTGAGGAGGTTCAAGTCTAAAGCCTAGGCGGCCTCGAGTCAAACTCTCGGGCTGGTATCCGACTGCCCCCGAGATAGTTCTTGAAAAGAACTCGATGGCCCCACGGTCCTAAGGACACCCCCGGTTGGTATCGCTTACCCCTGAGGAGGTTCAAGTCCAAGGCCTAGGCGGCCTCGAGTCAAACTCTCGGGCTGGTATCCGACTGCCCCCGAGACAGTTCTTGAAAAAGAACTCGACGGCCCCACGGTCCTAAGGACACCCCCGGGTTGGTATCGCTTACCCCTGAGGAGGTTCAAGTCCAAAGCCTAGGCGGCCTCGAGTCGAACTCTCGGGCTGGTATCCGACTGCCCCTGAGATAGTTCTTGAAAAAGAACTCGACGGCCCCACGGTCCTAAGGACACCCCCGGGTTGGTGTCGCTTAACCCTGAGGAGGTTCAAGTCCAAAGCCTAGGCGGCCTGAGTCGAACTCTCAGGCTGGTATCCGACCGCCCCCGAGATAGTTCTTGAAAAAGAACTCGGCGGCCCCATGATCCTAAGGGAAACTTAATGTCGGTCTATGGTTTAAGCCTTGAAAGGTCGGAGGGAGAGATGAGTCCCTTTACTTCCTCTATATAATGGTTAAAAATCAGAGGCCGATCGATTGTAATAACGAACAAACAAAAACGAAGAACTGATACTCATTCATTTAAAAGTTGAGCTGCTACAAAACTCTATAGAGTGTCATCTATAGGCTGACATTGGCCGGCTTACAAAAAGAGTCCGTTAGGGACAGGGTCAAAGACGAAAAAAAAGAAAAGAAGAAGGGATCAAGTCCAATATAGCCGCGTTCCTATTGATTCCTGGGACGCCCACCCATTGTGGTCGGCTCGGTACTTGGCTCTTCAATTGCGTCACTTCGGTGGCGGGGTCTCCAGCTATCACCGCTTCGTCGGCGGTATCTTCAACCTCAGCATCAGAGGTTTCTTTGTCGTCTGCAGGTTGGAAACGTTCGAGGTCTTCTAGTTTGAAATGCCGAGACAATCTTCTTTTGCACCTCTCAAAACCTTGGACGAAGGCATCCATAACAGCGAAACTCCGAGGCAAAGTCAGGGGAATTCTTATATTCTTTAATGACCTCCCGAGCCCGAGCTTCGGCCGCGGCTACCCTTTCTTGAGCCTTTGTCTCCGTTATGGCCATCTTGTCCAGGGCTTCCTTCGTTTCCTTCTCGGCCAGGGCTAGCTTCTCTGCAGCATCGAGGGCCGCGGCCTCTGCATTGTCGGCCCGGTTCTCGGTGTACTCTAACTTGAGAATGGCCTCCTTCAATTTTTCCTCCATCGGAAGCAGCTTTGCCCTGGTTTTAGATAGTTTCACATCCAGGGTTTGCAGCTCCCTCTCGGCCCTCTCCCGCCACGCGCGGTTGTCTTCCCGAACGGCCTGAAGGTCAAGTGATGCCCTCGATTCCCGGGCCTTTACTTCCGATAGTTCTTTCTTTAGGCCCTCGTTATTAGACTTAGCATTGACCAGATCCTCACGAAGCACGAATAGGCCGTTGGACATCTATATTAAACAGTCGATGAATATAGAATTCTGTAATTACAAAAAAAGGGGGAAAGAGAAAAGGGAGGAAGACCATGATTCTACCTGGAGCGCAACTGTAAACATCGTATCGAAGAACTCCTCCAGTGACAAGCCCCTCATCTTGGCTTGAAACCTAGGCAAGATCGAAAGTTTAAGAACCGTTTCTGATAAACAGCTCTTGTACGCAGCGCCTTGGCTGGGCATCCCTGAGGATTGAGATGGACCCTTCAAGATGTCCGGGGGAGCAGAGATATCTGCTCCTTTTGGCGACTGCGGGCCTGGCGGGCAGGTCTCGGCCAACCCTTTACTCCCGGATGGCCCCCCAGTGTCCCTGGCGAGGGAGGAGGCGGCCCCGGTGGGCTCTCCTAGGGAGACCCCCGATAGGTATCCCGGCGGGGGGCTCTTCTCTCCCTCATCCTCCTCTACTAATATCGCCTCGGGGAGGATCGCTGAAGGCTAGGTCGAGTGACCCGGCTCCCTTTGACAAGGCCTCTTAGGCCCGGCTCTTGTGCGCCACGGCGCTTCCTTTTCTCTTCCGGAGGCTCGATATTATCGCATCCTGGAGAACTTCATTGCTGCAAAATCGAGAATCCAAGGTTAATTAAAAAGTGCCCTAGAAATGCCAAATGTAAGTGGAATATATGCACTAAAGTGCGTTCTCATATGCGTATTCAAATACCAAATACCCAAAAAAAAAGAAATAAAAAAAGAAAGAAAAAAAGGGGAGAAGAAAGAAAGAAGAGAAGAGAAAATGGTAATAACAATAATGAAACTCTTTGAAGCTCACCGGGCGCTGTGGGCAGCGACACCGGCATGGATGCGATCCCCCGAAGGTTATCCTCCGATAACAGTTCCTTACTAGGGGCACGACGGTAGACACCAGAATGTTAAATAGTTCCTGATCTCTCTCTTCAATGATTGAGTTCTGATTAGAACTAGTATCAGGAACACCCCAGTTCACGTCCACCCCCTCTAGATGTGCATAAAAAAATCGTGACTTCCACCCTTTGATTTTGGAAGGAGATTAAGCCCGAGGACTCTCCTGGGCCTAGACGCAAAACTCCACCACCCATCCCTTATGGGATTTCGGATCCTATACAAAGCCCTAAATAGGGAGAGCCGGGCGGAAGCCCCATGGAAATGATAAAGCACCAAAAATGAAAAGATGATGCGGATGGAGTTAGGGGTAAGTTGCGCAGGAATAAGATGGTATCTATTCAACAAATTTACAAAAAAAGGATGCAGAGGCAGTCGTAGGCCACACTTAAAAAATTCTTCATACAGCGCAACTTTCCCCGGTTGCTTAAGAGTAACCCTATCTTCGGGGAGGGGAACGGAAAGTCGAATGTTATTTGGGATCCCAAACCGGGCCCTAAGATTCCTAAGATCTTGAGAGGACGTGATTGAGGCAATCTCCATCGAACCGGCCGATTTAGGGGTAGCTACCGAAAATCCTACCTCATGACTAGTGGATGAAGAAAAAACCCTAGGGGATTGGGATAGTGCCCTAGACACTGTCATGGAGCTGGTTGATCCCCGCGAATGGTCACACCTCCGAGAGCTTGGCAACACGCCTGGATAATCTCCTCACGAAAGGGCTCGATCAGTGGGCTTTTGCCTTTCCCATCTTGACGGGGATCCATGGAGAAGAAAAAGGAGAGAGAAAAGTTGACTAACCTGAACTTGGAAGAGTGAAGACACAGAAGAGGCAACAAGAATAAAAGGAAAAGAGGTAGAGAGGATGAGCCCTTTTTAATATATTTTGAATATAACACCTCAAGCGCCACAAAACCACGTGGCGATCCCTGAGTGGGACTGGGCAGATGAAAAGGTGTTATCCCCTTAGGGATATGCGCCCTCCATTTCTCTTTTTCGAAATGTCATCTATCGTACACACAAATTTAAATTCAATTTTCGCCCCTCCCCCTTTTGCACGTGTGGCGCGCCTGAGCACAAGGAACAGGGGCGAGGGGGCATATGATGTGGTCGATAAATGAAGGGTAAGTCGTGATACGGTCGGTCAGCGGAGAATAGGTTGGAATCCTCGGCACAGGACCCCCAAGCTCTAGGCGACCCCCTGGTCCTGGACGGCCCCCAAGTCCTGGGCGGCCTCCCGCTCCTGGGCGGCCCCCAGGTCCTGGACGGCCTCCCTGTCCTGGACGGCCCCCAAGCTCTGGGCGCCCCCTGGTCCTGAACGACCCCAAGCTCTGGGCGGCCTTTTGGTACTGGGCGGCCCCCAAGTCCTGGGCGGCCTCCCGGTCCTGGCGGCCCCAGTTCTGGGCGGCCTCCTGGTCCTGGGCGGCCCCCAAGTCCTGGGCAGCCTCTCGGTCCTGGGCATGCCCCAAGCTCTGGGCGGCCTCCTGGTCCTGGGCGGCCCCCAAGTCCTGGGCGGCCCCCCGGTCCTGGGTGGCCCCCAAGCTCTGGGCGGCCCCCAAGCTCTGGGCGGCCTCCTGGTCCTGGGCGGCCCCCAAGTTCTGGGCGGCCTCCCTTGCCTGGGCGGCCCCCAGGTTCTGGGCGGCCTCCTGGTCCAGGGTGGCCCCCAGGCTCTGGGCGGCCCCCGGTCCTGGGCGGCCCCCAAGCTCTGGGCGGCCCCCAGGTTCTGGGCGGCCTCTGGTCCTGGGCGGCCCCCAAGTCCCGGGCGACCTCCAAGTCCTGGGCGGCTCCCGAGTCCCAGGCATCCTCCTGCTTTGGGCTATACACCCCGAGCTCTCAAAGCTATTTTCATATCAGAAGCACTTAACGCTACAAACTGTCGTGTCTGGAACAAAGCTCAAGAATTATCAAACATCATGGTGCTTTAAATGACTTGGATAAGACAAATGCCAGAACATCACCATTCATCGAAAAGCTCAAATAAAGGAGGTACTGACACGTTTTAGAGCCAGATAACTTTTCACTAACTCTGACATTCCTTTGGAAAACCAAAACCATCATGACGATTTTAGCTTCCAGAGCAAGTTCCTTAATGCCTCTGGTGTTAATTAACAGTAAACGATCACGTGGCATGCTCGCAGATCATTAATCTTATACACTAATCTTATACATTAGTCTTATACATTAATCTTGTTCGGAAAAGAAGGAAATATGACTCGACGCTGACGGCATGATGACGAAGGCAAGAGAGCGATATTTTTTTGAAAATTCAATCCGAAAATTCAAGGAGTATAAAAGAGGGGGGATCCAGGGAGAAAGGGAGATTTTTTCTTCCTTCGACCGGAGATCCATAACAAAGAAAATTTTTCTATCTTTCTGGTGATTCAGCATCAACACTTACCATCACCATCGTTAAAACTACTACCATAACCATAATTCTATTAGCCAGCACCAATATTGCAGTCGTCACTATCATACCTTCACTGCTACTTTTATGCTTCACTATTTTCTATTACCATCATATTTTCAATACTTTCACTATCACTTTTACCATCTATCTTTCATTACTCACTATCACCACTACACAATAACCACGATCACTAAATCTCTATTACTCATCGTTAATATCAGGACCACAACTATCACTATACTTCACCACTACAACCTCCTCTATCACCATTACCATTATATTTCTACTATACCCATCATTTTACATCATCACCTACCATCATATCTATGATATCGACTGTTACGACCATCCTCCATCCATCGTCAATTAGTTTGCCTTTTTATGTTTATCATCACTATTATCTTCACTATCATCACCCATTAGCATTACCTAGCTCTATTTTTTAATATCATTGTCACCACCATCCTTCATCGCTTATCATCAATCATCCCTATGATGCCTTTTTTATTTATTTTTAAAATTAAAGGATAATTTTATAATCCTAATAAGTGAATGCATTTTTTAATTCTCCTGCAAAGAAAAATTTGCTTATCAAAAATCTGATTGAAAAATATTGCTTAATATATTGATATTGTTGATGCTATCTTACTTGATATATTGAAATTTATTGAATTGTTCAATCCAACGCACATTTTCCATATCTTGTGTCAGAAGGTTCCCGATACCTTACGGATCTCAGTCGAGATATATATATATATCTATAAAATCATCTGGTTATATTACTCAAATCTATTGGGTCAAAGGGCTGCGACGACGCACAAAGAAACGGAACAGAAACGCCTCCCGGTAATCCTCCCCAGCCCATCCACGTGTCCTGCTGTTTTTTTACAAAATCTATCTCAACTCGAACCCGGCCATCCAAAATCCAACAATAATTCCTTCGTGTCGCATTCTCATCCGGCTAGCAGAGGGCACCTTCCAACCCTTCTTCTACTGGATCCCTATTCATCCCCTCATTAGATTTCCAGCTTTGACCGGGCACTGCCTCTCTCTCTCTCTCTCTCTCTCTCTCTCTCCTTCTTCTGAGGCCCCCACCAATCTCTCTCCAGTCTGAACCCACTTTTCTTTTGCTGAGAACCCAAGTCCAATAGCTGGAACCCTCCACCAATCACAGCAGTTCTCTGAGAACACATCCATTCCATATCCTCTCATCGCATGGCATTTCCCACCACCTTCTCTCTCTCTCTCTCTCTCGATCTCTCGAGCCATCCGTTCTTCTCACAAAAGTCAATATGAGAGCACTGCCAAGAGGCAAGAACTCTTAAATATTTTCTTCGCCTTGCCGCGTTGCATCCAGTCCAACTTCCCCATCGTAGACGACGGACTCCAATCCATAGACTTCCACACATCACTTCTCTCTCTCTTACCTAACTTCCACTTTTAAGCCCTCAACGCTAATCTCATTCGCCTCTCCTCCACCCTATGGTTTCCATCAAAATTCCCACCCCAAAGTAGTCAAGAAAATGAAAGAAATGGAGAACCCCAATAACCACCACCACCACCTCGGCGTCAGCAAGCTCGGAAGAACCATCAAGAAGATCCCCGCCGCACCGGCTCACCGCATCCCGCCGCCGGCGGCGGCACAAGCCAACTTCTACAACATCAGCAAAAGCGACTTCCGCTCCTTCGTCCAGCAGCTCACCGGCACCCCCACCCGCGACTCCTCCGCCGCCCCTCCGCCGCCCCGCCACCCCCGCGCCAACCTCCGCCTCCAGCAAATCCGCCCGCCCCCTCTCGCCCCCTTCCCCCGCCCCAACCCCAACCCCAACCCCAACCCCAACCCCTTCTCCATCGCCGACTACGTGCGCTTCGTCGAGAACTCCCTCCTCCACTCCGACGGCTCTCGCCCGACGCCGCCGCCTTGGCGGCGCCGGCGATGCCTCCACCTGGTCCCCCCACAGCCCCTTCGCCGAGGGGCGGCCTCCCGCTGCCGTCGCCGGGGCCGTTCGCGATGCAGTCGCCGAGCGCGTTTCTGAATTTGTTCTCGCCGCGGTCGCCGTACCCGCTGCTGTCTCCGGGGTTCCAGCACCCGCCGCCGCTTTCTCCGAACTTCCCCTCGTCGCCGGGGATCCTGGGGCCCAGGCCACCGCTGCCGCCGCCGTCGCCGGGGTTCTTTCCGCCGTCCCCTCGGGTTTGCTGCCCTTCGCCCGCCCCGGATGGAGTGATCTGTAGCGCGCTTTTAATTTCTATGTTTATTGCGACTCGATAGAAAGATATCGAATCCCTTCTGGTTTAGACTCACTAGCAAATTGAAAGGCCACAAATATTTAAAAAAAAAAACGAAAAATATTTTTCGTTTCCTTTTCAACCTCTCTTAACATTGGCTGACCGAAGAAGGTGGTCCAATTCAGATAATTTATGGAAGACCGAATTTAGTGGAAATTTGGTAGATGAATGGATATGCTTTGTAGTTCTATCATTTTGATGTTTGTAAAACTACGAACAGATTTGTTAATGAAATTGTTTCATTTGGGAGTATATATATATATATATATATATATATATATAGTGAAATAAATTAATAATGGAGTTAATTGGTTCACCGAAAGAGGTGGTCTAATTCAGATATTTTATGGGAGGTGTAATTCAGTGGAAATTAGGTAGGTGAATGGATATTCTTGTGACTCGGTAATTTTGATCTTCGTAAAACTCTTGACAGATTTGCTAATGAAATTGCGATTAGTGATTATTATCTTGTGAATTAAATTAATTATGGAGTTCTTAATTGGTATATAATTTCTGCACTCTCCGGTAATGGGAAGGGTCATGGTGTCATGGAGGCTCCCGCTTTTGTATGCAAATGATTTTAGTGAAAGTCTCTCAACTTTCAGCAGAAATCATTTAGCTTAAGGGGATCGATGGAGACTTGGTCACAGTTGTAAAAGATATAATCATACCTTTCTTAACAAGATCATTTAGGATAACAACCAATTGTTTAGTTGGACCCATGCAGCTCCATCTAAGTAATGTGATAGGCTTCTTTTATGTTTATAAAGATTATTTGCTGGATATCTTCAATCATTTTTATGTGTTACATATACTTATTTTTCTCAACCCAAGTGACTGACAGACCTTTATAATTTCATATTGAAATATTGTGTGTCACAACAGAAGGATTCATGCAATGTACATCATATTCTCTGAATGCTTAAAACAAGAAGCTAAAGTTAGTAGTTGATGTATGATTGATTTATGGACTAACAGTCTCTCCTAATGTGTTTTCAGGAAAGCACTGTCCAAATGTAAAGATCTGCAGCTTCTTAATACATCATAACTAACATCTCATCTCATCCACATAGATTGAGTCCACGGTACCTCATAAGTTTCACAAAATTAAAAGTGTGATGTGGTGCCAACATGTCATTATAATTCAAATATTTCCTCTATAACACTTTATATATAACAAGAAAGCTAGATTAATCTCCTTTGGACCCTAACATCCAAGCCACCTCTTAAATCTTGGCCAAGTTGCTCTCCTTCAACCCTGTAATGCACAAAGTCCGCAGAACTCCAGCCTTGGTTCCAAAGTTTCTCCATTCACAACTCTACTTCTATGTATTCATCACCACCATTTTGATTGAGAATCACTTTCAAAAATTTTTGCGATAACTTGTTGAAAGAAAAACACTCGGTGCTGTGGACAAATAATTGCTGTTACTTTCTTTTCCAAAATTATCAGAAAGGAATAGGAAAACAAATGTAATATATGTTAAAGCTTTGAGTAGTTTCAAGGCTGCCTGGAAGTAGAATCCCATGAAATCCCTAGGTTGTGTTCTTGAACAGTCTTAGAGAATTAGATTGAGATCATTATTTTTTATTGATTTTAAATTAAATCTCAAATCCATTCTTTTGAGAAGAAAATCCATTAATTTTGTTGAGGGTCTGCAGAAAGCCGCAAATCGTGCCCATTGCAACCTCTTCTTTTGGTTGGGCCGCTAGTTGTTCAAATAAACTAAGCATCTCAGAATTAAAAAGCAAAGGTGATATTTCTTCAGATTCTAGGCTTTCTTCGTAGTGTTATTAGTGATTGAATTTTTGTTTCTAACCTCTTTAATCGACCTTCCTGAAAGTTTAGTTATAAATACTGAACCAACTGCCGACCTATGCATTGCTCATAATGTGATATGGATACATGTGTAGAAGTAATTTTATTTAAAAATAAAATAATATATTATAAGAAAGCTATCAGTACTAGGGAAAAAATACTTTGAAGTTTATATAGCTAGTCTGATGCCGATGCAAATAAATTATCGTGGGCATTGAGTTACTCGGAGACCTAAAAAATTAATTAGTGTATAGTTAGTATTAGTATTTATAATGATAATGAAGTATATATATATATATATATATATATATATATATATATATATATATATATATATATATATGAGAGTCCGAGAGAAAGAGAAGGATAGACTTGGCTATACTTACCTAGAATTGATCATCTTTCCCATCTTTTGATTCGTACAGCTCATGGATCCCAAGGATAAAAAAGATGAAAAATATGGAATGGCTTTGAGATCTGTGTAAATCTAAGGATAAGAAAGATGACTAGATCATGAACTTAATTACATTTAAATATAGCTAAGTCTAAAATTCTCTCTTATATATATATATATATATATAGAAAGAGAAAGAGAGAGGGAGACAAACTTAATTATATTAATCAAGCCTAGATTTGATTGTCCTTTCTACTTTTGGATTCATATGGATTATGATTCTCAAGGTGAAAAAAATAGGATGGCTTTAAAATATGTGTGGATCCAATGATGGAAAGGATGGTTAGCTTCAAGATTTATGTGGATTCAAGTATCGAAAGGATGGATAGGTTGACCAACTATCCATATATATTTGTGTCTGTTTGATAATTGCTATATATAAAAAATTTAAGTTTGAAATATTAAATAATTTTCTTATCTTTGGAAGAACTCCGCCAAGGCCGATCCCAAGCCTGAGTAGAGGAGGAGGATTGCGTTAGGTAGCTAACAGTCAGTGTAAAACTCCGTAAGAACCTTTAAAACATAAATCTGATAATCAAACTATGCGAAGGGTTAAGACGTCCCCATTAAGAGACGCATTGCATCTGCCTCTGGATGTTTCAAAAAATGAGTAAGAGGTGCTGCATCGGCGCCTGGGTGCAGTGATAAGTGAGCAAAGGTTTCTACACTATGGACGAGTGCGGGTAAAGAAGTTAGTCTATGATAGTCGCTTAGAGTAGAAACATGGAACATAGAAACACTAACAGGTAAATTATGAAGATAATGGACACTATGATTAGGAGAAAAGTAAATATATATACTTATAAGAGACTAAATGGGCAGATAAAAGATCTAAAGAAATAAAGAATACATGATATAAATTATATTACATTAAAAAATATAAAAATAGAAATGAAGTAAGAATAATTGTATACAAGAATTTTAAGGAATATGTAATGCGAAATGTACCATGCAAAAGATTAACGTAGAGCAATGATTTATATTTTAAGGTGCTTTACTTTCCAAAACGAGTAAGAATAAACTAAGGATGAATATGCGAAGAGTAAAGTAACTATCCGCAGAACACGATTTACTATGTAATAAAGAAAACATGATCCTAGGGTTGAGAAATCACTACTTGAAACATGCTCTTTCTTCAACAAAATAAAACTTATGAGAAGGGATGGGTACGATTACCAGGCAATGATGATCTTTGTTCTAAAAGATTGGATCATACAGCTTTCGGAATGAGCGCCTGAAAGATGAAGCTATGCTACCACAAATGTTTCGGCTTTCCTTCAGATGGCTCTGCAGACAAGGAGGTCTTCATCTAAGGATCATAGCACCTTGGCATCTTGGGGCTGGGATGCTTGTAATAGGTGCTGGAATGGGTAATTGTTGGGCCTCTCACCCTCTCCCTCACAGAGTCTCAATGCTCAGGAGCACAAAAAAATAAAAAAAGAATACACTTTTTCATTAATCATCAATTGTTCTTTACAAGAAGAAAGAAGGGGTTTTTATAATAAACCATAACCCTTGAATTATATAAAAAAAATAAAGGCATCATACTATTTTCAAATAAGAAGATAGGCAGCATCTTGAAACAAGGAAAAGAGATCAGGGGATAGCTTTCCCAAATAAGAAGATAGGTAGCATCTTGAAACAAGAAAAAGAGATCAGGGGATATCTTTTCTAAATAAGGAGATAAGCGGCATCTTGAAATAAGGGAAAGAGATCAGGGGATGGCACTATATTCTACTTTCCATAAGGAGTGGACGGCAAGTCACCTTTCATAGGGAGCTTATTTGCTTACTTTTATGCTAAGATGATTTTATAAAAATCTGGAATGCCCTAATTGAGTAGATGGCACCTACTTTGACTGGGATTTCATGTGGGGCTGAAGTGGCGCATTGAATGTGGTCCTTCATAGTCTTTAATCTTCAACTTCTTACACTTTGACTCAATAAATCTTGATTTGACTCAAATAAAATTACTGGACTCATACTTGACTCAAATAAAATTACTGAACTCATACTGACAAAACTTGATTACAGTATTTAAAGTCAAACCAACATAAAGCAAAAATTTCATAATGAGCTCAGTAACCTCTATCTCATCCTGGTGCCTCCATCAATTCTTTCGGGATGGAAGAAACTCAACCCTATCGAGTAAGGGTCAATTCGGCCCTGGTATTGCTCCAATAGGTCTGGGTCGAGGTGCTGCAAATCCTCTCGAGTGATCCGCGAATCCTTAGATTTTGATCAACCTTGCCAATTGTTGCCCAGAGGTAGCAAGCCAAAAGAGGGGTGAATTGGGTTTCTTAAAATTTAATGCGCAGATATGTGCTATCAAATATTTGAAACTTAACCGGTAGTGGTGTAGTGAAGTGAACACAAGGATATCATAGAAAATAAGCAGGCAATCATAAACACAAATTTTTATAGTGGTTCGGTGCCAACCCTGCACCTACGTTCACTCCCTAAGAACCCCTTGAAAATTTTACTTTAATTATTTCACCAAACGATTATAATCCCTAGCCTTCACCAGCTAGCATCTTGTTTCATGGCACAAGGGGGCCAAGTACCAAGGGTTACACCCAACCCTTTACAAGATTTAAATAATTTTAGAAAGTAATAAGAACTCAGTGCTCCTAGAATGAGCAGATGAACAATAAGATATACTTAGCTACTTGAAAAGCTCAACACGAGATAGCTTCTTTCTTTAATAGCACAACAACAATAATGAAGCCTTCGTGGAAGCTTTGAATTCTCTTCAAAGAGGATTATTGAAGCTTTAATACCACAACAAGTATCAGCAATAAATGCACTTCGGTGGCTTTGAAACAATTAATGCAGCACTTCGATACACCACTCTTACAAAATATAAATCTCTCTTTTAAATGATATTTCTCACAATATTTTTACTGATATTTTTTTTCTTTTTCTTTTTCTCACTTCAATGTTGAATCACTATTCAACAACTCACTATTTATAACCATAGAAAAAATATAGTCGTTACATGAACGTTGTGAAATAGAATGAAAGAGAGAGAGAAAGAGAGAATAACACTTGGAAGGCTTAACTAAGGAGTCCAACCATCCAAGATAAAAATCTAGTTGCCTAACTCTAGAGTTTAGATGCCCAAGTGAAAAAATCAGAAGCTTAACACAAGAATTGGTAGGCTATAATAGTATATTAAAGCCCAATGCTAAAAACCGATAGGCTATAATAGCATATTAGAAGCCCAATGCCAAGAACCGGTAGGCTAATGAGAAAAGTAGCAGATCAACTTTCAAAACCAGTAGCCTAGTATTTTAACAAGAGAAGCCAGGCAAAACAAAATCCGAAGGCTTAGAAAAACTGGCAGCCCAACTTTTCAAATTGGCAGTCCAACTTTTTTGGACAAAAGATAGCCAGTGAAACAAAACCAAATGCATTGAAAAACTGATAGTCCAATTTTTCAAATTGGCAGTCTAAAATTTTGGACAAAAGATAGCTAGGGAAACAAAACCGAATGCATTGAAAAAAATAGTCTTCCAATCTCCCAAATCGGCATGCCAAATTTTATGTGCCAGGCATCCAACCGAAGGCTATAAGAAATTGGTAGCCCAATTCAGCAATCGGTAGGCTAAGGAAGAACTGGAAGCTCAAACAACAAGGTTTGTTTTCCAAGAGTTAAAGCACAATGAACCCATTTTAAATCCAGAATCGAATAAACACCTTTTTAAATTTTTTTGACAAATAGAGTTTAAATAAGAACTTATAAGATGATTAAATTTAATTCAAGACAATGCAAATATAATTAACCTTGAAAGTCATTTTGTCAAATAAACCATTCAAACATAAAACATATGAAAATTGTCCAGTGATTATAAAATTCAAATTCATTAAAAAATAATTTACTCACCACAAGCATATTTATACATTACTTATAATACCTTTCATCACAATATACCTTGGGCTACAACAAGTGTTATTCATTCATGATGAGTAACCTAAAATAGATTTATCTTAACAGACATGATATTAGTACAACACTTAATTATTTTGTGTTTCATCAAAATCAATATAAGGTCAACACCAATGAACTAAATAACGTTGATAGCCTTTATCCCGGATAGTAATAGCTTGATCATCCAGGATATGCTCAATCCTCTCTACGCTCTCAGGTAAATTTATTGGTGGACACTCAGGTATGGGTTCACTCTCAAGAATAGAGTCGGGTCCAAACACCTCACTAGGTATCATTGCTGGTTTCCTATACTCAACTAGGTCTGAGATATTGAAGGTTGAGCTAATGCCAAATTCGGATGATAACTCGAGCACATAGGCATTAGATTCAACTTTCTTTATTACTTTGAAGGGTCTAGATCCATGGAAATGTAACTTTTTCACGGTCTCCAAAGAAAACCACTCAGGTCTAAGCCTAATCATCACATAATCTTCCTCGGTACATTCTTTAACTCTCTTTCAGGAATTAGCTATATTTTTATAAGTATCATTGCTCAAATTAATCTTATTTATAATTTTCTTATGCAAATCTCTAACATGTTGTGCAAATAATTCAGTTGACTCAGAGACTCGTGCATGTATGAGCAAAGGGATTAGGTCTATGGGTCTATTAAGCTTATAATCATAGACAATCTTAAATGGACTCTTGCCTGTGGTCCTATTAACAAGACATCTCAACAAGTTTTCAAGGATTCGGTTCACTATTTCAGTCTTACCATCGGTTTGAGGATGATAGAAAATAAAAAATTTAAGCTTAGTCCCTAACATGTGCCAGAGGGTTTTTTAAAAGAAATTCGTCAATCGGACATTCCTATCAAATACAATAATTTTTGGTAGACCATGTAACCTAACCACTTCATCTAAGAAAAGTTTTACCATCTTGAAGGTATGAAAGTGGCTCAGTGGGAAGTGCTTAGTGAGATTCATCCTATAATGTGAAAGATTAGGTAAAGTGGCTCCTGGGACTAGATCTATAGTATGTTGGATGTCCCTTAAAGGTGGTAATTATTCAGGAAGTTCTTCAAGAAATACATCTTGAAACTCTTTCAAAAATTCTAACTCTTTCAAAAATTCTACTACCTTTTGAGGGTATTCTTTTTAGGTTTGATCATGAATTTTTCTAGTAGTTAAAATTTAAACTAGTGAACCCTCAGTGATCTCACGCTCTAGTTCTTTAGCGCTGATCAGATTTAATCCTAGTTTTTTCTCTTTCAGGTTACTAGATTCCCTCTTAATATAATCCTTAGGTGAAGTTGGGTTTATCATAAGCTTCTTTTCATGGTGGTTAAAGGAGCAGGAGTTGGATCAACCATACAGGGTAGCATCATGATCATATAACCAAGGTCGACATAAGATGATACTGCTAACTCCCATAGGAAGGACATCACACCACACCAATTCTTGATAGGATTGTAGTTGAATTATGACTTGGCATTTCAGTCTAATGGGGATGAAAGTTGAGTCTATCTATGATACCTTATAAGGATTGGGATGAGGAACCGTAGATAAACCTAGAGTTTTGACAGCACTAGTTAAGATGGCATTAACACAACTTCCACTATCTATGATGATCTTATATACTTTTTTCCTAACTTCACAAATGTCTGTTGGTTATGGGTCCTACGCCAATCCTCTTGTTCTTTGGTTTGGGTCAAGATACATCTAACAACTTTCGATAAATTAGATGTTTCAATGACTTTCTCATCTTCTTCATATTAATGCACTAAGTGTATTTCAACTTCACACACTTCTCCTTCATATTCATCAGTGGGTTCAGAATCTTCTTCCTCTAGTTCTCCTATGTGTAGGGGTTAGGTTGGGCATTGATTAGCATAGTGTCCCAATTTATGACATTTAAAACAATGAGCATTAGGATTAGAATTCCTCTGAACTTCAGATGACTTACCCTTATCTTTCTTATGGATCAATGGGATGCTTGGAGTATGTCGGCTTGGGTGTACTTGACTATACTCTAATTTTTGATTAAGGGTACCATTCCTAGTGGGTTCAGGTCGATAGATTATGGGTCTCCTTTGGAATCTCTCATAGTCTCGAGCTATCTGATAAACATGTGAGATCATGGACTTCTCTTAAAAATAATTCTCTCTTAATGTTCTCACGTAGTCCAGCCCTAAATCTAGATAGGGTCACAGCTTCAGATTCATCTATGCTACACCTCATGACATATTCATCAAATTTGGCTATGTATTCAGATACAGTCTTGCTTTCTTGACTTAGCCTCTGCCATTGATCTCAAAGTCTCTAGTGATATAATAGAGGAAGATACTTTTTTCTAAGGTTAAGTTTCATAGCTCTCTAGTTAGCTATGGTATATCTCCTCTTTGCCTAGTTATCCTTTCAACATTTCCCCAGTATAGTCTAACCTGGTGAATTAACCTGAGTTTAGCAAACTTAAACTTTCTCTCTTCAACATTTCATACCACTCAAAGTACTAGTCCATATCTCCTTCCCAATCAATGTATACCTTAGGGTCAAGACTATCATCAAATGTAGATGCTTTCAACCTGATGTTCCTAATGGCTCTTTCCTCCAAATCCACAAATTCTTCGTGTGGGTGTCTAGGGTTATGTTCAGGGGTGAGATCATGATGATGAGCTCTTGGACCAAGGGAAGTTGGTCTAGGTGATTCAGGTTCAGTATGGTTCAATCGATATTTTGTAAGGGTTTCGATTCGCTCTTTCATTTGGTCAACCTATTGTTTAATTATCCAAATTGTTTAGTCATGGTTCTCTTTAAAGTTTCAAGATTGGGATCCATGGTGTAACTTGGTTGTGTTTGGGGATGTTGGTAATAGGCTCCTGACCTGGTGGTCATGCAACACACAAATTTGTTCTAGGATTTCTAGACCTAGAAGCTTAAGTAAAATGAATCAACTCAAATTACAATCAACTCAACAATTATCCTTTCCACTGGCCAGGTAAGAGGTGGGGTTATGGAAGGTTTCCTCCGCTCTCACAGGGACCTAATTAGAGAACCATAAGTCTGCTTAAGGAGTTTGCCATTTGACCCCTAGCCCTAGATACCACTTTCAAGAAATAACTAAAGGATTGAGTGCACCAGTTTCATCACTGTTGACCCTACATTGATTTTGATATTTATAAAATAATTAAGCAATGATTAATTCTATTTATCAAGCTTGTTGCATAGAAGTTCAGATGCTCTACAAGTAAGTATCTTCATGCAAAATTTTATGTGAATATATATTCATTATTTTGCCACCAGATTGATATAAAATGAACATCCTTTAGCCCTGGCCATTCTTTTTGGCTTGGGAGTTAGCTATTTAGCTAGCTTGGTATTTCATTTAGCTAGCTGACATAACATTTAGCTAACTACCAAACTTTGTCTGTGGCTTGGCCGAACGTTTTATTTTTGAGCTAACTGGTTAGCTAGCTTGTTGCTTCGTTAGCTAGCTGGAGTTCCATTTTAGCTAGCTGAGGTGCATGTTACAGTTGCTAGCCGAGCCGTTTCATTTTTGAGCTAGCTGGCTAGCTAGCTTGCTTCTTCTTTGGCTAGCTAGAGTTCCTTGTTAGCTAGCTTGACCTCTTTGTGAGTTAGCTGAATTTCATTTTAGTTAACTATGGATTTGAACGCCTCTGTGCCAGCCGTTTGCTTTGAGTATCAGTTAGCTAATTAGCTAACTTGACTTCTCTGTTAGCTAGCTGGCTTGCTTTTTAGTTGACTATCATTCCCTGTTACATGTATTGGCCGAACACTCCTTCTTTTTAGCTAACTGGTGAGCTAGCTGATGGTTCTCTTAGCTAGCTACCATATCTTGTTAGCTAACTATTTTGCTTTGGAGCTAACTGCTTTCTTTCTTAGCTAACTAATTTTCACAGGTTCCTCCAAGCCATGAGCATAAAAATAGCTAACTTCTACTCCTCCAAGCCGTTTGAATTCATTTCTAAGTTAGCTGGAGAGTTAGCTAACTTTTGGTTTAGTTAACTGGAAAGCTAGCTTCTCTCACTGGGCGTATGGCTGCCTTCTTTTTCCATGAGTTAGCTAATGAGCTAACTACCAGCTGCTCAGTTAGCTGAATAGCTAACTCCTTATTCTCTGATAGATTTGTTTCTCCTACAGACCAAGAGCCATTTATTTTCAGTTAGCTGGGGAGCTAGCTACCATTTCATGGCTACTTCTCCCTGCCGCATGGATTGCCTGCTCAGTTAGCTAAAGAGCTAACTATCTTTTGGCTTGGTTAGCTAATGAGCTAACTATTGGTTCGTTATTTTTTTTTCTCCTGGCCGCATGCTTTGCTTGTGAGTTAGCTGGGAAGCTAACTACCAAATGGTTTAGTTGCCTAAGGAGTTACCTGACCCTCTCCTGGATGGTTATTCTTGCCGTGCAATTTCAAAAGAGCTAGCTGGTTAGCTAGCTAGGGCTCTTGCTTTCTTCCTGGCCGATCGTCTTCAAAGATCTTCAGCTAGCTGGAATTAATTCCAGATAGCTACCACTCAAGCGTTTGGGCATGCTCTCTCTCTCTCTCTTCTTTATTACATTGCTATTTTCAGCTACATTAACTTTTGATTTCTTGGATTATGACAGAGTTCTTCATTCCTCAAATGGATCAATTGCATTCAATGCTTAAGGCAAATAATCTCAACGGTTATTTTTTCTTTCCGTTTTACTTTCCATTTGTTTCCAATATATCTAACGAATATTTTTATTGTTGGATGCTTATAAATATTGTGATTAGAAGAACAATATGATAGATTTCAAAGAGAAAATCAAGAGAAGAAAATCCAAGAAAAAGAGCCTTTATTGCATATTCTTCGGAGTGGTGAAAAGCAAGATCGTGTGCATTGAAGTTGTCAAATCTCAAGATCATTCATTGCTCAAGTCGTCCAGATCAGTTAAAGCTCTCAAGCAATCAAAGCTTAGATCCCTTAAAGTTTTTCATTTATTGCTGAGGAGTTGCTTCAAATTTGTAAAGTATATCTTGAATATTTGCTCATTGTAGGAGCTACTTGATCTCATTTATTCTAAACACTTGTAAAAGGGTTAGAGTTAACCTTGTTTTGTGTTGGCCTCCTTGTGCCGTAAACAAGAGGACTAGCTTGGTAAGGCTAGGGGCTTGGTTGCCTTGTGCCGTATAAACAAGAGGGCTAGCCAGGGAAGGCTAGAGGTTGTAATCGTTGTGATACGATTAGTTGAATTTTCAAAGGTTTTGAAGAGTGGACGTAGGTGCTGGGTTTAGCACCGAACCACTATAAACTCTCTTGTGTTTGTGGTTGCTTGTTTTTCTGTGTTATTATCATTCTGTGCACTTCACTACACTGCTGCCAAGTAATTTTGAAATTAAGGTTAAAGCACATATCTACGAGAGTAATTAATTTTTAATAACCCAATTCACCCCCTCTTGGGTTGCTATATCTCGGCAACAATCATAATACTTGGAACTCAACCACATGGGTATCCTTAGCTTTGCTTTAAGTTTTTACTTAATTTTAATTAGACTTGGGATCGAGATGAGTGTGGTTGTTTTGGGCTAAGGAAAGGTGATAAAATCCTTCCCTTACTTCAGATAGAGAAATTGCCCTTAAGTGAATTCAGTGAGATAGATTGAAACAAGATGTATCGATTGAAACATTGAATAATGAAGAAATAATTTCATTCTGGCATTGAAAATAATAATTCATCGTGACATCTCACGAGGAGTCCTAAGACTTAAAATCATGTTCCCTGGCTTCTTATTTCCTTGATCACCATGAGAACCTTTGGAGGCCAAGTCCCTTGATCCAAGACATTGAAACTGTGTCAAGTGCAAGCAAATGAAATAATGTGGGATGTACCATGCAAGAGACTAACATAGAGAATGATTCATATTTTAAGGTGCTTTACTTTTCGAAATGAGTAAGAATAAACTAAGGATGAATATGCGAATAGTAAAGTAACTACCCGCAGAACACGATTTAATAAGTAATAAAGAAAACGGATTCTAGGATCATGAAACCACGACTTAGAACATGCTCTTTCTTCAACAAAACAGAACTTATGAGAAGGGATGGGTCTGATTATCAGGCAATGATGGTCTTTGTCCTAAAAGATTGGATCATACAGCTCTTAAGATGAGCGCCTGAAAGATGAAGCTATGCTACCACAGATGTTTCGGCTTTTTTTCAGATGGTTCTGGAGATAAGAAGGACTTCATTTAAGGATTGTAGCACTTTGGCACCTTAGGGCTAGAATGCTTAGAACAGGTGTTGGAACTGGTATTTGTTGGGCCTCTCACCCTCTCCCTCATGGAGTATTAATGCTTAGGAGCACAGAAAAATAGAAGAAGACTCTTTTCATTAATCATCAATTGTTCTTTACAAGAAGAAGGGAGGGGTTTTTATAATAAACCCTAACCCTTGAATTACATTAAAAAAAAAAAATAAAGGCACCATATTGTTTCCAATAAGGAAATAGGCGGCATCTTGAAATAAGGAAAAAAGATCAGGGAATAGCTCTCCCAAACAAGGAGATAGGCAGAATTTTGAAATAAGGGAAAGAGATCAAGGGATATCTTTCTCAAATAAGAAGATAGACGACATCTTGAAACAAAGGACAGAGATTAGGAGATGATGCTATATTTTGCTTTCCATAAGGAGTGGACGGTAAGTCACCTTCTATAGGAGGCTTATTTGCTTTCTTTTATGTTGAGATGACTTTATAAAAATCTTAAAACACCCTAATTGAGTAGATGGCACCTACTTTGACGGGGATTCTATGTGGGACCGAGGTGACGTACTGAATGTGGTCCTTCATAGTCTTGAGTCTTCAACTTCTTACACTTTGACTCAATAAATCTTGACTTAATTGAAATAAAATTACTGGACTAATACTGAATTCAAATAAAATTATGGACTCATACTTGATTACAGTACTTAAAGTTAAACCAACATAAAGTAAAAATTCTATAATGAGCTCAGTAACCTCTGCATGATCCTGGTGCCCCCACCAATATGTTGTTAAGATAACTAGAAAAGAAGATTGGATTATATTACTAAAACTTATAATTAAAAATAATATAATTAACATAATTAGTGCATATGGACCATAAGTAGGATTAGACCAACAAACTAAGACATAATTTTGGGAAGACGTAGATGAAGTTTTGCAAGAAATACCATAAGAAAAAATGATATTTAGAAGGATATTTTAATGGACATGTAGGTTAACAGAGGGATGAATATGAAATGATACATGGAGGATATAGATTTGGAGATAGGAATGAAGCTGACGTGAGCTTATTAGATTTTACAGTAGCGTATGATCTAACAATAGCAAACACTTATTTCAAAAAGAGAGATGAACAAATAACATTTAAATGTGGATCTAATAAAAGTTAAATAGACTTTTTCTTAACTAGAAAGATAGATAAAATAACATGCAAAAACTGTAAAATTATTTCAAAAAAAAGTTTAATTTACAACATAGATAATGGTAGCAGACATATGGATAAAAATAAAATCTAGAGTAAAATATAAAACTATTAATTTAAAAATTAAATGATAAAATTTGAAAAAAAAAACTAAAATTATTTTTAAAAAAGTTAGTAAGAGTAATGACTATGAATAAAGATAGTGATCCCAACTTAATATGGAAAAAAGCAATCAAATGCATAAAAAAATATAGCAAAAAAAGTTCTAAGAGAATCAAAAAGAGTAAGACTAGTATAGGACTAGTAGGAAAGAAAACTTGATGATAGAACGAGAAAGTTCAAACTGCTATCAAGCTTAAAAGGGCAAACTATAAAATTTAGCAAGAGGCTAGGGATAAAGAAAGCCTTCAAAAGTATAAGAATGTAAAGAAAGAAGCTAAAAAAGCAGTAAGTAATACCAAACTTAAAGCCTATGATAATTTATATAGTTAACTAGATATGAAAGAAGGTGAAAAGACTATATATAATTAGCAAAACTAAGAGAAAAGAAAATAAAAGATCTTGTTGAAAAAATTATTGAGAAATTATTTACCCAATTATTGATTTTGATGATTAACAAAAGCCATAAGTATATTCATTGTGTTTCTGAAAGATTTGATAAGTGTTTCAGAAATTAAGATTGGTTATTTATCCAAATGACACTTAAAAATCAGTTTTGAACCAAGTTTCAATGGAATTTATTTAAGTTTAAAACTTGGAGCCGACACCTAGAACCATTAGAGCCGACACCTAGAACCATTAGAGCCGACTCCAGAGTGTATCAGAGCGGTTGTATATTTTGGCATGGTTCGGAGTCGACACCTAGAGTTTTGTAGTCGACACCTGAGGTTTCGGAGCCAACACATGAAAAGGTGGAGCCGACTCCAACCTGAGATACAGAGAAACTATTTTCTGCTTCAGAAGCCGGAGCCAACACATAGATTTCGGGAGCCGACTCTAACCTGAGTTACAGAGACTGTTTTCGAAGGAATTCTCAGAGCCGACACATCAGAAATCGGGAGTCGACTCCAGTCAGCGGGGAGTCGACACTTTGCAAAGTCGGAGCTGACTCTACATCAAATCAATTTTTTCTATTTATGGAAATACGATCTGGAGCCGACACATGAAAAGTTGGAGCCGACTCCAACCTATTAAGGACAATTTTCAAAAGTGCCAAATCGGACTCTAATGGATATATTTTCTCAACTAACTCTCAACGGATATTTCTTTGCGTAAGAAAGCATCCAAGTACAATCTTAACGGCTATTTTCTCACCTAATCTCATATTAAGACTCTATAAAAAGGGGATTCGTCCGTTTGAAAAAAGGACGAAAAAGAACAAAAAATATTGAGAAAAGAGAGAAAAATCGAGAAAAATACTCAGTGAAAAAGAGAGAAATTTCAAAAAAAAATCTCTGAGTCCTTGCCTATCAATCCAAGAGAGATTCAAGAGAAATCCAAAGCCCTAAAAGTTTAAATTTGGAGGATTTTCAAAAGGGAAGAAAGAAGAGAAAAGCCTATTTCCTCAATGAGCTGTGTCAAAGATTCAACGATTCAATCTTGCTCATCCATTCAAAAGAGAAGAGAAAAAGAAGAAAAGAAGAAAAGCTCAAATCCACATCGCTTCAATCAGGCTTTTCTTACCTTTGTTTATTTATTGCTTATTTGCTCATTTAAGGAGCTTTCCATTGTTGTAAAATTAAATTGATTTGGTGTTTACTAATTCAATCAGGGGATTAAATTAGTTGAGGTAGTTTACCTCGGGAACAAGCTAGTTTAGCTTGGGTTTGGGTTTTGTGCTGGTGAAGCCCGTGAAAACCGGCTGGGTTCGTTGTGACCCCGGTAAAAAAAGTTGAGTTGTGAGCTTGTAAAACAACTCGGCTGTAATCTAGAGAGATTATAGTGTGGACCCAAGTGAATCTTGGGAGTGGACGTAGGTGTTGGACACCGAACCACTATAAAATTTTTGTGTTTGCCGTGCTTTTTCTCTTCTCTCTCTCTTATTGTGCTTTTAATTGCATCACTTCACAACTTAATCTTGTAAAAGTTTTAAAAAATTAAATTTTTAAGAACCCAATTCACCCCCCCCTCTTGGGTTGCCATCTGGGCCAACAATTGGTATCAGAGCAAGTGCTCATTTAGAATTTGATCTCACGATCAAGGGCTAAAGATCCATATGGCAACACAAAGTGGTTCATGTTTTGCTGAAGGTCATTCTACGAATCGACCTCCTTTGTTTAATGGAACCAACTATTCATATTGGAAAGCAAGAATGAGAATATTCATTCAAGCTTCTGATTATGAATTGTGGGAGTAATAACTAATGGACCTAGTACACCCACACATTATTGATGGCACTGTTCCTAAGCCCGAAAGGGATTGGAATGATAATGATAGGAGAATGGCACAACTAAATGCTAAAGCCATTAATATTTTATATTGTTCCTTTAGACTCAAATGAATTCAACCGAATCTCAACTTGTAATTCCGCAAAAGAAATTTGGGATAGGTTGGAATTACCCATGAAGGAACAAACCAAGTAAAAGAATCAAAATAAACATTTTGGTTCATAAATATGAATTGTTTACATGGAACAAACTGAAACCATCACATGCATGTTCACTAGATTCACTGATATTGTGAATGGTTTAAAAAGTCTTGGTAAATTTATACTAATCTGACTTGTGCGCAAAATTCTTAGGTCACTTCCAAGATCGTGGGAAGCAAAAGTCACTGCTATCCAAGAAGCAAAGGACCTAAACATTACCTTTGGAGGAGCTTCTAGGATCCTTAATGACCCATGAGTTAACAATGAAGCAGCATGTTGAGGAAGAGTAAAAAGAAAAAACCATTGCCCTCAAGGCTGCAGAAATGGAAGAGAGCAGCAGTGAAAGAATGATGAAGATGATGAGACAGCTCTCTTGGCAAGAAATTTAAGAAATTTATGAAAAAGAGCCCTTCCAAAAAGAAATTTGGAGCAAAATTGGAAGGAGAAAAGAAAAAGAAGGACAAGGAAAGAAAAAGAGCCCTTGTATGTTATGAATGCAAAAAGCCAGGGCATTTTAGATATGATTGTCCTTCAACTGAAAGAAGGCCTACAAGAAAAAGAAGAAAGCATACATGGCAACTTGGACTGATAGTGAAGAGTCTTCTTCGAAGAAGAACAAAAAGAAGTTGCAATATCTGCTTCATGGCCAAAACGACGACAATGAGGTAAGTTCTGAAAACCAAATGATGATTTACATTTGATGAAATGTTTGAGGCTTTCAATGAACTTATGATTGATTTTAATTTGATAATGAAAAACAAATCTTTGAAAATGAAAATAAATCTTCTAAAGAAAAAAATGAATAATTCTTGAGGTTAAAAATTTAAAATGAAAATGAAAATTTTTAAAAGAAAGAATCAATTTCTAATGAAAATATTCTTAAGAAAGATGTTGAAAATATAAAGACATTGTTGAGAAATTCACTTAAGTTCAACTAAACTTAAATGATTTTAAGTAATCAAAAAGCTGTTTTGATAAAGCAGGTTTAGGATATAAACATTAAGGAAACAAAAATTAAAGAATATTTTTATAAAAGCCAAAAATATAATTTCATGTAATGAAAAAGGTCATAAATCTTTGAATGTAATTAACAAAAGTTAAAGCAAAGAAAATATGGGTTCCGAAAGGAACAATTTTGTTGCTACTAACCATGAAGGACCCAAGAAAGCTTGGGTACCTAAACATAAGTTTGATTATGTTGCAGGAATGTCTTGTAGCCAAAAGATCAAAAAAAGTGGTACCTTGATAGTGGCTGCTCAAGACATATGACGGGTGACAAAAGATGAATTCATCACCCTAGAAGAAAGAAAGGTGGAGTTGTTACGTTTGGCGATAACGGTAAAGGTCAAATTATGGGCCTTGGTAAAGTTTATAACTCCATCTACATTTATTGATAATGTACTTTATGTTGATGGTTTGAAGCATAATCTAATTAGTATAAGTCAATTATGTGATAAAAGGTTTAATGTTTCATTTAAATCTTCTATATGCACTGTAACTAATTCCATTGATGATAGCATTGTATTTACTGGTTATAGACATGGCAATGTTACTTGGTTGATTAGAAAATTATCTTGAGTGATCATTGCTTAATAATTGCTGCAATTGCTGCAGCCAATGGCATCGTAGATTAGGTCATGCAAGCACACACCTTATTTCAAAATTAATTAAAATGGATTTAGTTAAAGGATTACCTAAACTAGATTTTGAAAATAATAAAATATGTGATGCATGTCAATTTGGAAAACAAACTAGAAGTTCTTTCAAATCTAAAAATATTGTTTCAACTTCTAGGGCACTAGAGCTACTTCACATGGATCTTTTTGGACCAACTAGAACCACAAGTCTAGGAGGAAAGAAATATGGTCTAGTGATTGTAGATGATTATTCTAGATATACTTGGGTAATGTTTTTAGCTCACAAAGATGAGACTTTCTCGATATTCCTGAAATTCTTCAAGAAAGTCACAAATGAGAAAAACACTACCATAGTATCTCTAAGAAGTGATCATGGAACAGAATTTGAAAATCATTATTTGAAAGTTTTTGAATGGAATTAATCATAATTTTTCAGCCCTAGGACTCCACAACAAAATGGTGTAGTTGAAAGGAAAAATAGGACTCTAGAAGACATGGCCCGTACCATGCTATGTGAAAGCAACTACCAAAGTACTTTTGGGCGGAAGCTATTAACACAGCATGTTACATCTTAAATAGAGCTTTAATAAGACCAATTCTTAAAGAAAACACCTTATGAATTATGGAATGAAAGAAAACCAAATATAAATACTTTCATGCATTTGGATGTAAATGTTTCATTCATAATAATGGTAAAAACAATCTTAGGAAAATTTGATGCTAAATCTGATGAAGGAATTTTAGGTTATTCAACACTAGTAAAGCATATAGAGTATTTAACAAGAAAACCTTAGTAGTTGAAGAATCCATTCATGTAGTTTTGATGAATCTTTAGCATCAAGTTCTGAAAAGATTGATGATGAGGAAGATACAAACATAATTGAAAAAGATCTTGAAAAACTTAATATTGAAGTATCTTCTGATCATGAACAAGAAGCTAAAGATGATTCACATAAGGACGATGATGTTATTGATACATCATAATGATATAGATCTTCCAAGAGATTGGAGATATGCTCATAGTCATCCAAGGAATTGATTATAGGTGATCCATCTCAAGGAATAAGAACTAGATCATAATGAGAAATATTAGTAATCATCTTGCATTTGTATCACAAATTGAACCCAAAACTATTGAAGAAGCTGAAAAAGATAATAATTGGATGTTAGCAATGCAAGAAGAATTAAATCAATTTACTAGAAATAATGTTTGGACCTTAGTTGAAAGACCTAAAATCATTCAGTAATAGGATCAAAATGGGTTTTAGAAATAAATTAGATGAAAATGGCATAGTAATTAGAAACAAAGCTAGATTGGTTGCAAAAGGATATAATCAGAAGAAGGTATTGATTTTGATGAAACCTTTGCACCTGTAGCTAGATTAGAAGCCATTAGGCTATTACTTGCATTTGCATGTCATATGAACATTAACTTATTTCAAATGGATGTAAAAAGCATTTTTAAATGGTTTTATAAATGAAGAAGTTTATGTAGAACAACCACCAGGTTTTGAAGATCACGAATTTTCAAATCACGTTTTTAAATTGCACAAAGCACTATATGGTTTGAAACAAGCACCTAGAGCTTGGTATGATAGTTAAGTAAATTCTTAATTGAAAATGATTTTACAAGAGGAAATGTTGATAAAACCTTGTTTTTGAAAAGAAAAGTAAAGATTTACTTGTAGTACAAATATACGTAGATGATATTTTTGGTGCTACTAACAATCTCTTTGTCAAGAATTTGCAAAGTTAATGCAGGGAGAATTCGAGATGAGCATGATGGGAGAACTCAACTTCTTCCTTGGACTCCAAATCAAACAAGCAAAGAGGAATCTTTCATCAACCAAACAAATACACAAAGAGAACTACTCAAAAAGTTTGGTATGGAACAATGAAACCCCTCGGAACTCCAATGAGTCCTTCATGCAAGCTGGACAAAGATGAAGAAGGTAAGGTTGATCAAAAATATTATCGAGGTATATCGGATCCCTTCTTTATTTAACAGCAAGTAGACCAGATATTATGTTTTCAGTATGTTTATGTGCTAGATTATCAACCTAAAGAATCACATTTAATGCTGTTAAAAGAATACTTAAGATATCTAAATGGAACTAAAAATGTAGGTTTATGGTATTCTAGAGACTCACATTAAATCTAATTGCATATTCTGATTCTGATTATGCTGGATGTAAATTAGATAGAAAAGCACAAGTGGTGCATGCCAATTTCTTAGGAAGTAACTTAATCACATGGTTTAGCAAAAAGCAAAATTCAGTTGCATTATCAACTACTGAAGCTGAATATGTAGCAGCTGGAAGTTGCTGTGCGCAAATCCTATGGATTAAGCGACAACTTGAAGACTATGGTATCACACTTGATAAAACACCCATAAGATGTGATAACACTAGTGCAATCAATTTAACTAAAAATCCAATTCAACATTCAAGAACTAAACACATAGAAATTAGATATCATTTTATAAGAGAACATGTAGCTAATAATGAAATTTGTCTTGATATTTGTAAACACTGAAGAACAATTAGCTGACATATTTACAAAACTTTAAGTGAAGAAGATTTTGTTATCTTAGAGGAGAGTTAGGATTTGTAATCCTTTTGGAATGAATTTTGAAACCTCCTAAGGAATGATTATCTAGAATTCAATCTTTCAATTTTCTTAAATTTTAAGGAAATTTATCTAGATCATTTGAATTTGATCACTCAAAGTTGATTTATCAAAATTTGATCAATCGGACAAGTTTCATTCTTTGAAATCTCTTATTTTTTTTCTGAAACTGTCTTGGAGCCGACTCCTCTAGTATCGGAGTCGACTCTAGTTTTGTCTGAGACTTTGGAGCCGACACCTGCTTTTCCAGAGTCGACTCACTTCGGGCGCTGACTGTGTTAGCGACCTGGAGCCGACACCTCACTTTGCGGGAGTCGACTCCAAGTGGTCCCAGTTGACTTATTAGGGCAGAGTCGACCCTCTTTTATTTTAATCGACTCCTAACCCTTCAAACTCTCTCCAAACTCTTCCCAAAACCCAAATTTCTCAAATTAACCATTCCTTAGATCAATGGCACCCAAACGTAGAGGATCCTTGTTTGGTGGAGCGGTACGACTGGGAAACGAACCGTGAGGCGTTCGGCGAGGCCCTTCACCGAGTTCTTCGTCTCTTCGTCGGCATCCACACCAAGCACTGTTCTAAGTCCCTTCTCACCTCAAATCGACACCCTTGCTGGCAGTGTGATCACTATGGGCAGAAAGGTGATTTTCATTCTTTGAGAAGAGGGTTTCTCCATTGGGGGCAATTAAAAGAATTAGGTTGGGATAAGGTGTGTTCTCTTGATTTCCCACTTACCCTACCTTAGTAAAGAATTTTATTTCAATCTTTCAAGAGGAGATGGAGGTATAGTAAGTGTTAGAGGAAAAGAATTCATCTAACTTTGGAGATTCTAGGAAACCTTTTAGGGATTCCTGTTACTGGACTTATTGCAAATATCCATAGTGAGAGATCAGCATTATCAAGAATGCTAGGAAGGAAGGTCACTAAATTTGAAGAAGTTAGGGCAAACCAGTTGCCCTTGAGTTAAGATTACTTCATAATATTTGTGGTCGGATTTTATTTCCCAAGACGGTAGATTTGAGTATGTCTCAGAGCGAGACATTGTATATGATAGTGTTCTGACAGGAAGCCAAATTAATTTAGCTGGTATGATGATTTGGTATATGGCTGAAGCCGGAACAAAAGAGATCCACTTTACCTTATGGCATGGTCTTGATATTAGCATTCAGAGCCAAGGTGTGTATTTCAGACAGTGAACCCAAGAAGAACTTAAGGCACACTGACTATTATAGTTTAGCTACTATGCATCAGATGGGGTTCGTGAAGGTGGATGGCAATTGGAAAGAAAAGGACATCTGGAGGACAGGGCAGCTGATATTGGAGTTGCTGCACCATCGGTGGCTGGCCCATCAGTGAGGCATCCTTCACTTGAGCCTAATAGATCATACCACCCGCACCTACTCCAGCACCTGCATCTGTTCCTTCATCTGGCTTTTCTGATGCTCAGTTGGTTCAATTAAAGGAACTCTTTGCTAGTCATAAAGAAGAGATGAAGATTGAGCTAGATAGTAGACTTTTGAGCTTGAAGAAATGTACTATTTCTTGGATGATAGAGTAAGCAGAATTGAATCATCCTTTGGAACTTCTTCAGAAGCCTTGAAGACTGATCTTATGCACATATTTGAGAAGATCAAGGACATTGAAGGAGATTCTGATACTTATTCTAAGTGCAATGCAGAGTTACAAGAGAAAATTACAGTTGCATCTGCTTTTATTGACAGAAGACTAAATGATTTATCAAAATCCAAAGTGAAGGAATGTGAAAGATCTTAGAAGAGCTCAAAAGACTTCTTAGATTTTGATGTTATTAGCTTTTGATGTTTGATTTACATTTTGATGTACTTACTCTTTGATGTTTAGTTTGTATTTTTGATGTAATGAAGTTTGACTTTATGAATGATGTAATGAAGTATTTAACTTTATGAATGATGTAATGAAGTATTTAACTTTTGAATGATGTAATGAAGTTTGAGTATTCAATGAATATCATACTTGAATTTTGATAATTGACTTGGACTCTGTTTTGAACTTTGAATTTGATTCCTATGATTGATGTTAATTTAAGTCTTAATGCTCCTTCTAACCTTTTTGTTGATTACAAAAAAGGGGAGAAGAGATTCTTGTATATGCATAAAAATAATGAGAGAAGAGATACTTATATATGCATAATCAATTAATGAAAGAATGGTACTTATATGCATGTTAAATGAATTAATATCACATGGAATTAAGATATGCATAAAAGTTTCAATGAATTTAACATATGCACACACATAGGGGGAGCTACCTCATTAAGGGGGAGCTTAACCTTAAATGTAAATACTTTGATAATTATGCATATACTCAATGTTTTTGTCATCATCAAAAAGGGGAAGATTGTTGGGAAATTATTGAGAAATTATTTACCCAATTATTGATTTTGATGATTAACAAAAGCCATGAGTATATTCGTTGTGTTTCTGATAGATTTGATAAGTGTTTCAGGAATTAATATTGGTTATTTATCCAAATGACACTTAGAAATCAGTTTTGAACCAACTTTCAATGGAATTTATTTAAGTTCAGAACTTGGAGCCGATACCTCGAACCATTAGAGCCGACTCCAAAGTGTATCAGAGCAGTTGTATATTTTTGGCATGGTTCGGAGTCGACACCTAGAGTTTCGGAGTCGACACCTGAGGTTTCAGAGCCGACACATGAAAGGTGGAGCCGACTCCAACCTGAGATACAGAGAAACTATTTTCTGCTTCAGAAGCCGAAGCCGACACATGGATTTCGGGAGCCGACTCTAACCTAAGTTACAGAGATTATGTTTTCGAGGAATTCTCGGAGCCGACACATCAGAAATCGGGACCCGACTCCAGTCAGCGGAGAGTCGACACTTTGCAAAGTCGGAGCCGACTCTACATCAAATCAATTTTTGCTATTTATGGAAATATGATCTAGAGCCAACACATGAAAAGTTGGAGCCGACTCCAACCTGTCAAGGACGATTTTCAAAAGTGCCAGATCGAACTATAACGGATATATTTTCTCACCTAACTCTTAACGGATACATTTCTTTGCATAAGGAAGCATCCAAGTACAATCTTAACGGCTATTTTCTCACCTAATCTCAGATTAAGACTCTATAAAAAGGGGATTCATCCGTTTGAAAAGAAGGAAAAAGAATGAAAATATTGAGAAAAAGAGAGAAAAATCAAGAAAAATACTCAGTGAAAAAGAGAAAAAATTCAAAGAGAAATCTCTAAGTCCTTGCCTATCAATCCAAGAGAGATTCAAGAGAAATCCAAAGCCCTAAAAGTTCAAATTCGAAGGATCTTCAAAAGGAAAAGGAAGAAGAGAAAAAGCCCTATTTTCTTAACGAGCTGTGTCAAAGATTCAACAATTCAATCCTTGCTCATCCATTCAAAAGAGAAGAGGAAAAGAAGAAAAGCTTAAATCCACATCGCTTCAATCAGGATTTTCTTACCTTTGTTTATTATATTGCTTATTTGCTCATTTAAGGAGCTTTCCATTGTTGTAAACATTAAATTGATTTGGTGTTTACTAATTCAATCAGGAGGATTGAATTAGTTGAGGTAGTTTACCTCGGGAACAAGCTAGTTTAGCTTGGGTTTGGGTTTTGTGCTGGTGAACCTGTGAAAACCGGCTGGATTCATTGTGACCCCATGTAAAACAACAAGTTAGAGTTGTGAGCTTGTAAAACAACTCAACTGTAATCAGTGGATTATAGTGTGGACCCAAGTTGCTTGGGAGTGGACGTAGGTGTGGGATACACCGAACCACTATAAATCTTTGTGTGTTTGTCGTGCTTTTGTCTCTATCTCTCTCTCACTCATTGTGCTATAAATTATTGCATCACTTCACTAGTATACTTAATCCTTGTGAAAATTGGTTTTAAATTTTTAAGTGTTAAATTTTTAAAGAACCCAATTCACCCTCCCTCTTGGGTTGCCATCTGGGCCAACAGATCTTGACTATGTTAAATGTATTACGGATAAAGATGAAAGAGTCTTAGTAAAAGAAGAAGAGATAAAAGAACGATGAAAAAGTTATTTTAAAAAATTCTTAAATAAAAATAATTTGATAAATTCAAGGGTTGAAGGATGTGATAACCTAGGAGTAACAAATGAGCATAAATTTTTTTATAGATTTAGCATGCTTGAGGTTAAAAAGGCTTTGAGTAAAATAAAAAATACAAAAGCATTAGTACCAGATGCGATTCCTATTAAGGTCTGGAAAGGCTTAAGAGAAATTAGAGTCATATGGTTAACCAATTTATTTAACATAATTATAGCAACTAAAAGAATGCCGAATGATTGAAGAAAAAATATATTAATATTCATAGATAAAAATAAAGAAGATATTCAAAACTGTGCAAATTATAGAGGGATTAAGCTAATGAGTCATACAATAAAATTATGGGAGAGAGTAATAGAAAATTGATTAAGAGCTAAAACTTTGGTGTCAAATAATCAATTTGAATTTATGCCTGAAAGATCGACAATGAAAGCTATTTATTTATTAAGAAGATTGATGGAGAGATATAGAGAAAAGAAAAAGACTATCATATGGTCTTTATTAATTTAGAGAAAGCATATGATAGAGTATATAGAGAAATAATATGGTGGGTTTTAGAGAAAAAAAGGAGTTACCAAAAGGTACATATAATTAATAAAATATATGTATGATAGAGCAATAACTATTGTTAAAATAACAATAGAAGAAACTATTGAGTTTTTAATTACTGTAGGTTTACATCAAGGATCTGCCTTAAGTCTATATTTTTTGTATTAGTTATGGATGAATTAATCAAATATATTCAAAATGATATCTCATGGTGTATGTTATTTGCAGATGATATAGTGTTGATTGATAAAACTAAATTTGGAGTAAATGCCAAGCTAGAGATTTGGAGAGAGGCTTTAGAATCTAAAGGTTTTAAGATTAGTAGAAATAAAACTGAATACATGAAATGTAATTTTAGTAGGAGTAGAAATACAAATGAAGAAACAATAAAGATTGCAAGCCAAGAGATATCAAGGAGTAAAAAATTTAGGTATTTGCGATCAATTATCTAGCAAAAAGGTGAAATAGGTAAAGATGTGAATCATAAAGTTAAAGCTAGATAGATTAAGTGGAGGTGTGCTTCAAGAGTATTGTATGATCGGCGCATCCCATTAAAATTAAAAATTTTTTTTTTAAAACTATTATTAGGCTAGCTATGCTATATGAAACAGAGTGTTAGATAATATTGAAACAACATGCAAATAAATTAAGTGTAATAGAAATGCGTATATTAAGATGAATATGTGTTAAAATTTTAAAAGATAAAATTATAAATAAACATATGAGAGAAATGATAGGAGTAGCCCTAATTGAAGATAAAATAAGAAAAAATTGATTACGATAACTTGGACATATACAACGTAGACCTTTAGATTAGAAAGAGTGATATTTTAACAATTCATGGTAAGGACATAGATAGAGGTAGACCTAAACTAACATGGACAAATATAATTAAAAAAGATATAACTATTTATAATTTAAATATTGATTTGATCCTGAATAGAGCAGAGTGGAGAAAGCAGATTCATGTAGCCGACCCCATGTAGTTGGGAAAAGGCTTAGATGAGTTGAGTTGAGTTGAGTTAAGTTGAGTTTCTTATCTTTGAAAGGTTAATGAAAGCTTCTCTATAGATTATATTTTTAGTATATCCAAGGAGTAAATCATCTTCATTATGCACCAAAATTTTAATTTCTTAAGGTGATGTTACTCTAGATAAAGCCATATAAAGTTGTCCATGGCTAAATTGGTTTAGGCAAGTATAAACCAATATGATTCATGTTTGGCCTTGACTTTTGCTGGTAGATATAAAATAGTAGATCATCAATGGGTATTGCCTTCCTATTTCGATTCAATGAGGGAGATAAAACTATTCTTCATATTGTAATCTTTGCTCCGGTATTTGAACATGTGTTTATTCTTCCCTATATTATCTAGTTCCCACTGGGATGACTATCAATCTTGCGTCCTTAAGTAAAGAATTATTTATTAATAAGGGATGAATGATCACATACCCAAAAAGACCTTCAAAAGAATTACACTATAAAGGAACTCTAAAAAGGAAAAAGATTGGATGTTGCACATACAATCATATGGTTGTCCAAGGCTCGCAAAGGCAATAACTTAGCGAAATCAAGCTATTATGCTCAACTCCTTTAAAGTTTGAATATTCTGAATTAAAATCAATCCAGCTTCACCTAGGCTCACCCAGATGAATTACAACCTCTCAAATCAATTATAGATAATAAACTTACTTCTATTCTTTCTCATATCCAAACCTAGCAAAATAAATAAAAAATTTGAGAGATAAATGTATTCTTTTTAGTTTTCAAACTATAAGGTTATGTTTTGTTCATCACCAGGCAATCCTGAATGATATTGTGATTGCCTATAGATAGATTATTACCAGATATATTGCTAGTAATGTTGATTACCATGTTTGGTATACACAGATAATATTACAGTAATACTAATTACAATGTTTAATATAACAAACAGATTATCAGTCATATAACATTAAATTCCAAAATACCCCTAAATTAGTATTTTGGGTTTGGTTTGAAAAACTTTCATTTATAAATGACAACGCCTAAATTGATGATCCTCAAATTAAGAAAATTAAGAAAATGACACTCTATATATAACAAAATAAATCTAAATATGTAGCATACATAATAAAAATTATAAACATATAATCTAATAATAAAAAGATATTTAAAATCATATAAATTATAGAGGGATTAAGCTAATGAGTCATACAATAAAATTATGGAAGAGAGTAATAGAAAATAAATAAGAGCTAAAACTTTGGTGTCAAATAATCAATTTGAATTTATGCCTGAAAGATCGACCATGGAAGCTATTTATTTATTAAGAAGATTGATGAAGAGGTATAGGAAAAAGAAAAAAAAGACCTTCATATATTCTTTATTGATTTAGAAAAAGCATATGATAGAGTACCTAAAAAAATAATATAGTTGGTTTTAGAAAAAAAAGAAGTTACTAAAAGGTACATAGAATTGATAAAAGATATATATGATAGAGCAATAACTATTGTTAAAACAACAATAGAAGAAACTAGTGAGTTTTCAATTACTGTAGGTTTACATCAAGGATCTGCCTTAAGTTCGTATCTTTTTTGTATTAGTTATGAATGAATTAACTAAATATATTCAAAATGACATCTCATGGTGTGTGTTATTTGTAGATGATATAGTGTTAATTGATGAAACTAAATCTTGAGTAAATGCTAAGCTAGAGATTTAGAGAAAAGCTTTAGAATCTAAAGGTTATTAGTAGAATTAAAACTGAATACATAAAATGTAATTTTAGTAAAAGTAGAAATACAAATGAAGAAACAATAAAGATTGTAAGCCAAGAGATACCAAGGAGTGAAATTTAGATATTTAGGATCAATTATCTAGTAAGAAAGTAAAATAGTTGAAGATGTGAATCATAGAGTTAAAGCAGAATGGATTACGTGAAGGAGTGCTTCGGGAATATTATATGATCAATGCATCCCATTAAAAATTGAAAGAAAAATTTTATAAAATCGCTATTAGGCTAGCTATGCTATATGAAATAAAGTGTTGAGCAATATTGAAACAATATGTGAATAAATTAAGTGTAATAGAAATGCGCATGTTATGATTGATATATGGTAAAACCTTTAAAAGATAGAATTAGAAATAAACATATAAGAGAAATGATAGGAGTGCCCTGATTGAAGATAAAATGAGAGAAAATCGATTACAATGGTTTAGACATATACAACGAAGATCTTTAGATGCTCCAGTTAGAAAGAGTGATCTTTTAACAATCCATGATAAGGATAGCAATAAAAGTAAACCTAAACTAACTTGAACAGAAATAATTAAAAAAGATATAACTATTCATATTTGAATATCGACTTAGTCCTGAATAGAACAGAGTGAAGGAATCAGATTATATAGCCGACCCCATATAGTTGAAAAAAGGCTTAGATGAGTTGAGTTGAATTGAGTTATAATTTAAGAATAAACTGAATAATAATAAGCAATATAAATAATTCAACAACAATCTAAATAGTAATATAATATAAATATCTTCTTTTGAAATTTTAAAATACTTTCAATTGTCTTAGCGAAGAGCATTTGTAGTTTATTAAAATAGCAACACAACACAAAAATTGATATGTTTAAATTCAAAACTATTAATAAAAATATCCACTAGCTAACCAACATCAAGGATCATGGTTGAACATGACTACTGCCTGTAGAGATTGAATTTAACCTAAACATCTGCATGGAGCGAAGCTTGTACCATGTTTTTCTAAGTCATGGTTCATGCATTGAAGAAATCTACAGCCGTGCTAGGAAATTAAGGTCGAAGGGATGCATCACAAATCCAGGTAACTTTCCAAAGTAAAGTCCTTGGACCGTCGCCAATTTCAAATTGAATTTTATTCCAAAACAATGGGCATAACATTAATAAAGTCAAGCCACGAGCTTGAGCATCTCCTGCTAGTCTTCTAAGAGCTTAACTCTCTTGGGACATGCAAATCATGTAAGATCCATCTAAGAATTTTTTTAATAAACATAATGGCCAAGATCTTAGAATAAATGATTTTTACATGAAAATCATTAAATCAAGAATACGTACCTTGAATCGTTGATATTCTGCCTTAATCAAAGCGTATTGATTAACAACAGATTGAGTTTCTCCCTCTTTCCTAATTCTCTTCCTTATCTATTTTGATGGTCAAACATACTATATATAGGAGAGAGAGGACCAATCTAATAATACGATAAATTTTTCTTTCCATCAAAGAGAGGTTATCAGATAACAACTCCCCAAAAAATAAACTAATAGGAAATTAGCTTTATTAAACCATCATTATCACTTAAATTTAAATATCTGATAAAATCAGATATCATAATTATCATTTAGAATAAATAAATGATAAATCAATCATATATCCACGTGGGCCATATAAAAGGAAACGCTAACATTCTTCCACTTGGTCCATGTAAGATATTAAACATACTGGTTTAATAATCAATCATAATGCCCATAACAGAAGCTAAAATCCTTCATAATATTGGTCAAACATGAAATCATCATTAAGCAAAAACTAATAAGGATCATGGCGGTTGTATGCTACTATTTTGACATACTCCCTTCCATATATCACATTACTAGTTTCATACTTAACATGACCTATAATGGGAATTGCAATAAGGTCTAACAATAATGTCTTTATCAAAGACGAATCCGATTAACATTCTCATAATTCATTTATGTATATATACTAGCATAAGTAAATAGGACCCATAAGTGATTCAGAAATAATAATTAATTGAGCTCAGAGTGTCAAATACATAAGGAACTTAAAGCTTTAAACATAACATCACTAATGGTTTTCAATAATGCCCATTCTTTCGACATGTTATGAAATGTCTTTAATGGCAACCCTTTAGTCAGCGGATCTGCAATCATGAGATTGGTGCTAATATGTTCAATTGACACTCTTTGTTTCTGAACTTCTTCTTTAACAGCAAAGTATTTTAATTTCATATGTTTAGCACCCTTTGAATACTTGTTGTTTTTAGAAAAGAAGACTACTGCGAAGTTATCACAATAAATTTTCAGCGGCTTGGCAATACTGTCGACAACCCCAAGTCCTGAATAAAGTTTCGCAGACATAAACTATGAATTGTAGCCTCAAAGCATGCCACAAACTTAGCTTTCATAGTGGATGCAGCAATAACAGACTGTGTCGCACTTTTTCATGAGATCGCTCCTCCAGCTAAAAGGAACAAATGGCCAAATGTGGACTTTCTAGTATCAACACATCCAGCAAAATCTGAGTTTGAATATTCCTTTATGCATAAGGAATATAAGGAATTTGTTCCATTTGTTTATGTTCCAATTCATTCTTTAGACATTGCATAAGGCTGAATTTATCTCCCTTCTGAATTGGAACAACACTTGCAGAACATTTGTTTATGTTGAATGTCTTAAGAACTTTATTAATATATGCTTTTTGAGACAATCCTAGCAATTCTTGTGATCTATCATGAAATATTTCGATTCTAATCACATAGGATGCCTCATCCATATCTTTCATTTCAAAGTTCTTAGAGAGAAAATTCTTGGTCTTATACAATAGGCCAAGGTCATTAATAGCTAGCAAGATATTATCAACATACAGAATCAAAAATATGATTTTACTCCCACTGACCTTTAGATATATACACCGATCACCGGTGTTTTCTTTAAAACAAAGGATGTAATGGTATCGTTGAACTTAAGATACCATTGTCGGAAAGCTTGCTTAAGTCCGTATATTGACTTCTTCAATTTACAAACCATGTGTTCCTTTTCTTCAAATAAAAATCCCTCAGGTTGGTCCATATAAACCTCTTCATTCAAACTCAACTCCCATTTAGAAAGGCGGTTTTCACATCCATTTGATGCAACTCTAAATCATAATGAGCTACCAGTGCTATAATAATTCTAAATGAGTCTTTCTTAGAGACTGAAAAAAAAAAGTCTCTGTGTAGTCAATGCCACATTTTTGAGTAAAACCTTTGGCAACAAGTCTGGCTTTACAACATTCAATATTGCCATTTGAGTCGCATTTAGTCTTACAAACCCATTTACACCCAACTCTTTTATAACCTTCAGGCAATTCAACAAGATCCCAGATTGCATTGTAATCCATTGATTTTAACTCATCTTGCATGGCATCTAACCATTTAGATGAATTAGCACTTTGCATGGCTTGTGAAAAAGAAACTATATCATCATTAATACTCAAATCAAAATCTGATTCTTGTAGATAAACTAATAATCATCAGAAATAGCAGTTCTTCTTTATTATTAAGACCTTAATGCTACTTTATTAGGTTCATTTATTGCAAGTTCATTAGTAATATCATCATTATGTGGTATTTGATCATTAATTTGTTCTTGAAAGTTGTTAAAAGGTTCAACAACTCTAGGAACAATAACTTGAGAAGAAGTTATAGGTGAAGAAACTTGTACCTTAACTTCCTGGATTTCACTTTACATGGTTTCAAACTCCCACTAATTTCATTATTCTCAATGAACCTTGCATTTTCAGATTCAACAATTCTTGTACTATGGTTAGGACAATAAAATTTATACCCTTTTGATCTTTCTGGATAACCAATGAAGAAACCACTGGTTGTTCTTGAGTCCAACTTCTTTTCATGTGGATTGTAAATCCTTACTTCCACCGGGCAATCCCAAACATGTAAATGCCTTAAAATGGGTTTCCTTCCTGTCCATAGTTCAAAAGGAGTCTTTGGAACTGCCTTACTAGGAACCCTATTTAGCAAATACATAGCAGTCTTTAAAGCATGCATCCATAATAATAAGGGTAATGATAAATTGCTTAACATACTCCTAACTATGTCCATTAGAGTTCGATTACGCCTTTCTGCAACACCATTTTGTTCTGGTGTTTTAGGCATTGTGTATTGAGCACATATGCCATGCTTTTCAAGAAATTTGGCAAATGGACCAGGGCATTATCCAGATTCATCATACTTTCCATAATATTCATCATCTCTGTCAGACCTGATAATTTTTACTTTTCTATCTAGTTGTCTTTCAACCTCATTGATAAATACTTCTAGAGCATTTATCGATTGAGATTTTTTATGCAACAAATAGACATAGCTATAACATGAAAAATCATCAATAAAGGTGATAAAATACTTTTCTCCACCAAAAGATGGAATATCAAAAGGCCCACATATATCGGTGTGTATAATTTTAAGGAGCTGTTTACTTCTTGTGGCACTTTTCTTGATTGTCTATTTTATGTGTTTTCCTTTAATACAATCCACACAAATCCCAAGATCACTAAAATCTAAATTAGGAAGGATTTCATTCTTTACTAATCTCTCAATTCTTTCTTTGGATATATGACCCAAATGTTTATGTCATAAGCAAGCTGATTGTTCATTCACTAAACCACGTTTAGTACCAACATTATGATGCAAGGTTAACAATGTCTCAGCAAAAAGACTATCAAGCTTAAATTTGTACAAACCATCAGAAAGAATACCAGAACCAATAAGATGATTGTATTTAAACAAACTGAAACATTAATTTTCAAATCTAAAAGAATATACAACTGAGTCAAGTTTGGATAAAGAAACTAAATTACAAGAAATAGAAGGGACATAAATTGTTTGTAAAAGGTCTAAATGATGTCCAATGTCTAGAATCAAACGATAAGTTCTAACACCTTCAACTGAAGCTTTGACTCTCTTTCCCATTAAGACAAAGTTTTTATTTGGGTTTATGTTTGGATCATAAAGAATTCATGCATCGTATTAGAAACATAAGTGGTACAACCAGTATTAATCCACCAAGTATTATAAGGAACTTCTGTTAGGTTTGATTTGAAACATACAAAAGCCGTAGGCTTACCTTTCTTTTCGAACCATGCCTTACATTTCAGGCAATCTTTCTGATAGTGTCCATGCTTTTTGCAAAAGTGACACTTATCATCCTTTTGTTCCTTCTTGTGGATTTGAGCAGATGACCCATTTATCTTTAGTGGTCGTTGCTTGCTCTTTCATTTCTTATCTTTCTTTGATTTCTTTCCATCTCCTTGATGACCCATGAGATTAATAGAATGATTTCCATGTTTCTTAAGTCTTGTTTCCTCTTGAATGAGCATACTTTGCAATTTATTCACATTCCACTTATCCTTCATCGTGTTATAACTCATGTGAAATGGACCAACTCAGGAGACAAGGAATTGATAATGAATTGCACAAGAAAATTCTCATTCACTTCCAATCCCATTGTCTTTAGTCTTGCTGCTATGCTTGTCATTTCAACAACATGCTCATATATAGTACAGAACCAACAAACTTAATGTTGGTTAAAGTACTCATCAATGTTCCAGCAAGTGACTTATCAGTAGAGTCAGATTGGGAACGTGCTTCCACAAACTTCATAAATTCTTAGCACTTTTAGTAACAAGAATTGTGGACTTGATGTTGTTTGCTACAGTCATTCGCATGAACATCAAGCTAAGTTTATTTGATCTTTCCCAAGTCTTATGGAAAGACCTCTGTTTAGCACTGCTAGAGTTAGTAAGAGTAGTGGGTTTTTCATTTATGAGTGCCAAATCAAGATCCAGAACATCAAGATGAAACTGAACTTGTTTGCACCATTCAGAGAAATTAAGCCCATTAAAAGTTTGAATAGACATAGCTTGCGAATGAAGATAAACAAGAACATATAGAATATGCTCACACATTAATGCTTTGAGCAATATATTTAAATAAATATTCAGACTCCATCAATTAAACAATAAGTGCATATTGAAGTTCTCCTTTGGGTGATACAACAATATATACAGTAAACATAATTGATGCTTAATTTTAATTTTACATACTTGGCAATTATATACTCAAATTAGATATGTTTGCTATCTTTAGATATGCTAAACATACCTAACCAAGTATATTAATTGACCACATTATATCCATAGATTATAAATGACTAGTCAACCTTTGGGTGACCCTTAAATATTTATAATCAATGAACTTCAATATACTCATAACAATTAAACAATTATGTCATTCATTTATAAGCATCATATAATTATGAGTAATTAAATTATTTAATTAAATTTGATATCTATAAACCTTCAAATTTGGCCACTTTGGTGACTAACAAATTACATAATATAGACATCAAATTTAATTAATGATAATATCATGCGTGAATACAAAATACTTTAATGTACCCACATAATTTTACTGTAATATTTTTTAAAACATTAATCTCATAAATATTAGAAGGCAAAACATAAATTTTAAAAAAAACCTTCTTGCTGGAGAAATATATGGGCTTTCACCTTTTATTATCAAGGATTAAATTGATAAAGTAGTAATATGTTTGTCCTTAAATCTTTTGGTTATAGGTTCAAGCCACTTTAATTCTTTATTTTATTTTATTTTTCTTTCATACTAAAACTCTCCCTCCCTTTCCGTGCGTGACCTTTGAGTTTCTTCATGTACGCAAGACTAGAACTCTCACGTGTTAAGGATGGCTTCCGTGAGCAAGAGGAAAAGAAACTGTTTGGCTTCCATGAGATTCCATTTTTTCTTTTATACTAGAACTTTTCCTCTTTTCATCGTGCATGCTCTTTACAAGCCCAAGGAAACCCTAAGAGCCCAAGCCATCGTACATCACATTTTGGTGAAGAGAGATGACATGAATGCGTGAAGAGCCACCGTCTCTCTTCACCTATGCGTGAAGAGGAACTCTTCACCGAAGGACCACCGAGATTTTTTTTTATTTTATCCCGGCTGAAATTCCATCCCAAGACCTCTCACCTCTTCCATTAGTGTGTATGAATCTCTTTCATGGGAAAATTCTAGTTCTCTCTCTTTTATGGCTTTGATGGTCAAAAAAAGAATAAAATTAAAGAGGTAAGGATAGACGAGCTCCTTTCCGTAAAGCCTCTACGTACGTGAAGACTTTCGTGGGATTCGTGAGGAGAAAAACGTTAAGGGAGAAAGCCTCACATTCGTGAGATGCTAGAATTAAGCCTCTCCTTCTTTAATCCGTTATCGGAATCCCACGACTTTATGGAACAGGTTTGTGGAGATCAAAAAGAACTATGCTATTTTGATCATCAATCATAATAAGAAATATATATAAGAATCGAAGATAGATTCATAATAAAAAATCATAAATTCTTCAATCAAGGCTCTGATACCACATGTAAGATCCATCTAAGGATTTTCTTTAATAAATATAATGGCCAAGATCTTAGAATAAATGATTTTTACATGAAAATCATTAAATCAAGAATGCGTACCTTGATCCATTGATATTCTGCCTTAATCGAAGCGTATTGATTAAAAATTTCTCTTTCCATCAAAGAGAGGTTATCAGTTAACAACTCCCCAAAAAATGAACCAATAGGAAATTAGCTTTATTAAACCATCGTTATCACTTAAATTTAAATATTTGATAAAATCAGATATCATAATTATCATTTAGAATAAATAAATGATAAATCAATCATATATCCACGTGGGCCACATAAAAGGAAACGCTAACAAATTGTTCTTGTCTTCTGCAAACATCAGGATTGTAAAGAGACTGAGAAGTCATTACTGCAACCTTTTGTATGGCTTGCATTCTTGTGAGAACCTCTGTAGCCAATGTCCCTATCTCATGTCATCCTTGCCATTCTACGTGGTAGCCCGCTTCGTTCCACTGCCCCAACTTCTTCAATGCCACCTCTGAGACCCATCTCTCTCAAAACAAGAAACATAGTAGAAAATCCTCATAGAGTTAGGACTCAAATTTATATTTGGCAAGAAGTGAGATCTATTTTTATTGTCTTGTTAATGATACATTAATTGCTATGCTATAGGGCTCCGTTTAATTTGCAGGATAGAAAATAATTAAAAGAAGGGACAGAATAAAAGAGGTTAAAATAGAATAAAAAATATACTACTCATAATGGATGGAGTACATGATAATAAATTGAGTTGAACAAAATTTATTCTATCCTTTTATGTTAGACAAGGTTAAATAAAATTATTGATATACTTTTTTTAATTTAATAATTATATTATTAAAAAAATTAGTATCATTGTTGATGATAAAAATAAAATAAAATAAAATAATAATTCAACATAATAAAAAAAGTACTTATTTCCTTTAAATTCTGTATGGTAAAATTAAGTCCAATTCTTACTAAAACACAAACGTGAGAAGGACTACATAAATTCTATCTAATTATCTAGAATGTCAATCTCAACCTATAAAAGACGAGGCTGGTCTCTGGTGAGCAAAGAATTGAAGAACAGTGTCATCATGAGAGATTCTTCTTCTTTTGCAACTCCTTATCCTTCAACATCATGTCTTTATGGGTATAACACGAGGTCTTTGGTTTTGTGTATATTGTTTTCTTTGGTCCTGATTGTGCGAAATAAATCTATTCAAATATACAGACATGCTGTATATATCAAATATATTAAATGTTAAGATTAATGAATTATCTTCAGCCATTAAACTTTGTCTATAATTTACCTTCGATAACTTTTTGATTGAGTATTTTTAATCAATGAGCAATCGCACAATGATGATGTATGCCTTTAGATTTGCTTTTGATTAGGGACCCAATCTCTCTCTGACTTTCATATGTTTTGCTTTCATATGAAAAACCTTTAGGAAAGGATCTCAATTTATAAAAAATTTCAACTTCCTTATCTCACCTATTCCCATCAAAATAGGCCCTTTTTTTAAATTTTTAAAAAGAGATATAGTTATCACTTCCTTAATTAGTGGATGGATATTTTGAGAGTTATCTCCAAAAGTTGCGAGTTAGCTGTAAGTGCTTACCAGATAAAATAAAAATAGGACTATCACCTATGGAATACTACATTCTTTCACTTGGTTCATGTATTTTATTTTAATCTATAGTCCTCACTACTTAAAAAGAAACCAAATAAATAAATCATGACAATAGGTCCTTTATAATTGAGTATTATCTTTCATGTATTACAATGCATTCAATTCCTTTATTACTAATCCAAATATGACAATATAACTTAATGAATAAACCTTCCGTCCAAATTTTTTTTTTGCCATTTCTTAAAAGTCAAACAATAATGTGTACACCCAAACGAGAAATAAACAAATAGCTTAAATAAGAGTTTCATTGTATAAGTAGTTATCCATGCAACTAAATTACATCATGAGATCAATTTTTATTCGTACCATATAATCCTTAAAATTTTTAATTGGCATGCCTTTAGTTAAAGGATCAGCTATCATCAATTCAGTGCTAATGTATTTTATGACCACTTTATTTTTTTTAACACATTCCCTTATGGCTAAATACTTAATGTCGACGTGCTTACTTTGACTACCCCTCTTGTAGTTTTTAGCCAAGAACACAATAGTTGAATTGTCACAGTATAACTTAAGTGGCTTAGCTATAGAATCAACAATTTTAAGTCCTGAGATAAAACTCTTCAATCATACACCATGCAATGTAGCCTTAAAATAAGCAATGAACTCTGCTTCCATAATAGAGATAACAGTTAAAGTCGGCGTTGTACTTTTCCATGATATAGCTCTACTCGCCAGTATAAATATGAATTCTGATGTTGATTTTCGAGAATCAATGCAGCCAACAAAATTCGAGTCCGAGTAATCTTCTACCTTCAAATGATCAGTTCATCTATACATGAGCCTATAATCCTTGGTCCCTTGAAGATACCTCATAACCTTTTTGATGGCTCTCCAGTGGTCTAAACCTGAATTACTCTGATATCTTCTCAATATTCTCACTATAAATGTAATGTCAGGTCTTATGCAAACCTGAGGATATATTAGGCTTCCAATAGTTGAAGCACATGGGATATTGCGCATTTGTTTTTGTTCAAAATCATTTCTTGGGTACTGGTTTAAATTAAACATGTTATCCTTTTAAATTAAACATGTTATCCTTCATTATGGATGCAACATTTGGTAAATAATCTTTCATCCAAATGTAAGATTTTATTGATATAAGTTTCTTGAGACAATCTCAAAATACCTCAAGATCTTTTCCTATGGATCTTAATACCAATGACATAAGATGCCTTACTCATAACTTTCATATCAAAATTCTTAGAGAGAAATTAGTTTACCTCATGTAGCAACCTTTTATCATGGTTGCAAGTAGAATGTCATCCACATATAGGATAAGAAGATAAATTTTGCTCCCACTAACCTTCTGGTATATACATTGATTCATGTTGTTCTCTACAAAACTGAAGGAAGAGATCAATCATGAAATTTTAAATACCATCGATGAGAGGCTTGTTTCAATCTACATATGGATTTTTATTAAGTTCGCAAACCAAATGCTCATCATCACTAGAGGAGAATCCTTCATGTTATTTTATATAAATATCTTCCTCTAGATTTGTGTTAAGGAATGTAATTTTCACATTCATTTGATGTAACTTAAAATCAAAATGAGCTACCGATGTCATAATTATCTGAAGAGAAGCCTTCTTTGATATAGAAAAAAATGTCTCCATATAGTCGATTTCTTCTCTTTGAGTAAACCCTTTGGCAACGAATCTTACTTTATATCTCTAAATGTTGCCTTGTAACTCTTTCTTTGTTTTAAAAACTCATTTACATCCAATGACTTTTACACCATCAGGCAACTCAACGAGATTCCAGACTCGATTAAATGCCATAGAATTCATCTCATCCTTCATGGCATTATACCTTAAGTTTGATTCCTTAAAACTCATGGCTTATGAAAATATTTCAGGATTATTTTTGGCTCCAATGTTACAGTCAGATTCCTATAAATACACAATATAATTATTAAAATAGCTTATTTCTTTATTCTAGTTGATCTTCTTAATGTTGTATCAATAACCTCCTAAGGAGTATCTTGGACAACTGGTTGTTCAGTAGTTTCTGGTAACTGCTGAACAACAGGATCTTCTAGATTACTATCAGCAACTTGTGGAACCTCAATGAATAATTATAAAGTACCTATTTAAACTTGAGGGACGCTATGAATGACAATCAATCTCTCACTTGAAGCAAGAGTATCTGAATATTCTTTCTCAAAAGAAACCAAATGTTGAGATTGATCACTCCCACCGATCAAGTTGTTCTCAAAAAAAATTGTATTTCTTGATTCCATGATCCTAATGCTATGGGATGGATAATAAAATCTATAACCCTTTAACTTTTTAACATATCTAATAAAATATTCACATCCTTGGGTCTAGTTTCCTTGTGAATTTTAATTGAGCCACAATGTCCTTCATCTTCATAATTTGATCATATACACCTTTGATAGTAGTGAGCTTCATTGATAACAATTTTGCCATTAGGGTGCTAGCTAATGCCTTATCTGAAGACTCAAATCGTGCATCAATAACTTTCAGAAGTTCCTTGACATCTTTGTACTCAGGAATTGAACCACGTGTACTAGCAGAAATCTTAGTATGTATGAACATCATACTAAAGTGATTAGATCGCTCTCACCATTCAGACGTAATAATCTCAGCCTTAGTGCATAGAAGTAACTGCAGGTAGTTCATCCTTCCAGATGACATAGTCAATGTCCATGCACCATAACTGAAGAAGAAATCATTTTTTTCACACTTTATAATTATCACCACTTAAATTAAAAATTTTACATTTTATATCAGATATATTCATAGGTAAAATAGCTGTATAAAGTAAATAAAAAATTATATTCATGCAACTAAAATTGAGGCATATAACTTAATATCAGGTCTTACCAATATAAGCATGCAACAATATGAATCAATAACATATAATAACTACCTGCATGCTAAGTTATTAAACTTAAATAGATTTATTAACTTAATGATGTGACTAACAAATTATATTTTCTTTTTTTAATTCTTATGGATAAATTAAGAAAATAATTTGTTATCCTACCCTAATTAATTATATAAATGCAATAAATATTTTCATGGGATAAGATTTATTTCATTAAATATAATTAATTACCATTAATGCCATCTAACTTTATGTGATCTTTGCAATCCAATATATAATTTTGATTAATTAAAGATGTTGTGGTTAGTCCTCAATTAATCAAATTTATATCGATCATATGATATTTAAACTTCATTATATGCATACAAATTAGCTAATTTATCTTAGCATGAAGGCATTAGGTAGTGATTTAATCAATATAGCATTTTCAATTCAAGGTCTAAATTAATCAAATTGGTCAGTTAAGTGGAAGAGAGGTGGGGTCCCCGTTGCTTTTCTTAGATGCCAATTTAATTGGTCAGGTCAGTTAATGAAACCAATTAAAAATCATGATCATTTTACCTTTCAGAACAACTTTTCTAGATATCAATTGATCAATCAAACCCTAAAAGAATTTGCATTATGATTCTTTCACACTACGACTGCACATCCTTATATTACATTAAGCATATAAAATCTAATATGCATAACAGAAATAATATCATACCAATCATCTATTCAATGTAATTTTAAAATTATTATCTTAAGTAAAATTTCTCATCAATTAGAACACGTTCAGCATAGCTCATTAATCTCTTCAACCAATTTATGCAAAATTTCGTAAGCATAGAGGCTCAAGAGGCATGTTTTAATGTAAAAAATTTTAAACTTAAGAAAAGAAAATATATATATATAATTCAAATTATGTATTGCCCAGATATAGCAACCCAAAAAGGGATGAATTGGGTTCTTTAAAAAATTAATAGACAACGTATGTGCACAAATAAATTAAGTGTAGTGCAGTGTGGATAATATGCAAGCAACACAACAAATAGCATAACCAAACATAAGAGAGATTTATAGTGATTCGGTGCTAAACTCAGCACCTATATCCACTCCCCAAGAATTTTTGAGAATTTCACTAACACCACTAGCCGACCTGACTAGCAAAACTTGTTTACGGGCATAAGCAAGCCTTACACACTAGCTTTCCGGACTAATCTTCTTGTTTATAGGTACAAAGGAATCTTTCACAACCCTAACCTTCTTGGCTAGCTTTTTGTTTCACGAGCACAAGGGAGCCTTTCAATCAAACACAAGAGTAGTAGGATTTAATTACAACAAGCTCCTGCAGATAAAGCAATAAATAAATACTTTATAGATTTTTGAAAAACTGGCTTCTTCCTCAAGATGAGCTTTGCTAATGAATAAAGCCTTCTTGAATGCACTAGATCTTCATTGAATGCTTTTCAATCACTTAAGAGAGTAATAAACACTCCAAAAATCTCACAATAAATGTTGTAGTAAATCCTCAATACAAGCTCACATATTTTTAATATTTTCTCTATTTTTCACAAATTTTTCACTTGATACTTCACACGATTTTTCACTATTTCTTCGCCTTTTCTCTCTCTTCTCTCTTCCAAATCACTATGCAAATGGGCTATTTATACACTTAACAAAAATCTAGCTGTTATATAGCCATTGTGAGATGAAATAAAATAAATAGCCAATTAAGAGAATGTTAGAAAATAAGTTCATTAAAAATTTCAAAAAATATCGATCGATCAAATTTCATATATCGGTCACCTAGTTTTAGATTCAAAAATAGCTACAGAGAAAATCATAAAGGCATGCAAAACTTGGACGCCCAGGTTGAAGAGTCGGCCATCCAATGCATAAAGCTGGTTGTCCAACTCATGAGCCTGGTCACCCAATGGAAGTAATGAAAAAAGTTGGATGCCCAAGGAAATCCATCGATCTTCCAACAAAAGTGCATAATAAATTTGGTCAGCCAGTTTAAGTGATTGGTCATCCAATCTTCTTTTCAAAAACGTCTAGAGAATAGAGGGCTTCAAAATTTGGTCAACCAGATTTGAAAATTGGTCCAATAAAAGTTGGTCATCCAATGGAGAAAGTTGATCATTCAATTTTCACTTTAAAACGTTTTAGAAAACAAACGGAGAGTTAACCAAAATTGGTCACCCAATGGTTGAAATTGGTCATCCAAAATTTGAAAATTGCCCAACTTTAGGAATTTGGGCAACTTCCTTTCAAAATATATTGGAAGGAAGACAGTGAGCTTCACAAAATCGATTGGCCAATTTTGAAAAGTTGATCATCCAATTTAAAAAGTTAGTCATCCAATTCAATATATTGGTCATTGTTGGAAATTGAAAAGACTCTTCGTATCCCAAGCTGTTGGAAATTGAAAAGTCTGTTCGTATCCCAAGCTCATCTTGGACTTGGAGTTTTTGGAAATTGTTATCTAGGGAATTATGTTTACTTATTGTTGCTGATTTACAAATTTAGCTTTAATTATTCTGTTACTTTAAGGGTCTATAAATATTATGTAATCCTTCAGTTTACAATGCAATAGAATAACTATTCCAAATTTTTTTCTTCCAACATCTGGTATCAGAGCCGGTTGGCTAAGTTGTTCTCGTATAAGATGGCTTCTGTGAGTAGTGCCGGGAATGTCCAACCTCAACTCCCAAGGTTTGATGGGAAGAATTTTGAGCATTGGAAGATCCAAATGGAGGTGTTGTTCGGTTTTCAGGAGCTAACCGAGATTATTGAAGAAGGATTCGTCGAGTCGGGAGCAGTGGCAGATTTGACAACGGAGGAGCAGAAGACAACAAAAGAAAATCGTAAGAAAGATCGTAAGGCTCTCTTTTACATCTTTCAAGCGATAGATTCGTCAATATTTGAAAAAGTGGCAAATTCGAAGACAGCAAAGGAAGCATGGGATACTCTCATCAAAATTTACAAAGGTGTTGAGAAGGTCCAGAAGGTTCGGCTTCAGACTCTTCGTCGACAATACGAGCTCCTTCAGATGGAAAATCGGAGTCCATTTCCAACTATTTCTCATGGGTCTTGACTCTTGTCAATCAAATGAAGGCCAATGGTGAGACTATTGGTGATCAACTTATTGTCGAGAAGATCCTTCGGACGCTAACGTTACAGTTTGAATATATTGTAACTTCCATCGAAGAGTCACGTGACCTCTCTGTTTTGACCGTGGATGAGTTGGTTGGCTCTCTACAAATGCATGAGCAACGACTCAAGGAGAAGTCCAAGACGGTGGAGGAGGCTCTACAAAGCCAGTTGGTGTTGCCTGATGACAAGAAGAATCTTTCTACTCAAATGAAAGATAAAAGGCGGCAGGAGAAGCAACCTCGACAACAAAAAGATAAGTCCCATATTCAATGTTTTAATTGTAAAAAGTATGGGCATTATAAATTTGAGTGTCGAAGCAAAAGATCTGGTGGTCAAAAGTTTCATGCTAAAGTAGCAAGTTCTATCGATAGATTTGATGATGAGCATGATAATGCTCTTTTATTCACGTGTGATGCTTCGGTGGAGAACCATAAGAATGTTTGGTACTTAGACACTGGATGCAGTAATCATATGTGTGGTGAAAAGAAGTTATTCTCGCATTTCGATGACACCTTTCGTTCGGAGGTGAGGTTCGGGAATGATACAAAATTTTCTATCATGGGAAAGGGAAGCATTAAAATCAAGATAAAAGATGGATCGGTTTCAACCATTTCGAACGTCCATTATGTTCCTGGCCTTCGAGCATAGGACAGTTGTCCGAGCGAGGCTAACGCATAATCATCAAGGATGAGGTTTGCATGATTCATGATGGCAAAGGAGGATTGATTGCAAAGGTAAAAATGGCTCAAAATCGCCTTTTTCCTTTGTATATTAATTATGCTTCATCTTGTTTTAGTGCCTCGGTGCAAGATTCTTCATGGCTTTGGCACAAGCGGTTCGGACATGTGAATTTCGACAGCTTGAAGCTGTTGTGTCAAAAGAAGATGGTGCGAGGTATGTCCAAATTTCTTCTCCAAAGGAGATCTGCGAACCATGCGTCATTGGGAAGAAATCTAGAGAAAGCTTCCCTTCAGGACAATCATGGAGAGCGTTGAAGCCATTGGAGTTAGTTCACTCCGATCTCTGCGGACCGCTCGGTGAATCATCGAATCGAGGGTACAGGTATTTTGTTACCTTCATCGATGACTTTAGCAGAAAAACATGGGTTTATTTCTTGAAGCAGAAGTCCGACGCCATCGATGCTTTCAAAGAGTTTAAAGCCTATGTTGAAAACCAAAGTGGGCACAAAATTCGGATTCTCCGAACTGATCGTGGCACAGAATATTTGGTTGGTGATGGTTTCTTCAAGCAATGCGGCATCAAGCATCAATTGACAGCACAATATACTCCTCAATAGAACGGAGTAGCAGAAAGAAAAACCGCACTATTATCGATATGGTACGTACTATGCTTCATTCTAAACATTTGCCGAAGCATTTCTGGGCGGAGGCGGTTGCTTGTGCTATTTATTTGTTGAACAGATGTCCCACTAAAGGTCTTGAGTTCAAGACACCGACGAAAGTATGGAGTGGTCGAATCCCTTCAGTTCTGCATCTTCGTGTGTTTGGGTGTATTGCTTATGCCCATGTGCCAAATGAGCTATGTAAGAAGCTTGATGAGAAGAGCGAGAAGTGCATCTTCTTCGGTTACAGCAATGAGACAAAGGGTTATCGATTGTATAATCCAGTAACAAAAAAGGTCGTTATCAGTCGAGATGTTACCTTCGACGAGGAAGGAGAGTGGACTTGGAACTCAGAAGAAAAGAAGCAGTTTCACTTCGTCCTAGATGAGGAGGAGACGGTTCAGCCCGATTCAGATAGTCAATCTGAACCAGTAGCAGCTTCGATGGAACCAGGTTCGATAGCAGGGACTACAACAACAATTACTTCATCAAATCCTGTCGAACATCTTACTGAAAGTTTCTCACGTCCACGGCGAGAACGAGTTTTGCCAACTCATTTAAGGGATTGCATTTTGTCAAAAGATGATGATCCCTCTGATGAAGAAATTATCAATTTTGCTCTTTTTGCAGATTGTCATCCCACAAAGTTTCAGGAGGCTTCCCAAGATGCTGATTGGGTTTGTGCGATGGATGATGAGATCCATGCAATCGAGAAAAATGATACATGGGAGCTCACTTCTCTTCCAGAAGGCAAGAAGTCCATCGGCGTAAAGTGGGTCTATAAGATCAAGTACAAGCCTAATGGTGATGTTGATCGGTTGAAGGCTCGGCTTGTAGTCAAGGGTTACAAACAAAAACCCGGGATTGACTATTTTGAGGTATTTGCTCCGGTTGCAAGGATGGATACTATTCGTATGATTTTTGCTTTAGCTGCTCAAAGATGCTGGAAAATACATCAAATGGATGTTAAGTCCGTATTTCTCAATGGCGTACTTGAGGAGGAGGTGTATGTGGATCAACCTGAGGGTTATGTCAAGAAAGGACAAGAGGGCTTTGTCTACAAATTGAAGAAAGCACTTTACGGCCTTAAGCAAGCCCCACGAGCATGGTATACCAGAATTGATTCTTATTTTCTGAATCACGGTTTTACTAGGTGTCCTTATGAGCATACTTTATATGTAAAGATTGGCTTGAACGGTGAGATGCTCATTGTTTGCTTATATGTCGATGATCTCATATTTACTGGAGATTGTCAAGAGATGATTTGTGACTTCAGGGAGGCTATGACTCATGAGTTCGAGATGGCGGACATGGGTCTGATGTATTATTTTCTCGGCCTTGAAGTTACACAATTGGAGGATGGTATTTTTATTTGTCAACAAAAGTATGCCAAGGATATTCTTGAGCGTTTTAAGATGGCTACTTGTAAACCAATTAGCACTCCCATGGAGGACAGATTGAAGTTGACAAAAGACGGAAGTGGTTCCGAAGTTGATCCTACTTATTTCAAGAGGCTAGTTGGGAGTCTGAGATATTTGACTTCTACTAGGCCAGATCTTGTTTTTAGTGTTGGAATGATAAGCAGATTTATGGAGATTCCTAGACAATCACTTTGCAGGCGGCAAAAAGAATTCTACGATACATTAAAGGTACTATAAATGATGGTGTATTCTATACTGCTTCTAATGTTTTTCAGCTTGTAGGATATATAGACAGTGATTGGGGAGGTGATATTGGAGAAAGAAAGAGTACTTCCGGGTATGTTTTCTCTTTAGGAAATGGAATTTTTTCCTGGTCTTCAAAGAAGCAGCAGGTGGTTGCTTTGTCCAGTGCTGAAGCGGAATATATAGTAGCGGCTTATTGTGCTACTCAAGCAGTTTGGTTGCGTTCGATGCTTGCTGAGTTACAGCATAAGCAGAAGCATTCGACGATGATTTATTGTGATAACAAGTTAGCTATTGCCCTTGCAAAGAATCCAGTCTTCCATGGAAGAAGCAAGCACATTGATATAAAGTACCATTTCATTCGAGATCTGATGAAATCTGAGGAGATTGTGCTGCAGTATTGCAAGACGGAAGACCAAGTGGCTGACATGTTCACTAAGCTGTTGAAGTCAGATTCCTTCCTCAAACTCAAGAGCATGGTCAAGATGACCTCAGTCTAAGGGAGGCTGTTGGAAATTGAAAAGACTCTTCGTATCCCAAGCTGTTGGAAATTAAAAAGTCTGTTCGTATCCCAAGCTCATCTTGGACTTGGAGTTTTTGAAAATTGTTATCTAGGGAATTATGTTTACTTATTGTTGCTGGTTTCCAAATTTAGCTTTAATTATTCTGTTACTTTAAGGGTCTATAAATATTATGTAATCCTTCAGTTTACAATACAATAGAATAACTATTCCAAATTTCCTTCTTCCAACAGTCATCCAATAAAAAGTGGTTTTAGAACAAAGGCCGAGACCAACATGAAATTGGACGTCCAAGACAAGGAGCTGGTAGTCCAGCCAAAAGAAGCCAAGGTTTGGTTTTTAATGGGATTTGCAGTTTTGCTATTGATTGCTTTCAAAGGGATTTACAAGATTGTCATTAATGTATTCAGTGAGATTTACAGGATTACCATTGATAGCATTTAATGGGATTTGAACAAGTGTTATGCAATGCTTTAAAAAATAATTTTTATATGATAAATCATCAAAGATAGATTTAGTCATTTAAGAAATGAATGATAAAATATTGAGAAGCCATGATAAAATATTTCGACTTAGGAATCAAGACTATAGTAGTCTCGTACTTTGAAAAACAACTTTAGCACATGAATTCAATTAAAGATAAATATTCTTTTGAAAGCATGAGTCCATTAAAACATAAGTTCTTTGTAAGAGAATGAACACTCTTGAAAACATTTGGACTTAAAAAATATAATCAAATTACTTTTATTTTACCTTTGTAATACCTTTCTTTTGATTTGTAGAGTAATCCAATTTGAAGTAACATTATCTTCTTGATGATTCATTTAAAATTTATTTAACTCAATCACAAGATCACTAGTACCATACTTAATTATTTTGTAATCATCAAAATCAATATGAGATCAACATCATGTTAGAACCATAACAAATTAATGTCCATATATGCATTATATATCATTTTGGTTGTCTTCTGCTTCTACGTAAGTCAAAATGATTCGGTTCCAAGTTCCAACTCATATAAAAAAAATAACGACTCAGCCCGATGGATAAGGTGTGGATCATGGAGCCAGTGATTTTGGGTTAGATTCCCAGAAAATATGCTTTCCTTTTTTTTTAATTCAAACAATCATATATAAAATTGAAGATTAAACAAATAGGTGGTGTAAATAATGATCAAATATATTAAATGTCAAAATCAATGAATTACCTCACAATAATGATGTATGCCTTTGGGATTTACTTTTGATTAAGGACTCAATCTTTCTTTGGCTTTCGTATGTTTTTCTCTTATATGAAAAACCTTCAAGAATAAATCTTAATTTATAGAAAACTCCAACTTCCTTATCTCACCTATTTCTATCAAAATAGGCCCTTTTTTAAATTTTTAAAAAGAGATAGTTATCGCTTCCTTAATTAGTGGATGGATATTTTGAGAATTATCTCCAAGAGGTTGTGAGTTATCTGCAAGTGGTTATCATATAAAATAAAAATAGAACCATCATCTATGGGATACTACACCGGTTTCTCTGGGGTTCTTTGCCTTGGATTATTGGAACCATGGCTTTTGGCTTTCCTCCGATGCGCCTCTCTTAACTGCAAATGCAATGAGAAGTGGGGGTCCTCTCTTTGTTTCATCCAACTCTTCTGGAGGTGGTTCTAATAGAAGTGAGCAGGCTCATGGTTCTTATTTTTCTCCTCTGCCCATCAGAGCGCCGAGCCCAGTCACTTAGGTACCCCCCTCCACAACCAAAGGATGCAGTGAATGTGGTAGTGGATGGACCAGAGGGGGAGGAGGAGAAGGGGGTGACAGTGAGATGGAGGTGGAGCAGGGAGGGGCTGGCAGGATGGTGGCTAAGGGAAGGAAGAAGGTTTATATGAAAAAAAGATCATACCGATCATTGGCAATAGTTAGAACAGCAGCAATCTTTTCAAAGGTGACGTGATGGCAGGTCACTGGCAAGGGTAGGCATTGTGAGAGAATAAGCGAAGCAGCATTTGGAAGGAATGATTTCATTTTTACGAAAGAGAAGGAGATGATTTTGTCTTTATAAAAGAGAAGGGGATGATTTTGTTTTCACGGAAAAGAAGGGGACAAGAGCAATTTTATAAAAAAAATTATCAGATTACAATACCTTCGATAATAGATAACCACCTCTTTCTAAGGTAATCTGGATTGTTTCATGAGAAGTAATCTACATTACCAGTACAAGATAGATTACCATTAAAAATATACTAAACATAATTATTGAGTAGACCCAATTTAAATTATCGATAATCTGGATCCAGATTACCGACTACCAAACGCAACCTAACAGGTAGAAATCGTTGGTTCTATGTTGAGTGAATAAAGTTTTAGGATAGTAAATAAAACAAAGTAAATCTACAAGGTTAAAAAGATTGAAAATCCATTTCATAGTTACCTGTTTGATTTTAGATAGGAAAAGATATTCTTCAACTAACTTGAATCCGTTGACTTGCTTCTCAAACTCATTTCAATTCCCAGTCCCTTATAAATAATTCCTCATTGATATCATTTAATTTTTTCATCATTTGAAATAAATATTCATAATATCCATCCATTCTAAACTTGCAGACGGCTAAGAGAGTTTGAGAAGATGAGGAGAAAGAACTTGAGGAGTTTTTTCTAGCTTTGTGGAAACTAGCACAGAGAACAAGAAGACCTATAGTTTATTTTTTAAAGTAAAAATAGAAAAATGAGAAGAAGCAACCACTTTTGCCTTTCATTTCTCTCACTTGCTCTCTCTCTCCATCAGATTTTTTTCGTTGCATTTTAATGAGCTCTCTCTCTCTCTCTCCATTCAATTTGATCAGATACTTTTACCATAGGGTAAAACCAATAAATTAATAAAAATAACTCTTCATAAATAAAAGTTTTTCCTATTGAACTCTCCCCTTCAAGCACCTTCAAAGCCCTGTGGATACGAATGTGTGAAAATTTTGTTATGGGTAAGATGTTTTGAGTGGAAGATATAATGATGGACTGATGCTACAGCAAAGAAATATGATACGATTGTTCATTTACTGAAGTTCTTGGTGATTAAGGTGGCATTAATTAACTTCCATACAGGTGAAGACTCATTTTTATAATGGATTTTACTGTCAAATAACACAACATCATTGGAAAGAATAAATGAGCACATCTTTCATGTTCTCTAATTTGTTAATGATTTTCTCCTGGAGCTTAATGGTGGTATCATACCTCAACTTTTCTAGGAGAGTTGAAGCATTGTATCTTTACATACTTTCTTGTCTTCTAGGCAACAAATTAATTAACGTTGAATATTCTCAATCGTTTACTATCTCCACACGCTAGTCTGTTGGCTTTGAGAATAAGAAACTAATTAGGTTTAGAACTGGTGGTTTAAATTTATGCAGGAAGAGACTATATACTGGCCCTGCATCTCACCTTTATGTGTGGGTGGATGGGTGGTTGGGTGTCTGTGAGGCAACGAACGCTCACACTAATTAATGGGTTGATGGGTGATTAGAACCCCTGGTTCCATATCATTTAGCTTCCACCTAACTGAAGTTTCTTCTCCTTGTTACTCTCAACTTAATTATATCAAAAGGCTGATGGAAATGCAATAATTGGTCTAATTATTGGATGCATGATCAGCTGTAGATTGAATGTTGTTGCCAATGCTGCATAATATTCTTTGCCTCTACATTTTAGAAAGTCCCTTCTTGTCTAGAGAGAGAGTTTGATTATTGGGGTGTGTTTGGTATTGCACTTTAAAAAATATATAAAGAAGAAAAGTCAAATGTAGCAACTTTTAGTGTAAATTTTAAGGATGTAATTTTTTTTTTGTTAATTATGTTCGATTATATCTATGTTTGATAGATGATGAAATTATTTAATATTTTATTGATCTTAATATTTTAATCTTTTTAACACCCATCAACCTTCTCCCAGGCATGATGTTTGCTTCATTGTTTCATGCTAAGTTGGCGGAGAATCCTGCTATGCCAACTCAAGGCCTTGGATCTCCTCTTTTACAGTTCTAACTTGCAACACACTTTGTTTTCATCAGGGATTTAAACCAATTGGATCACAGATCGATTTACAGTGATAAGAGAAACATCTGGCATGAAAGTAAGGTACTGGCCCAAGCACCAAAATAGGGACAAGCATCCTCATGACAGCCACCCATCCACTTGGATGTTTGGTGGAGCCTAATAATATTAAGTTGTGCACACGTTTGGTGTTGATTTCAGTGGGGGACTCAGAGGGTGTCTGTGTTCATGGCATCACCTGTTAAGGGTCAGATAGATATCATTGGATTAAAATTCATGGGCCAACTCATTCATTCCATTGCCCCTGGACATTTAAATGCTGAGTAAGCTGGTGATATTTAATAACAATTCCATGAGGGCAAGGCCACCCATGTACGTAATTAATATTTAAAAGAGATTTTGTGCAATTTTGCATCAAATGGGTCGACTACTTGGCCAAAGCTCGACATTAACTGTTATTAATCTCATAGAAGCAAACGTGACAAGAAGTCTCTGTTGAAAATTTTAGTATATTCAATATCCAAAAGTTCTCTGCAAGGCTTTTCCTTCTTTTTCTTATGAAACTACTCTTTTAGTTCCTACATGAAAAAACCATCCAATCTTATTCTTACATACATATATATATATATATATATATATATATATATATAGTGTGTGTGTGTGTTACTCTCTTACTTGATTGAATGATTGTAAGAAAGCTAACGCATGCGCAAGCTGGGTCAAGCCTAATGCAGATCGGTGAAGCCAATTTCAAAAACCTGTTAATCGGATGTATCGCGTGTATTCATCGCACGCAGGAGAGTGCAAATCCCATCCGTTGGCTCTCACGGATGCACGCATTGACCAACACCGAAATAAGTCTTTTTGATTTATTGATCGACCGTTGGACTAATTCAATCCGTTGGATTGGATTGATTTCTGATATTAATTATCGTCAAAAAGTACGAATCTACTCTTAAAAATAGTGCCATGCATGCCACAACATCTTTTTAAATAAATTCAAATAGATAATATTATCTCGGATACTATCTTTTTTTCTTATGCAGCAGAGAATTGGGATTAAAGCCCACGTTTACGAAATTGGGTGGGTGGAGAGAATCTGGGAGAAGCTTCCCATGGTCACGCAGCCGGAAGAATTCCCATGATGTTCATCTATGAACAACCTACATGCCACCCACGAATAAAAAAGAAACAATAAATGTTGGGTGCCTTTTTTTTTTGATACAAGCGGGCGATCACATAAGTCTCGTGCGAGTCAACCCAAATAAATCCGAGTACAAAATTTGCTGCAAAAGAACAGGTCTGGGGTCGTCCGGCCTCCAGAACCACGAACCACTATGCTGGGCCACTGAAGTAGCCACCCAATCCACCGCTGAGTTGCTTCACGATATATGACGGATCTGGGCGCTATCAATGATGAGGACATCAGTTTGGACCAGAGTTCGGGTCAGTCGAACCAGTCCTTGGATGTTCCTGTACCAGCACCCAGAGTCAGCAGGCCACGTCAGGGAAGACCACACCAGATAATCTACGAAGGTCCAAGAGGTTGCAGAACAAACGGGCTTGAAATTTCTGTGTCGGACTGGGCCCAAACTTGGCTGGTCACATGGAAACGGACTGCTGATTCAAAGTCATGCCGTTGGCATGAGCTGCTGTGGATTTTGGCCATCCGGGCTCGTCTGATAGGAGTTTTGGGCCTGTTTTCGTTTTTAATGGCATAGTTGTAATTTTTCTAAACTTATGATGTTAGGGTTTTATCTCTTTTATTTAGGTTGGTTTTGGGCGGCCGTCAGAGGCAGAGAAGAAAGACGCTGTTTTAGATTTCCTTTTTTTTTCTCTTGAATGGAGATGAATGTTTTCTTTTTCTGATTCAAAACAATTGAATTGAAAATTCAATTGCTCTTCCTTTAAATTTCGGATTGTGAGTGATCAAAATTCGAAATTTTTCCCTTTTCTTGTCAAGATTCGAACCAAACCTGGACGAATTCTTTTCTCGCAGATTAGATCGTTCTTGAGTTGCAGGCGTTTTGAATATCGCCCTGCATCAACTTGGTATCAGAGCCTTGATCCATTCCTTCCATTACCGCCTTGATCCATTCCTTCCATTACCGCCTTGATCCATTCCTTCCAAACCCAAATATCAACCCTAACCGAAATTTGATCCAATGGAGCAGAAGAACAACGATCAATCCCTGAGAGACGCCGTGAGAGATGCTATGCAAGACGCCATGCGAGACCAGCACCAGGTGATGCAACAGATGATGCAAACCATGCAGGCGATGATGGCGCGGCTGGAGGTGCAGAATCGTGCCCAACCCCTTCGAGTGGAGGAGCGTGATGAAATTGATGGAGGTAGGGAGAGGGGTTTCGAAAATCTGGAGGCACCACCAATTCGAAGAGGGCAACAGAGGCCTGATGTTGGACTTCCAAGGTATGTCGATCAACCTCCCTATTTCGAAAATCAGAATCGGTGGGAAGCAGGCTTCAGGGTCGAAATTCCAGAGTTTAAAGGAGGAATTAACCCAGACGAGTATGTTGATTGGACCCTTCAGGTCGATGATGTTTTTCGTCTGAAGGAGGTGCCCTTAGACAAGCAGGTACCGCTTGTCACAATTCGATTCAGAGATAGGGCTGCTGCTTGGTGGCATGCGCAGCACTATCGTAGATATATGGATGGGAGACCTCCATTAGCGTCATGGGCAGCGCTAAAGCAGGAGATGAACAGGGAGTTTTTGCCTCCGAACCATGAGCAGATTTTGTATTCGAAGTTGCATGGTTTGACGCAAGGTAGTCGGAGCGTCGAGGAGTACACAACTGAATTTTATCGATTGGTTGCACGAAATCGGTTGATTGAGGCTGAACCGAGATTGATAGCCATGTATCTTCATGGCTTGCGGCTGCCAATCCAAGATGCACTGGCTGTGCATCGAATTGATAGCGTAGGAGATGCGCATATGAGGGCTCAGGCAGTGGAAAAGAGCTTGATGAGAAACAGGGGGTTTCAGAGCAGAGGGGGTTTTACTACGGGCCAGAGTTCAGGGCAGAATTCAGGGGGCAAATTTATGCCTCCAGTAGCGAGGCCGCAGGCATCAGTACCTCCAAGACCAACAGGGTCGAATGGAACCTCAGGTTCTCAGGCGAGAGTGGGCAGCAACAGGGCTAACATTCGGTGCCATCGGTGTCAGAATTTGGGGCACTATGCCAATGAATGCCCCAAGGCGCGAGCTCAGTTGTATATGGAGGATTATATGGAGGACGAAAATGGAGGAGAGTTCCCTGAGGATGAGGAATTTAATGATGAGCTGTGTGTTATTGATCCGGACCATATTCAAGGGGAGAGCTTGGTGATACGAAGAATGTGTCTGGCGCCGAGATCAGATGAAGATTGGCGTCGGCATGACATCTTCACAACGAAATGTTTTGTGGCTGGCAAAACATGTCGTGTTATCATAGACTCCGGCAGTTGGGAGAATGTGATAGCAGAGGAGGCTGTGAAGAAGCTGGGGTTGCAGACAGACCCTCACCCACATCCATATAAGCTCGGTTGGGTGAACCGAAATGCAGACATTCAGGTCAGCCGAAGGTGTAAGTTGTCACTGTGTTTTGGTCCTCATTTCGAGACAACTATTGAGGCGGATGTTGTTCCAATGGATGCTACTCACATCATACTGGGGCGTCCGTGGCAGTTTGATAACAGGGCAGTGTACAACGGGTACACCCACAGTTATATGCTGCGTCCAGATGGGAGGAAAGTTATTTTGAAGCCGCTTCAGGAAGTGAGTGGACAGAATACAGTAATTTGTTTACCAAGCACAGAATTCGATGCGAGTTTGGATGGAGAGGATGTTTGTTTTGCTTTGGTGAGCAAGTCAGGAGACTTCGGCGTGGAAGAGGAGCAAAGGCCAAATATGATTCCTGAGGAGTTGGTGTCTATCTTGGAGGAATTCCGAGATGTTGTATCAAAGGAGCTACCGGCTGGATTACCACCTCTCCGAGATATTCAGCACGGCATTGACCTTATTCCGGGCTCAGTGTTGCCGAATAAGGCTCATTATCGGATGACACCGCAACAGCATGAGGAATTGAGGAGGCAGGTCCAAGAACTTTTGGACAAGGGGTTCGTACGGGAGAGCATTAGCCCGTGCGCGGTGCCAGCCCTTTTGGTACCGAAGAAGGATGGTACGTGGCGCATGTGTGTCGACAGCGCGCGGTTAACAAAATTACTGTGAAGTACAGGTTCCCGATACCGAGGTTGGACGACATGCTTGATCAGTTGAGTGGTGCTAAGGTCTTCACGAAGATTGATTTGAAGAGTGGGTACCATCAGATAAGGATGAAGCCTGGAGACGAATGGAAGACAGCCTTCAAGACTAAGGAAGGGCTGTATGAATGGTTGGTAATGCCATTCGGGTTGTCAAACGCGCCGAGCACGTTCATGCGCGTAATGAACCAGGTTTTACGTCCATTTCTTAGCTCATTTGTGGTTGTCTACTTTGATGATATTTTGATATACAGCAGGACAGCCGAAGAGCATGTGGGCCATGTGGCACAGGTTTTGTCAGTGTTACGTGAGAACCAGTTAGTTGCTAACCCAGAGAAGTGCATTTGGATGGTTGGGAGACTAATTTTTCTGGGGTACGTTGTGACTGGAGAGGGGATTCTCCCAGATAGGAATAAGGTGCATGCAATTGTGGAATGGCCAGTACCTTCAACCTTGACAGAATTGAGATCCTTTTTGGGTCTTGCAGGGTTTTATCGCAGGTTTGTCAAGGGGTATAGTGAGCTGGCTGCACCTTTAACGGAATTGTTGAAGGGAGCCAGATTCGGGTGGAATGATGCCGCACAGGAGGCATTTGATGGGCTGAAAGTCAGATTGACCGAAGCTCCTTTATTGGTTCTTCCTGATTTTGATAGAGTTTTTGAGGTGGATTGTGATGCTTCGAAGACTGGAATTGGGGCAGTGCTTAACCAGGAAGGAAGACCAGTCGCATACTTCAGTGAGAAGCTGGGAGGAGCTAAACTGGCTTATTCGGTTTATGATCTGGAATTGTACGCCATTGTGAGATCCTTGCAGCATTGGCGCCACTACTTGATTCAGCGGGAGTTTGTACTGTATTCAGACCATCAGGCGCTGAAGTTTTTACAGGGTCAGCATAAACTGAGTTCAAGGCATGCGAAGTGGGTGAGTGCCTTGCAGGAATACACTTTCAGCATCAAGCACAAGTCTGGTACGTTGAATAGAGTGGCTGATGCTTTGAGTAGGCGGAGCTTGTTGATTGGCGCTATGCATGTGTACACTCTCGGCTTTGAGAGTGTAAGGGAGGACATTCGTGTGGATGAGCACTTCAAGGGGATTTTGGCCAAAATTGAGGCGGGGGAGCGAACTGATTTCGTTCTCCATGATGGATATTTGTTTCGAGGTAACTGCTTATGTGTTCCTGATACGTCTCTTCGTGTGTTGATCATCCAGGAACTGCATAACCAGGGTCACTTCGGAAGGGATAAAACAGCCTGGTTGATTCGGCAGCGGTTTTATTGGCCTGGTCTTGACCGAGATGTCAAGGCTTTTGTGAAGAGGTGCAGGTTGTGTCAAGAGTCGAAGGGGACAGACACGAACCAAGGTATGTACACGCCTTTACCTATCCCAGAGGCACCATGGCGAGATGTTTCTATGGACTTTGTTGTAGGATTGCCGCGGACAGCAAGGGGACTGGATTCGATTATGGTGATTGTGGATCGGTTCAGTAAGGTGGCGTGTTTCTTGCCATGCAAAACCACTTTTGATGCGTCAAAGGTTGCTGACTTATATTTTGCTTCAGTGGTTCGGCATTTTGGTATACCGGCATCCATAGTGTCAGACAGGGACAGCAAGTTTATGGGACACTTCTGGCGAGAGCTGTGGAAGAAGTTGGGCACAAAGTTGAAATTCAGCAGTCCTTATCATCCTCAGACGGATGGACAGACTGAAGTTGTCAACCGTAGCTTGGGTAATCTGTTGCGGGCAAATGTGCATGAATTCAGGAGCTGGGATTTGTGTTTGCCGAAGATTGAGTTTGAGTTCAACTCTTCAGTGAACCGTTCTACAGGGTTTGCTCCGTTTCAGATACTGTTTGGGTTCTTGCCAAGAGGTCCTTTGGATGTTCTGCCAGTTGAGTCGCCAGAGAAGGTGAGTCAGAAGGTCGAAGATAGAGTGTCTGACTTGCAGGAGATACATGCGACTGTTAGAGCCAAATTGGAGCAGACTTACGCCAAATACAAGGCGAAAGCTGATCAGCAGCGTCGGCAACAGTCCTTTGAAGTGGGCGATTTGGTATGGGTTTACTTACCGAGGGAGCGGTATCCACAGGGAGCTTTAACGAAGCTCAAGCCGAAGAAGATAGGTCCATGCCAGGTATTGGAGAAATTTGGTGACAATGCCTATCGGGTTGAGTTACCAGATGATGTCTTCATTTCGGATGTGTTCAACATTCGGCATCTGACCCCTTATGCAGGAGAGAATTCGAGCTTGAGGTCAAGCTTTTCAGAGGAAGGGGAGAGTGATGAGGACATCAGTTCGGACCAGAGTTCGGGTCAGTCGAACCAGTCCTTGGATGTTCCTGTACCAGCAACCCAGAGTCAGCAGGCCACGTCAGGGAAGACCACACCAGATAATCTACGAAGGTCCAAGAGGTTGCAGAACAAACGGGCTTGAAATTTTCTGTGTCGGACTGGGCCCAAACTTGGCTGGTCACATGGAAACGGACTGCTGATTCAAAGTCATGCCGTTGGCATGAGCTGCTGTGGATTTTGGCCATCCGGGCTCGTCTGATAGGAGTTTTGGGCCTGTTTTCGTTTTTAATGGCATAGTTGTAATTTTTCTAAACTTATGATGTTAGGGTTTTATCTCTTTTATTTAGGTTGGTTTTGGGCGGCCGTCAGAGGCAGAGAAGAAAGACGCTGTTTTAGATTTCCTTTTTTTTCTTGAATGGAGATGAATGTTTTCTTTTTCTGATTCAAAACAATTGAATTGAAAATTCAATTGCTCTTCCTTTAAATTTCGGATTGTGAGTGATCAAAATTCGAAATTTTTCCCTTTTCTTGTCAAGATTCGAACCAAACCTGGACGAATTCTTTTCTCGCAGATTAGATCGTTCTTGAGTTGCAAGCGTTTTGAATATCGCCCTGCATCAATCAACCTCCTGCATGATATACCAAATGTCCCTAATAATCGGAATAGTGGGCAATGAGAGCAATTCTCCTTCAGCAGCCAGGAAATGACAGTCATAGAGTCACCCTCGATCATGAGCCTATGAGCATGAAGAATCCGAGCTGCATAAGAAATACCCGCCCAAGCAGCATACAGCTCTGACATAGGGATAGAGGAGTCGAGAGTACCAAAACCTTCCGCTGCCAGCAATCCCCTTGAGGTCCACGGATGATAAAAGCAGAACCTGCAGCTCTACCACAGACACTACCATCGAAGTTGATTTTGACATACCCTGGAGGGGGGGCTCCTAGAAAATAAAAACCGGATGCTGGTTTGCTGCCAAAGCGGCAGGTGATCCCCAGAGGCCAGCGGAGTCAGGACCAACCGCAGTGATAGCATGGGCACAGTCTGTCGTCATCAATCTAATCTTCCGCACAATCCTATGAGAAGAAATAAGGTCATCCGTGAAAATGAGCTGATTCCTCGACATCTAGATCTGATATGCCATGGTAGCCCAAAGACCACACTTAAGCTGAGAGCCCCTCCGAAGATCACGAAGGAAGGAAGAGCGCGGGGATCCCATGACATCCAGTCTGCTAGAATAACCCACCAAATGCCATATCTGTCTAGTTTTGGGACATATGAAGATAGCGTGGTCAGATGACTCCTCCTCCAGCCCACATAAAGGACAAATCGGCTAGATAGGTAGACCCCTTCGAGAGAGAAGGGCAGACGTTGGGAGATAGTCCCACAGGAGCTTCCAAAGAAACAACTGAACCCTGGGAAGGATAGGAAGCTTCCAGATCCAAGCAGCATCCTCCGTATGCAAAGACTGGGGCTTGAACATCTTCATAAGGTCCCTGGTGGGGGCCCTAGAAAGACAGGATCGCTGCCAAAGCCTGGAGTCAGAGAAGCGCCTAGGAGTCAGAGGCATCGAGAGAATCCACTGAGAAAGCTCCTCATCAAAAAATCGAGTCACCGAGGGGATATGCCAGGCAAGGGGATCAGAGGAAATCAAATCCTTAACTCTTAACCTGGAGGGGGTGACAATATTAATAAAAGAGGGCCACCGAGAGAGAGGAAGCTTAGAAATCCAAGTATCCTGGATAACATTAATTAAGAATCCATCTCCAATCATCCAAAAGATATTATCCAGGATAGACTGACCATACCGACACACCTCCTTCCAAAAGGAGGAACAACCCCAAGACGGCAAAATGAGCAAGCCAGATGTCCAATCACCATACCTCGCTCGCATCAAGGCACTCCAAAGACAATGCGGCTCCAAAAGAATCGCGAAGCATGCCTGGCAAGAAGAGCTTCTCTTCTGACAATTAGAGACTGGATCCCAAGACCACCTTCTTGGATAGGCATACAGACCATGTCCCAGGATAACAGATGAATGCCGTGACCATCTTGCATAGAAGCCCATAGAAAATCTCTGAAGCATCTTTCAATCCTCTTAAAAAAATGATCGGGATAGCAGCATTGGAGAGAAGATATAGGGGAAGAGAGGAAAGGACCGAGCAAATAATAATGACCCTAGCCATCATAGATAAGCCAGTGACCTGCCACCCCTCAATGCGCTGACGGATCCGCCTCTCAAGCTCAGAATAGTCAGAACAGCGGGGGCGCCTCCCCGTTATAGGGATCCCCAAATACATAAATCTGTCAGTTTGGATAGAAATACCCGAAAGGTTGATAATGGCTTCCCTGGTGGATCTAAGAGTCTTCGGGCTGAAACATATAGAAGACTTAAGAAAGTTAACCTTCTGTCCCGAAGCCTAGCAGTAGCGCTGAATAATATGATGTAAAGAAGCCACATTGTCAATGGAAGCCTGGCCCAGGAGAATACAATCATCAGCAAAAAAGAAGATGAGAGACCGAGGGGCCCTCACACCCAACCATAAACGGGGCAATCCGCCGCTCTTGCTGAGCCTGATATAAAGCCGAGACAAGTCATCCACAGCCAAAATAAATAACAAAGGAGATAAAGGACACCTCTGTCGCAGCCCCACAGAAGAGTGGAAAAACTCAGTCGGGCTCCCATTGATGATCAAAGAAAAGGAAGGCCTATGAATACAAGCCATAATCCACTCAATAAATAGACTGTCAAACCCAAACTCCTAAAGAGAACGGTGCAAAAAGGTCCAGCTCAGTCTATCATAAGCTCTCTCTATATCAAGCTTAACAGCCATAAGACACCGACTTGCCGAAGCTCTTTGGAGATCATGCATAAACTCCTGAGCGATGAGGACGTTATTCGAAATAGAGCACCCTCGAAAAACGCCTTCTGTTCAGCAGAAATGAGGCAAGGAATCACCAGCCGAAGGCGCCAAGCCAAAAGACGAGCACATACCTTATACAAAGTAGTGCATAGACTGATGGGCCGAAAGTGCTGAGGGAGAGAAGCATCCAAACACTTGGGCACCAAAGTAATAAGTGTCTTGTTCCATTCCGAAGGAATATGTTTAGACTGAAAACAATCAGAATAGCCTGAACCACCTCCTGCCCAACAATATCCCAGTAGTGACGGAAGAAAAAAGGCAAAAACCCATCAGGACCAGGGGCCTTATCCGAACCAAGCTCCCAAAGGGCCACCGTAATCTCATCCGCAGTAATCGGCCTTACAAGCATAACATTATCCAAGGAAGAAACCTTCCTAAAATTAGGAACCTAAACAACCGAGGGCCCGACACCAGTAGACTCTGCCCATCTAGACAGGAAAAAATGAAGAAGCAAGTCCCGAATAGCATGGAAATCCTCCTGATAGTGCCCCTCAGCATCAACAAGCCTTCGAATCCTGTTATCTGCAAGCCGCTTCAGAGTTGCCTGATGAAAAAATCTGGTATTACGGTCCCCCTCACAAATCCATTGAAACCTGGATCTCTGCCACCAAAACACCTCCTACTGCCGAAGAAGAGACCGGTGACGGGCTAGCTTCTCTCGAAGAGCAAAGATATCCACGTCCAACAGAAACCCATCCTGATCCTCCTTAGTTTGCAGCGCACTAATATCAGATTCAACCTGTTCTATTTGTCTTACCATATCCTTCACCTTTGTTGGTCCAGATAGCAACCCAAGAGGGGGGTGAATTGGGTTTTTCAAAAAATGAAACTCTTTTGAAAGATAACCCCCAGCGGAAATAAAAACTTAGATTCACAGGTTTAAAACTAAGCAACTATAAATAGAGAGTTGAAGATAAAGAGACAATCACGGCAAACATAAGAGATTTTATAGTGGTTCGGTGTACCTACACCTACGTCCACTCCCAAGTACCTCTTGGGTCCACACTATAATCAAACTGATTACAGCAGAGTTGTTTTGCAAGCTCACAACTCGAACTTGTTGTTTTCCCGGGTGCACAACGAACCCAGCTGGTTTTAAGGCTCACCAGCACAAAACCTAATACCACAAGCTAATGCTTGCTCAAGGCTAACAGCCTCACTGAATCAAT
>UESW01001580.1:0-102769 GCA_900491605.1 Calamus simplicifolius | reverse complement strand
ACTACTCCACCTCTTTTTGATTCAAGGGTGATGAATTGATCTTTGTCACCCGTCATGTGTCTTGAGCAACCACTGTCCAGGTACCATTTTCTTTTTAGTCTGATGGCTGCAAGACACTCCTGCAAAACATTTATGTCTTAATTTAGGTACCCAAGCCTTCTTGGATCCTTCATGGTTAGATGGATTAAACATTGTTCCTTTGGGAACCCAAATCATTTTTCTTTTATGTGAAGATTTACACATATATGATTTATGTCCTTTGTTTTCACATTTAAAATAAGTAATGTTTAATGATTTTTTAGCATGTACAAAATGTTCTTCAAAGATTTTTGCTTTTTAAGTGGATTATATCCTAATCGAGCTTTATCAAAAATAGCCTTTTGATTTTCCAAAATCATATTGAGTTTGATAGAGCTTAGAGTAAATTTATCAACTATAGGCTTAAGTCTATCAACTTCATTTTTCAAACTTTCTTTTTCTTTTATCAAAAGTTCTTTATCAACAACATGCTTTTCATTTTCTAATGATAGTTTTGCATTTGAGTTTTCAAATCTTTGTTCTTTGAACTTAGGTTTGTAAAATCATCCATTAATTCATAAAAAGCACTATGCAATTCATCAAAAGTGAAGTCATCAAGAAAACTCGGACTTACCTCATTATTGTCCACCATGAAGCATAGATTGGCCATTTCACTCTTTTCTTCTTTTTCGAAACTTGTGCTTTCCGAATCGCTCCATGTGGCCATCATTGCCTTCTTTTTGAACCTCCGGGTGCCTTTCTTTAGTTGAGGGCATTCAGATTTAAAGTGACCCGGCTTTTTGCATTCAAAGCAAATAACTTCCTTTTCTTTGCCCTTGTCCTCATCTTTTCTTGCAAAGGGCTTTTTCTTTTCAAACTTCTTCTTCTTCATAAATCTTTTAAATTTCTTGTGATGAGTGCCTTGTCCTCATCATCACTTTCATCTTCAGATTCATGAGGCTCTTCCATATATTCAGAAATCTTAAGAGCCATAGTTCTCTTCTTCTTTGACTCATCATCATCAACATGCTGCTTGATTTGAAGCTCATGAGTCATTAAGGATCCCAGCAGTTCTTCTAGGGGTAGCGTACTTAGATCCTTTGCCTCTTGTATTGCTGTCACCTTAACTTCCCAAGTCCTAGGCAAGGAACGCAAGACCTTTCTCACAAGATCAGAATTATCATAAGATTTACCAAGACTTTTCAAACCATTAACTATATCAATAAATCTTGTAAACATATCAGCAATAGATTCACATGCATCCATTTTAAACAATTCATATTTATGAACTAGCATATTAATCTTGGATTCCTTGACTTGATTTGTTCCCTCATGGGTAACCTCAAGTCTATCCCAGATTTTCTTAGCAGAAATGCAAATAGATATGCGATTGAATTCATTTGCATCTAATGAGCAGTATAAGACATTCATTGCTTTGGCATTGAGTTGTGCCAATTTTCTATCATGTTCATCCCATTCTGTTTTCGGTTTAGGAATCTCCATGCCATTAACTCTAGCAGTGGATGTGTGTGGTCCATTGACTATAATATTCCATAGATCATAGTCAAGTGCTTGAATGAATATTTTCATTCTAGCCTTCCAATAACCATAGTTGGAACCATTAAATAAGGGTGGTCTATTAGTAGATTGACCTTCAGAAAAAGATGAACTAGCTTGAGTTGCCATGTGGATCTTTGACTCTTGATCGTTAGATCAAATCAAATGAGCACTAGATCTGATACCAATTGTTGGTCCAGATAGCAACCCAAGAGGGGGGATGAATTGGGTTTTTCAAAAAATTAAACTCTTTTGAAAGATAACCCCCAGCGGAAATAAAAACTTAGATTCACAGATTTAAAACTAAGCAACTATAAATAGAGAGTTGAAGATAAAGAGACAATCACGGCAAACACAATAGATTTTATAGTGGTTCAGTGTACCTACACCTACGTCAACTCCCAAGTACCTCTTGGGTCCACACTATAATCAAACTGATTACAGCAGAATTGTTTTGCAAGCTCACAACTCGAACTTATTATTTTTCCGAGTGCACAACGAACCCAGCTGGTTTTCAAGGCTCACCAGCATAAAACCTAAAACCACAAGCTAACGCTTGCTCAAGGCTAACCGCCTCAACTGAATCAATCACCAGATTGACCCAGCAAACAGTATTTTGATTTTACAAAAGCAAACTGCTCCTTCAATGAGAAAATATACAATAATGAAACAATAAATAGAGATTAGGAACCAAAGCCTGATTCGAAGATCTTGGTGGCTTCTTCCTTCTCTTCCTTTGAATGGATCTTCCTTTGAATATGCTCTTGAGACTCAGAAGATCAGAAAAACTAGGGCTCCTTCCTTCTCTTCAGATTTCTTCTAAATAGAACAGCAAAGGCTTGGAATCTCTTTCTCTTCTTTTGGGGAATGAGTATGATCTTTCCTTACAGGTTTTCCCTCTTTTCTTTTCTGATGGATCTCAAGGATTTGCCTCTTTCTTTTCTTTTGGGGAATGAGTATGATCTTTCCTTACAGGTTTTCCCTCTTTTCTTTTCTGATGGATCTCAAGGATTTGCCTCTTTAATTTCTTTTGAGATTTCTTTTCTCTTTTTCCTCTCTTTTTTGGGATGCAATCAACCCTCTTCTTATAGATCCGATTAATCCACAAATAGTGTGAAACTATCCGTTAGAAGCAAGTGAAAAAGGATTAGATCCATAAATAATAATAGCCGTTGGGATTAAAATAGATAAAGATAAAGTTTAGAGTCGTTCTGACAGTTCTGGAGCCGTGTCTGACATTCTGGAGTCGGCTCTGGCTTTTCTGGAGTCAGCTCTAACTCGAAATAATTTAATCTGTTCGATCTGAAGTCGTCTCTGACTTTTTTGGGGTTGACACAGAATTCTTCTGGAGTCGACTCTAGCAGTCTGGGAGTCGACTCTAAGTCGTGGCCTGAAAATCCATCGTTATGTTGTTTCTGATAGAGTCGGCTCTCACAGTCCCGGAGTCGACTCTAAGTCGGTGCCATTTTTCGGAGTCGGCTCTGTGATTCCATGTGTCGACTCTAATGTCTGCAGTCTTACCTTGACATTAGATTCAAACCAGAACTTGATTTTCCTTCTTGATTTTGATCATCAAATAGACTTATAATCTAAAAAACTTAATCAAAATCATTAGTAACATCAAATGTTATACTCAAATAGTTTTGTTAATCATCAAAATCCTCAATTGGGTCAACACCCCGACGTCTTCCTAGGACTCGATACCGCTGCCATCTTTCCATCGCCCAATCCCTCCTACCACTCTGGATGAAGGAATTAGGCAATAGATGCAGGAGATGCGCCAAAAATGGCATCATGAGTTAGATGCCATCAGGCAAGCCCCTCCGTCCTAACCAAAAGCGGAGCGGGCCATTCCCTTCTCTGAAAGGATCATGAGGGAAGTGATTCTCCCTCATGTCAAGCTTTCCACTATCGAGCCATATCATGGATCCACTGATCCCGATGACCACTTGAGCAGCTCCAGATCCATTATGATGTTCCATAGAGCATCGGATGTGATCCTGTGCCGAGCCTTCCCCTCTACTCTTAGGGGATCTACCTGAACTTAATTTAATAGCTTAAAACCATGTTCCATTGATTCTTTCGATGAGCTGAGCTGTTTGCTCATCAGCCAGTTCGTCAGCAGCCATTGCCAGTGATGGAGATCTGATTCCCTCTCTGAGGTCAAGCAGAGAGAGGGGGAATCATTGAAGAATTACCTTAGCCGCTTCAATATGTCCCTCCTGGAAGTCAACCACCTCAACCATGAGGTAGCCATGTCTGCCTTGGCTGGAGGAGTGTCAAAGGAAGGGGATTTCTACATGGCTTTGGAGGTTAACTACCCGAAGAGCCTTTCAGACATGATGCCCCTGGCGGATAAGTATGCCAAGGTTGAAGAATCGAGAAGGTCAGCTCGAGCCGAGCAGTTGAAGAAGAAAGAGGCAAAGGGCTCGGATAAGCATCGAGCCTACCACCATGCAAGCCCACCTCGCCGCTAGAGAGCTCCTCCGCCGCCACCTCAAAACCGAACCCAGAGTCCAGCTCGAAGGTTCGACCGCTACACTCCTCTCACCGCACCAAGAGCGCAAATCCTGATGGTGATCGAGCGTCAGATTCCTCGGCCTCCTCCTCTCCGAGGCAATGCAACTCGAAGGGATATAACCAAGTACTGCCACTTCCATCGGGATCATGAGCATGACACCGAGGACTGTTGGCAGCTTCAGAATGAGATTGAGCGGTTGATCCGGTGGGACAGACTGGACCGATTCATAGGGCCCCCTGAGCCAAACAATGAGGGGGATTGCCAACCCGAGCCTTGCCAGCTCCCACCACCGAACCCTCCAGTTGTTGGCAATGTTAATATGATAGTGGCGGCCGGCTCCCCATCCTCTTGGCCAGGTGAGGAGCAAAACCCACCAAAAAAGGCTCGGGTCAATGAGCTTACTTTTTCTAATGAAGACCTTTGTGAGGTACAGTACCCACGATGATGCTCTGGTTGTATCCCTGAACATGAACAATTATGATATACACCACATTTTGATTGATAGTGGAAGCTCCATTAATATTTTGTATTTTGATGCCTTTGTGAGATTGAAATTCCAAGTAGAAAGCCTCCGGGTTGTGGAGTCCACCCTAGTAGGTTTCACAGGTGACTCCATAATTCTCGAGGGAGTTATTACTCTGATAGTTCGAGCTGGCACTTGGCCCCGCGTGGCTACTGCGCTCATGGATTTCCTTATAACCAAGCTTTGGTCTCTTTACAATGCCATCCTCGGCAGGCCAGGACAAGTATCTCTAAAAGCCATCATTTTCATTCCACATCTCGCCATGAAGTTTCCCACTGAATGAGGTGTGGGAGTCGTTCAGGGAAGCCAAATTGTAGCTCGGCATTGCTTTATCACCGACCTTCAATCCAGGAAGCCCGAGGTGGATGGGCTAGATGCTCGAGAAGATTTTGTCGAGCAATGAGGAGAGCCAGCCGAAGAATTAGAGGAAGTGCTACTCGACGAAGCTCGACCTGATCAAACCATAAAGGTCGGATCACAACTGAAAGGAAAGTTTCGGCAAGATTTGATCAAATTCCTTCAAAAAAATGCTGATGTCTTTGACTAGTCCGAGTCGGATATGCCCGGGATCAGCCCAGATGTCCTGATCCACCATCTCAGCATGGACGAGACATTTCGGCCAATTAATCAGAAGAAAAGGAGCTTCGCCCCCGAGCGCCAAAAGGCCATTGAAGAGGAGGTGGATAAACTCATCAAAGCCAACTTCATCCGGAAAGTCAATTATCCCGATTGGCTGGCGAATGTAGTTATGGTGAAAAAATCAAACGACAAATGGAGGATCTGCATTGACTTCACCGACCTCAATAAGGCTTGCCCAAAAGATAGCTTCCCTCTTCCTCGGATCGATCAGCTTGTGGATTCGACTTCAGGCCATCAAATGCTGACTTTTATGGATGCCTATTCAGGCTACATCCAGATTCGGATGGCACCAAAGGACGAGGAAAAAACTGCCTTCATCACCGACCGAGGTATTTATTGTTACCGAGTTATGCCCTTTGGTTTAAAAAATGCAGGTGCCACCTACCAAAGGCTGGTCAATTAACTATTCAAAGAGCAAATCGGCTGGAACATGGAGGTATATGTTAATGATATGCTGGTGAAGAGCAAAGAGGCATCCCAACACATTGAGGACCTCGCGGAAAGCTTCGCAGCACTTCGAAAGTATCAGATGAAGCTCAACCCAACCAAATGTGCTTTCGGGGTTAACTCCAAAAGGTTCTTAGGCTTCATGGTCTCTCAGCAAGGCATTGAAGCAAATCCACAGATGATCCTAGCCTTGTAACAGATGGCCCCTCTGGGGTCGATCAAAGACATGCAACGCCTTATCGAAAAATAGTGGCCCCCAGCCGCTTCATTGCTCGGTCGGCCGAAAAGTGCCTTCTCTTCTTCAAAGCGCTTCGTTCAGCCAAAAATTTCCAATGGACCCCAGATTGCTAGAAGTCCTTTGAAGATCTCAAGAAATACCTTGGCTCACCACCTCTCCTTAGCAGTCTGAAACCAGGGGAAATGCTAAGTTTATATTTGACGGTCTCTGAAAACGCTGTTGGCTCGGTGCTAATCAAAGAGGAGAACAAAGTCTAAAAGCCTATTTATTATGTCAACAAATTACTCAAAGACGATGAAACGAGGTACACTCAGGTTGAGAAGATGGTTCTAGCCCCGGTAACATCGGTCTGAAAGCTGCGACCGTATTTCCAAGCACACACCATCACAGTCTTGACCGACCAACCCATCAAGGCAATTATCCATCGTCCATAAGCATCAGGAAGAATGACCAAATGGGCTGTTGAGCTGAGTGAACATGATATTCAGTATCAACCTTGTCCAGCCATTAAAGCCCAGGTCTTGACGGATTTCCTTCTTGAATGCACCATACCCAAAGATGGCTCTGCTTCGAACACTCCTGGACAACCAAAGCCCAGCGCCCCATAGTTGCTTCATGCCGACGGATCCTCCAGTGCGACTGGTTCTGGTGCCGGCCTAGTCCTCACCAGTCTGGAGGGAGCAACTTTTGAATATGGCATCTGTTTCTCCTTCCCGGCTTTAAACAACAAAGCAGAGTATAAAGCCCTGCTCGCCGGACTCTGCATCGCCCATGAGCTTAAAGTTGAAAATTAAATGCCTACACTGACTCTCAGTTAGTGGCGGGCCAGGTGCAAGAAGAATTCGAGGCTCGAGAGCCAAACATGATTCGGTATCTCCAAAAGGTGCGCGATCTATCCTCCTGCATTGCTGAATTTAAGATTATTCAGGTCCTAAGATCTAAAAATGTGTGCCCCGACCTTTTGTCCTGCCTGGCGACTACAGACTCGATGGACCTTGAACGGAGGTTCCACTTGGAAGTCCTAGAGAAATTTAGCATTGTCGATGTTGGTCAGATGATGCAGGTCGACACCGAACCATCTTGGATAGATCCCCTGCACAAATATCTCAAAGAAGGGTTGCTGCCCACTGATAGAAAAGAAGCAAGAAAGCTAAAAGTGTAATCATCTCATTATGTTTTGATTAATGATTGGCTGTATAAGCGATCCTTCTCTATGCCATTGCTCAAATGCCTCCGACCATCGAAGGCTGATTATGCTCTTCGGGAGGTTCATGAAGGCAACTGCAGCAATCATCTTGGCAGCCGGGCCCTATGCCACAAAGTGCTGCGCCAAGGGTATTATTGGCCAACAATGCAAAAAGATGTTGATGACCTTGTTCGAGCCTGTGATTCATGCCAACGACACTCAAATGTCCAAAGGCTTCCCTCTGCTTACCTGACTTCCATATCATCCCCCTGGCCTTTCGCTAAATGGGGAATGGATATCCTTGGCCCTTTCCCCCTCGCAACGGGGTAAAGGAAGTTCTTGTTTGTTGCAATTGATTATTTCACCAAGTGGGTTGAAGCCAAAGTAGTTGCCCAGATAACCAAAGCTCGAGCTAAGGACTTCATATGGAGATCTATCATCTGTCATTTCGGCCTTCCCCACAATATCATCACCGACAACGGAAAGCAATTCGATAATCCTAAGTTCCAAAAATTCTATGAGGATCATGGCATTCTTCATCGCCTGACATCAGTCGGACATCCTCAAGCCAATGGGAAGGCCGAGGTAACCAACCGTACTCTCCTGTAAGAAATTAAAGCTGGGCTCAACTGGGCGCGAGGCAGATGAACAGAAGAGCTCCACCACGTTTTGTGGGCCTACCGAACTACTGAAAGGATACCCACATGCCAAACTCCATTTCAGATGGCTTTTGGTACAGAAGCTATCATCCCTGTGGAGGTCGGGCTCTCCTCCCCTCGCGTGGAAGGCTATTCGGAGGAATCCAATGACAAGCAACTCCGAACTAGTCTAGATTTAATAGAAGAAGTCAGGGAGAAGACCCGAATCCAAATGGAAGCCTACCAACAAAGAGTATGTTGGCCCAGATGGCAACCCAAGAGGGGGGGGGTGAATTGGGTTCTTAAAAATTTAAGACTTTTTAATTAAATAATTGCAAGATGTGCAAGTGAGATCAACTAATAAGCAAAGCACAACACAATAAAGAGAGATAGAGAAGAGACAATTAAGCACGGCAAACACAAGATATTTTATAGTGGTTCGGTGCAACCAACACCTACGTCCACTCCCAAGACTCACTTGGGTCCACACTATAATCTCTCTAGATTACAGCCGAGTTGTTTTCCAAGCTCACAACTCAAACTTGTTGTTTTTCCGGGATCACAACGAACCCAGCCGATTTTACACGGGCTCACCGGCACCAAACCCAAACACAAGCTATACCTAGCTTGTACCGAGGTTTAACAACCTCCTCTAGTTTAATCCCTCAGATTAAACTAGACACAAACAAATAAAATGAGTTTAATTACAAGCAGCTCCTTTTTGAGCAGATATTTCAAAATAGAAATTGAGTTTAGAAAAGCCTGAATATTTAGAGCTTGAGAGCTGGCTTGGCTTCTTTGGTTTCCTTCCTTCAACTCCTCTTGATGTTGAATCAGGCCTCAGCACCGATTCTTCACAGATTTGAGCTTTGGAGTTGGGTTGAAGCTTTTTCTCCCTTTTTCTTGAATGTGGAAGATCTTTGATTTGCTCTTGAAAGCTTTGGGATCTCCTCTTGAATCTTTTGTAGAATGTAGCTCTGGAGTGCACGAATCTCACTCTTGGATTTCACTCCTTTTGAATCTCTCTTCGTTGAGCTAAAAGATTTTTCCAAGAATGCTCTGTTTTTCCCTCTTTTCAAATGATATTCTTTTCTCTCTTTTTTTTTTCTCTTTTTTGATTTGAAAAGAACTCCTCTATTTATAGAATCTGCAAAAATATATCCGTTAGAGTCAAGGAAAAATAGCCGTTATTTAAAAATCTAACCGTTGGAGCTGATGTGTCAACAAAAATTCGCCCAGATTTGGAGTCGCTCGCGAGTCGGCTCGAGCTCCAAAAAAAAAAGTTAGGGGTCGACTCCGACTCCTGAGTCGAGTCGACTCGTGAAAGCTGGGAGTCGACTCGAGAACTCAAAAATGAGTCTTTCTGCCGTCTGAGTCGAGTCGGCTCGCACAGTCAGGAGTCGGCTCGAGAAAGTTCAGGGGTCGACTCGACTCGACTCGAAACTCTCGAGTCGACTCGGAAACTCGAGTCGGCTATCAAAAATCAGAAAACATTCTGATTTGCTTTGAAAATCATCCCAACCAATTTTAACTTTGATTGAATAATAAATTAATTTTAAAGTGATTCATTAATCAAATTTTTAAAATTGTATAAATTTCTTTTGAATTTTATGAAAACATATTCAATTGATTCAAGAAACTCATTATATTTTTAATTGTTCAAGTTTGATTTAAACTCATTAATAATTCATTGACTTTCATGTTTTTAGAAAGTAAAGCAATGTCTTTTGGAAATCATCAAAATCAATAAGTTGGGGCAATTATGTTTCAATAATTTCTCAACAATCTCCCCCTTTTTGATGATGACAAAAATATTGAGTTTGTTCATGATTGATTAGTGAATTAATTTTGTTTTCATAGTTAAGTTTAGGCTCCCCCTTAATGAGGTAGCTCCCCCTATGAAACTTAATTAATTAACCCATTGTTTATCACAATCATAGACAATCATAAAACTATAAAATTCTCCCCCTTTTTTGTTATCAACAAAAAGATAGATAAACATTCATTCAATTTCATTGACATAAGGAAATAGAGAATTCATTTCATTCAAAAGTTTAGTACATCAAAATGTTCGATACATTGATTTCATAAGAAAGCATAAAAACTTCAGTACAAAACAACTCTAGTAACTCAAAAATGAGTTCTTACAATTCTAGTTAGATGATCAACTATATTTTTCATTCCTTCAGATTGAATTTTTACATAGTCCTTGAGTTTTTCATCCACAAACGTGCACGCACTCTTAATTTTGTCTTGAAGCTCTGCGTTGCTCTGTGCATAGTCTCTCCATCTCCACAAACATCCTTAAGTTCTTCAAAAATCTTCTTGAGATCACTACTTAAGGATGCTGATGAAGAGCCGATAGTGGATTCAATCTTTGAAATACGATCATCAAGAGAATAAAGTGTCTCTCTCAAATGCATAAACTTATTCTCAAATTCAGTTTTAAGCTTTCTGATTGATCTTCAAGTAAGGCTTTGAGTTGCAAATTTGTTGATCTGAAAAGCTAGCAGAAGATGAAGTCTGAACAAAAGTTGGACAGGGGCTGGAGCAGAGGTAGAAACCAAGGGGCTCGGAGGTGCAGGCGAAGGATGTCTAACAGATGGTCCTGCAGCCTCAGTATCTATTGCTCTTTCCTCTGTCACTCCTTTTCTTTCCCACTTCCATTCTTTTTGACAAATCCCATCCTATGAATAGTTGCCAGACTATAAAATCAGTGTGTCTTAAATTTTCATTGGTTCATTATCAGAAATCACCACACCCTGGCTTCGAAAAATCAAAGTAAGATCATCCCATAGGGCAGACTGGATTTCCTTTTCCCTCCACAATCTGCTATGTACCAAAATCATGCTGGAAGATTGATGGCTTGCCAGTCACAATGGCGTCCATTACAAAACATCTCTTTCGAAACATAATCAAATCTACCCGTTTAGGAAATAGAATCCTACAAGATATTGTGAAGCAATCTAACTCTAAGGACAGCTGATTAGCAAGAATCTCTTCAAATCCAACCACATCCCTGTTTAATAATCTGGATAAAGCTGGGGCGCGGTCATCAGAAGAAAAGGTGAGGTGCCAGACAAGGGTAATTCCAATAATCTAGAAAGATCTCAGAGTACTGAAATTCTTACTCCTCTCACATTGCTAATAAGCCCATGGTCTCCTCTAGACAAATTTTTGTAAAATTCTTTAACAAAGAGGGATAAGTCGGGCATCAAGAGAGCAAACTTTCTCCCATCCCATCTCGATTAACTGTCTTCCAAAAGAAAACCCTCATTCTCAAATAATTCAAAATCCATCTTCCTACCAGTGGTAATGACTATCTGCTAGTCGGTCTACCTGGGAGGACGTGGCAGCAGGAGCAGCAGCTGGAGGAGAAGCAGATGAGGTGGAGTCCGAGCTGGAGAAGGTCTCGCACGGACGCTTCACCGGTTCTTCACGGAGCGCTTTCTCTTGATGCCACCCGCCACAACACTAATCCTCTAGTTTTAGGAGCCATTTGATGATTGGAGGTGATAAAAAGATTTAGGAGTTTGGAGGGTTTGGGAGAGAGTGGAGAGCGTATTTTGATTTGGGACGAATAGAATGAGCGACGAGTCGACTCTGCCCTAGAAATCAATTTGGGACCACCTCGAGTCGGCTCGCGCAAACCCAAGTGTCGACTCGGCACAGACACAGAAATCCCGACATGGAGTCGACTCGCTCAGAGAGGGGTCGACTCGAGAGTTTCAGAGAAACTCGAGTCGACTCCGTACACATCGAGTCGGCTCCGAGACCATTTCAGACAAAAACATGAAATTTCTGAAATGTGTCCGGAAAATGATCATAAAAATTGATAAATAATCATTGGATATGAGTAAATCAATTGATATGAATTCTAGATAAGATTTCCTTAAGATTTTGAGGATTTGAAAGAATTCTAGATGCATTTCCTTAAGTATTTCAAAATTTATTCAAAAGGATTACAAATTCCTAATTCTCCTCTAAGATATTCAAACCTTTCTTCACTTAGGGGTTTTGTAAAATGTCAGCTAATTGTTCTTCAGTGTTTACATAATCTAAACAAATTTCATCATTAGCTACATGTTCTCTTATAAAATGATATCTAATTTCTATGTGTTTTGTTCTTGAGTGTTGAATTGGATTTTTCGTTAAATTGATTGCGCTAGTATTATCACATTTTATGGGTGTCTTATAAGTTTGATACCATAGTCTTCAAGTTGTCGCTTAATCCATAGGATTTGCGCACAGCAACTTCCAGCTGCTACATATTCAGCTTCAGTAGTTGATAATGCAACTGAATTTTGCTTTTTGCTAAACCATGTGATTAAGTTACTGCCTAAGAAATGGCATGCACCACTTGTGCTTTTTCTATCAATTTTACATCCGGCATAATCAGAATCTGAATATGCAATTAGGTTTAATGTGGAGTCTCTAGAATACCATAAACCTACATTTTTTGTTCCATTTAGATATCTTAAGATTCTTTTAACAGCTATTAAATGTGATTCTTTAGGTTCAGCTTGAAATCTAGCACACAAACATACTGCAAAACATTATATCTGGTCTACTTGCTGTTAAATAGAGAAGGGATCCGATAATACCTCGATAATACTTCTGATCAACCTTCTTACCTTCTTCATCTTTGTCTAGCTTGCATGAAGGACTCATTGGTGTTCCAAGGGGTTTCATTGTTTCCATACCAAACTTTTTGAGTAGTTCTCTTGTGTACTTGGTTTGGTTGATAAAATTCCCTCCTTGCATTGTTTGATCTGGAGTCCAAGGAAGAAGTTGAGTTCTCCCATCATGCTCATCTCGAATTCTCCCTGCATTAACTTTGCAAATTCTTGACAAGAGATTCGTTAGTAGCACCAAAAATAATGTCATCTACGTATATTTGTACTACAAGTAAATCTTTACTTTTTCTTTTTAAAAACAAAGTTTTATCAACATTTCCTCTTGTAAAATCATTTTCTATTAAAAATTTACTTAACCTATCATACCAAGCTCTAGGTGCTTGTTTCAAACCATATAAAGCTTTGTGCAATTTAAAAACGTGATTTGAAAACTCGTGATCTTCAAAACCTGGTGGTTGTTCTACATAAACTTCTTCATTAATAAGTCCATTTAAAAATGCGCTTTTTACATCCATTTGAAATAGGTTAATGTTCATATGACATGCAAATGCAAGTAAAAGTCTAATGGCTTCTAGTCTAGCTACAGGTGCAAAGGTTTCATCAAAATCAATACCTTCTTCTTGACTATATCCTTTAGCAACCAATCTAGCTTTGTTTCTAATTACTATGCCATTTTCATCTAACTTATTTCTAAAAACCCATTTAGTTCCTATGATTGAATGGTTTTTAGGTCTTTCCACTAAAGTCCAAACATTATTTCTAGTGAATTGATTAAGTTCTTCTTGCATAGCTAACATCCAATTATTATCTTTTTCAGCTTCTTCTATAGTTTTAGGTTCTATTTGTGATACAAATGCAAGATGATTACTAATATTTCTCATGTATGATCTAGTCCTTATTCCTTGAGATGGATCACCTATAATCAATTCCTTAGGATGACTATAAGCATATCTCCAGTCTCTTGGAAGATCTACATCATTATGATCATTATTAACATCATCATCCTTATGTGAATCATTATCTTTAGCCTGTTGTTCATGATCAGAAGATACTTCAATATTAAGTTTTTCAAGATCTTTTTCAATTATGTTTGTATCTTCCTCATCATTAATCTTTCAGATCCAGTAGTTAAAGATTCATCGAATACTACATGAATAGATTCTTCTACTATTAAGGTTTTCTTGTTAAAGATTCTATATGCCTTACTAGTTGTTGAATAACCTAGAAAAATTCCTTCATCTGATTTAGCATCAAATTTTCCTAAGTTGTTTTTACCATTATTATGAATGAAGCATTTACATCCAAATGCATGAAAGTATTTTATATTTGGTTTTCTTTCATTCCATAATTCATAAGGTGTTTTCTTTAATATTGGTCTTATTAAAGCTCTATTTAATATGTAACATGCTGTGTTAATTGCTTCCGCCCAAAAATACTTTGGTAAGTTGCTTTCACATAGCATGGTACGGGCCATGTCTTCTAAAGTTCTATTCTTTCTTTCAACTACACCGTTTTGTTGTGGAGTCCTAGGGGCTGAAAAATTATGATTAATTCCATTTTCAGTGCAGAAATTTTCAAATAAGTGATTTTCAAATTCTGTTCCATGATCACTTCTTAGAGATACTATAGTAGTGTTTTTCTCATTTGTGACTTTCTTGAAAAATTTCAGGAACATCGAGAAAGTCTCATCTTTGTGAGCTAAAAACATTACCCAAGTATATCTAGAATAATCATCTACAATCACTAGACCATATTTCTTTCCTCCTAGACTTGTGGTTCTAGTTGGTCCGAAAAGGTCCATGTGAAGTAGCTCTAGTCCCCTAGAAGTTGAAACAAAGTTTTTAGATTTAAATGAACTTCTAGTTTGTTTTCCAAATTGACATGCATCACAGATTTTATTATTTTCAAAATCTAATTTAGGTAAACCTTTGACTAAATCCATTTTAATTAGTTTTGAAATAAGGTGTGTGCTTGCATGACCTAATCTACGATGCCACAACCAACTAATATCATTAATGTTAGCATTATCAGTAATTAGGCAATGACTACTCTTAGAAGTTTTGTCTGTGTCAACTAAGTATATATTGCCAATCTATAACCAGTAAAAACAATGCTATCATCAATAGAATTAGTTACAGTGCATAAAGAAGATTTAAAAGAAACATTAAAGTTTTTATCACATAATTGACTTATGCTAATTAGATTATGCTTCAAACCATTAACATAAAGTACATTATCAATTACTATAGATGGAGTTATGCGAACTTTACCAAGGCCCAAAATTTGACCTTTACCGTTATCGCCAAATGTCACAACTCCACCAACATTTTCTTCTAGGGTGATGAATTCCTCTTTGTCACCCGTCATATGTCTTGAGCAGCCGCTATCAAGATACCACTTCTTCTTTGATCTTTTGGCTACAAGACATTCCTGCAATATCATCAAACTTTATGCTTAGGTACCCAAGCTTTCTTGGGTCCTTCATGGTTAGCAGCAAAAAATTGTTCCTTTCGGAACCCATATTTTCTTAGTTTTTATTTTTAATTTCTTGTTGTTCATTAAGGTTTTACATTCAAAGGATTTGTGTCCTTTTTGATTGCATTTAAAACAAGTATATTACTTTGGTTAGCTTTTACAAAAATATTCTTTAGTGATTTTTGTTTTCTTAAGTGTTATATCCTAGCCCAGCTTTGTCAAAAACAGCCTTTTGACTATCTAGAATCATGTTTAATTTAGTTGAGCTTAAAGTAAATTTCTCAACAATGTCTTTATATTTTTAACTTCTTTCTTTAAACAATCATTTCATTTGAGATTGATTCTTTTTCTTTAATTAATTTCATTCTCAGATTTTAGCTGAGTTCTTTTCTTCATTAAGAAAGTTTCTTCTTTATCTTTTAAATCATTCATTTCTCCTTAACTAAATTTAAGTTTTCAGTTTTCAAAATTTATATTTCTTTTTCAAAATTTAAAATCAATCATAATTCATTGAAAGCTTCAAACATTTCATCAAATGTAAATTCATCATCGGGGTTTCGGAACTTACCTCGTCAGTCGTCGTCGTTGGCCATGAAGCAAATATTGGCAACTTCCTTTTGTTCTTCTTCTTCGGAAGAAGACTCATCAGACCATGTTGCCATGTATGCTTTCTTCTTTTTCTTGAAGGTCTTTTTCAATTGTGGACAATCATATCGATAATGCCCCGGTTTCTTACACTCATAACAGATCAAGGGGTCTTTCTCTTTGTCCTTGTCCTTATCTTTCTTTTCCTTTTCCTTTTCTCCTTCCATTTTATTTCCAAATTTTCGTTTTTGGAAGGGTTTCTTTTTCCTCAAAAATCTCCTGAATTTCTTGGCCAAGAGAGCAGTTTCATCATTATCTTCATCACTATCATCACTGCTGCTCTCTTCCACTTCTTTTGCAGCCTTTAGAGCAATGGTTTTCTTCTTTTTAGTTTCCTCCTCAATATGCTGCCTCATTGTCAATTCGTGGGTCATGAGAGATCCTAGAAGCTCCTCTAAGGGTAGTGCATTGAGGTCTTTGGCTTCTTGGATTGCTGTGACTTTTGCTTCCCACGATCTTGGCAATGACCTGAGTATTTTGCGAACAAGATCAGCATTAGTATAAACTTTTCCTAAACTTTTCAAACCATTCACAATATCGGTGAATCTAGTGAACATGCATGTGATGGTTTCAGTTTGTTCCATTGTGAACAATTCATATTTATGAACCAAAATATTTATCTTTGATTCTTTTACTTGGTTTGTTCCTTCATGTGTAATTTCCAACCTATCCCATATTTCTTTAGCGGAATTACAAGTAGAGATGCGGTTGAATTCATTTGAATCTAAGGAACAATATAAGATATTAATGGCTTTGGCATTAAGTTGAGCCATTCTCCTATCATTATCATTCCAATCCCTTTCGGGCTTTGGAACAATAGTGCCATCAATAAGGTGTGTGGGTGTACTAGGTCCATTTAATATAACACCCCAAAGCTCATAATCAGAAGCTTGAATGAATATCCTCATTCTAGCTTTCCAATAAGAATAGTTTGAGCCATTAAAAAGTGGAGGTCTATTCGTAGAATGACCTTCAGCAAAACTAGAACCACTTTGTGTTGCCATAATGACCTTTAGCTCTTGATCGTGAGATCAAACTCTAAATGAGCACTATGCTCTGATACCAATTGTTGGCCCAGATGGCAACCCAAGAGGGGGGGGTGAATTGGGTTCTTAAAAATTTAAGACTTTTTTTTAAAATGAGATGTGCAAGTGAGATTAACTAATAAGCAAAGCACAACAGTAATAAGAGAGATAGAGAAGAGAAATAAGCACGGCAAACACAAGATATTTTATAGTGGTTCGGTGCAACCAACACCTACGTCCACTCCCAAGACTCACTTGGGTCCACACTATAATCTCTCTAGATTACAGCCGAGTTGTTTTCCAAGTTCACAACTCAAACTTGTTGTTTTTCCGGGATCACAACGAACCCAGCCGATTTTACACGGGCTCACCGGCACCAAACCCAAACACAAGCTATACCTAGCTTGTACCGAGGTTTAACAACCTCCTCTAGTTTAATCCCTCAGATTAAACTAGACACAAACAAATAAAATGAGTTTAATTACAAGCAGCTCCTTTTTGAGCAGATATTTCAAAATAAAATTGAGTTTAGAAAAGCCTGAATATTTAGAGCTTGAGAGCTGGCTTGGCTTCTTTGGCTTCCTTCCTTCAACTCCTCTTGATGTTGAATCAGGCCTCAGCACCGATTCTTCACAGATTTGAGCTTTGGAGTTGGGTTGAAGCTTTTTCTCCCTTTTTCTTGAATGTGGAAGATCTTTGATTTGCTCTTGAAAGCGTTGGGATCTCCTCTTGAATCTTTTGTAGAATGTAGCTCTGGAGTGCACGAATCTCACTCTTGGATTTCACTCCTTTTGAATCTTTCTTCGTTGAGCTAAAAGATTTTTCCAAAATGCTCTGTTTTTCCCTCTTTTCAAAGATTTCTTTTCTCTCTTTTTGATTTTCTCTTTTTTGATTTGAAAAGAACTCCTCTATTTATAGAATCTGCAAAATATATCCGTTAGAGTCAAGGAAAAATAGCCGTTATTTAAAAATCTAACCGTTGGAGCTGATGTGTCATCCGTAAAAATTCCGCCCAGATTTGCTGGAGTCGACTCATGCTTTTCCCGAGTCGGCTCGAGCTCGATTACCAAAAATAGAAATAGTTAGGGGTCGACTCGATAAAGTGAAGTGTCGACTCCTGAAAGTCGGGAGTCGACTCGTGAAGGCTTGGGTCGACTCGAGAGTGCTCAGAAAAACACTCTTCTGGTGTCTGAGCGGAGTCGACTCGCACAGTCCAGGAGTCGGCTCGACAGAATCAGGGGTCGACTCGACAAATTTCACGGGTCGACTCGACACAGATGCACATTTCTGTACACTGAGCGGAGTCGACTCTGAAACTCAGGAGTCGGCTCCGGAACGCATCAAAAATCAGAAATTTTTTGATTGACATTAAAATCGTTCCAGATTCATTTTAGTTCATTGTTTTGATATGAAATCAATAAAATTAACATTTAGAAGTGATTCATGAACTAATCCATAAGCTTTTAGAATAAAACATGAATTATAAATTTCTTTTCGAAAGTTTAAACATTGAGTTTAAAGTACTAATCAAAATTGATTAAAGTTAAACTTAACATTCTCATTCTCATTGATTTCAAAGTAAGTTTGTTACTTCATAAACTCATTAATAACTCAATGGCTTTTAGTTAAAACATTTAATAAACTCAATGGCTTTTAGTAATCATCAAAATCAAAAGGATTGGATTATATAATTTTTCATAATCTTTCAACAGAGTAGCCCGCTATCACTCCACCAGAGTCAAAGGAAAGTCTTTCCTCCCAGGTGATCTGGTGCTTCGGAAGGCATCTGTGTCAAAGCCACTAGAGCAAGGGAAACTATCCCCGAATTGGGAGGGTCCTTATCAAATTACGAAGGTAATCAGACCCGGCACCTATAAACTCCAAGACCTGGATGGAAAATTTATTCCCCAAATGTGGAACTTGGATAATCTCCGCGCTTATCATCAATAAGAGTACGCCCTCATTAAACTTACTTTGTCCATTCCGTTGAATTTAACTTTCAAAGATTCGCAAAATTTCTATTTCGATTACTCTCCTTGAAAGCTGCAATGAGAAGTAGGTTTGCTACATATTGAAGCCTTGGCAGGGCCGAGCGATCTTCGTACCTTGGCCACGCCAAGTAAAATATATTTGATAAACCTCGGCTAGGCCGAGAGACCTTTATACCTTGGCAGCGCCAAGTAAAATATATCTTTTTAAATTCTCGGCAGGGCCGAGCAATCTTCGTACCTTGGCCGCGCCAAGTAAAATATTTGATAACCTCGGCTGGGCCGAGAGACCTTCGTTCCTTGACGCGCCAAGTAAAATATAATCTTTTTAATCCTTGACAGGGTCGAGCGATCTCCGTACTTTGGCTATGCCAAGTAAAATATATTTGACAAACCTCGGCTGGGCCAAGATACCTTCGTACCTTGGCAATGCCAAGTAAAATATAATCTTTTTAAATCCTCGGCAGGGCCGAGTGATCTCCGTACCTTGGCCGCGCCAAGTAAAATATATTTGACAAACCTCGGCTGGGCCGAGAGACATCTTGGCAGCGCCAAGTAAAAATAATCTTTTTAAATCCTTGGTAGGGCCGAGCGATCTTCGTACCTTGGATGCGCCAAGTAAAATATATTTGACAAACCTCGGCAGGGCCGAGAGACCTTCGTACCTTGGCAGTGCCAAGTAAAATATAATCTTTTTAAATCCTCGGCAGGGCCGAGCGATCTCCGTACCTTGGCCGTATCAAGTAAAATATATTTGACAAACCTCGGCAGGGCCGAGAGACCTTCGTACCTTGCAGCGCTAAGTAAAATATAATCTTTGAAGCCTCGGCCAAACCGAGTGATATGTCTCTGAATAATATTGGAAGCCTTGGTCGAACCGAGTGATGTCTCTGAATAATATCGGAAGCCTCGGCCAAACCGAGTGATATGTCTCTGAATAATATCCGAAGCCTTGGCCGAACCGAGTGATATATCTCTGAATAATATCCGAAGCCTCGGCCGAGCCGAGTGATATATGAATAATATCCGAAGCCTCAGCCGAACCGAGTGATATATCTCTGAATATATGAAGCCTCGACCGAACCGAGTGATATGTCTCTGAATAATATCTGAAGCCTCGATCGAACCGAGTGATATATCTCTGACTAATATCTGAACCTCGGCTGAGCCGAGTGATATTCTGAATAATATCTGAAGCCTCGGCTGAACTGGGTGATATCTTCAAGCATATATCAAATTCCGATTGAATAGACGACTCCTTTATGACGGCAGCAAAGCCGGGTGATTTTTTAGATGCTCTAGCATGACTGAAACGTCCTATCATGCTTTGGCGGAGGTAAGTAACTTCTCTCTGCACACCAGCAAGATTATACGAGTCATTTCTTTTTAAAGAAAGACCTACTCCGTCCCTTGAGTAGGACCATGCCCACGTTGCAAATTAGTAAGGCCGCCTAGGCCTTCCTCTGACCTAAACAAAGATGAATGCTTTCTCCATGGAAGACTAAGCATCGCCAAAATGCCTAAAAAAGCAAAGCAGCTAAAGCGCTGCCGGAAACTTGTAAACTACGCTATGATCCAAAAAGCGTAATACAAGTAAAACAACTCTCAATACAACCACATTGGAAAAGAAATAACTACCCGAAGAAGAAAGGAAAAAAAAAAAGAAAGACTCACCTTGGGGGTCAATGGAACTAAGACCGGCGGCAAAAAGGGCATCCTCTGATAATAGGGCACTGGCTGATAGCACCCGACCACTGCGAAGGTTACCAAATCCCTCTTCTCCTGCTCAGACAACTCCGGGCGCGCTTCCAAATCTTCACGTAGCTCGCCCATGTCCCCGAAAAATCCGAACCAATGTTTCCCTCGACAATGAAAAATCGAGACTTCCACTCCTTTATTGAAGACGGATTATCTGAAATCATTTTGAATGACTTCCGGGACCAATATAAGGCCACTCAGAGCTCCTCTTGGAAATCAGGTTGTAGCAGACTCGGAATATAGGGAGGGTTGCAGTCACCCCAACACGGCTACACATCGAGATGAACCCGATGAGATTGCACCAGCTATTCGGGGCCACCATTGTTGGGCATATGTTGTAAACCTCATTACCTCTTGCACTAGCAGGTGAAGAGGGAACCGGAGACCTGCCCTCAGGCTCTCCTCGTAGAAGAAAACCCCACGGCTTAACTCCGTCGAAACCCTATGCTCGGCCTTCGGAAGCCATAGGTAAACGTCCCAAGGAACCCTGTAACGACGGTGGACCTGTCCAGGTCCTCGAGGGTTATCTCTGATGCTACATCACTCGGGCCCTTCATGTTGACAGATTGAGAGGCAAAACATGAATAAGCTGGCAAGGGTTTGGGGAGGAATAAAAAATCTCTATGGCGAGGATGAGAAGGCGTTGTAGAAGGGACGCCGCCCTAGCCCTCTTTAAATAGCACTCCAAAAGAAAAACCCAAGACGCTAAAACTTCTGATATGGGCGCCAAAATACAGGAGCCTCGCCACGTGGGACTCCCACAATTGTGGCCTACTGGAAACGAAGTGTTTCCTCCTCGTGTTGTGGCAAAAAATGATGACGAAATAGCGGCCTGTCATTTACGAGATTATCATTGCCTGTCCCTTCAGATCCCCCGAATGAGATTATTCCAGAACTCTACTCCCTACATCCGAATTTATACTTCGGACTAGAGAGTGAGGGGCATGTGATGAGGGGTAAAATTATCATTGCATTAATACCCTGCACATCGACCATTGTGTCGAGTCCAACCCCAACATCCTATCGACCAGCTGTCGCATCCACAAGGTGACGAAGCCGAATCGCCTTCAGCAGAGTCGGGTCACCCCGATGGACCGAGCCACCCTTATATCTCGGCAAACCGAGCCACCATCATACCTCGGCAACCAAGCCACCCTCATACCTCGGCAACTTGAGCCATCCTTATACCTCGACAAACCATGACTTGGAAAGCCAAATTGTCCCTCGCCTCTGCCGGATCGAGGCACTCGAACACCTCTGCGAAATCCAGCATGGGAGAGCTCAAATTCACAATAACTGAATAAGATTCCAAATGAGGAATCATGTCGCAAGTGGCCTAGGACCTATCTGATTGCTGAATCTCAAGGCATCAACTAACTCTCCTAGCCGTCGATCCTCCAACTAATTCTCCTGGCCGTCGATCCTCTAACTGACAAGATACGGATCCTGCTGGCCTCGTAACAAACTTGATTCGAATCCGTTTCGAATCTCAACAGCTTTCAGACCCCCATGACGTGTCCAAGGAATCAGGTGATCGCCTATAAATATCACATTCCCAAATCTCTCAGGTACGCATGCATTCACCCGCTCCCACACTGAAAAACTTCATTAAAGCTCCATCAGAGCTCGAAGCTCTCGAGAGAACACCCATCTAGAGAAACTCTCTGCGAGAGTCTGCTCCTCATATATGCTTGCTGTGAATCTCCACTGACTTGCGTCAGAGGATCTTTTACATAGGGCAACCCCCGAAATACCCTCTGCATGCGAATTGTCTTGCAGGTTCCATCTCGGACGAAAAGATCGGCATCCGAATCCGAAGCCAGAGCGCATCCAAGTCGAAGAACGAATTTTTACGATAATAATACTTATTAAAATAAAACATATTGCATAGGATATGATTTCTATCTTGCTCAATAATTCATAATATTTAGTATTAACAATTCACCATAATCCTTCCACACGATGCACCAATATGTATAATCAATTTTGCTCAGTTCCGGCTGAATGCCGTTAAGGGGAGAAGATTCATTTTATGAGGCAAAAAATGTGATGGTGCTCGGCAACAAATAGGTTATTGGTGCCTTGCCAGCCTTATTTTAACGTGTACGATGGCAGCACGCCGCTAATCTTTCACTCTGCGGCGTTGGAGATCCGACGACGGGGTTCACCATGTTTCGAAGGATCTCACGTGGGGTCACATCATAAGCCCGCGGAAGCGGACCTTGGGCACCTCTGCGGCGGCGCAGTGGCAAAGGGAACAATATTTCTCTTTTATCATTTTAAATTAAATTTCAGAACTTGCATCCGAATAAATTATAAGGAAGAAGATCTTCATTCCAAATCTTCAACAAATTTCAAAGATTTTAGCCCAAACAATCTATACAAATTTAGATTAATTTATAAATATAATCATAATAAATATTATATATAATCAAGCAACAATAGATATAAAATCATATCTATCTAGAACGAATTTGAAATTATAGTGCTATTAAAAAAAACTTAAGTTTTAATATCACTTATTAAGATTTAAAATGTTATATGTGTGATATTTTAATTTTTATATCTATTTATATTATCATAAAAAATTATAAAAGTATCTTTCTCTGTTCGCTCTCTCCTTCTCTATTTCATGATCTGAATGGCTATAAAAGCTGTAGAAGTTTGCATCTTTTTTCTTTTGCTTCTTCATGCTGCTGTGTTTTGATAAAAATATAAATTATAAATATATATATAACTTATTTATAATGAATTCTAATAAATTCTTTCATTACTATTAAGCTTTAAGCCTATATAAATTATCAATAAAAATATGCTCAAATTCAAATCTAATGTATTTTAATCAAAAATATTTATCTAATCAATATCATTGAAACAATTTTATTTAATTAATTTTATAAAATTAAAATCATAATAATTAATAATTATTTATATGAAAATTTTTTAACATCCTAATCTTATCATAATGATATTTCAAGAAATAAAAATAAGGAGAGAAGGAAAGAAAATAATGATTTTGTTATGTGCTGCTTATTTCATTGCATGACATAAACAATTAAACATGCAAGGGAGCCTGCCATGCTTCTTCCTTCCAACTCAATTCCCACATAGAACCCTGATGTTAAAGCTACAAAAGCATTGTTAAAGGCTACACAAAAACTCAGCATGAAAAACTCTTTTCAAATTGCTTGAGAAGGAACATACAGTGTAAGCATGAGAAAACTCAATTCAAAAGCATGAGAAAACTCTTTTCAAATGCTTGAGAAGGAACATACAGTGTAAATATCATTACCATATAGCTACGTTAACAAGAAAGAGGGGAAAAGAAAAAGGGAAAATGGAAGGACATGAAAGATGCACGAAAAACTACTGGAAGAAGCGAACCTCCCTTCTGCAATCTCTCCTCCTGACATTATACGTATAAAAAAATCCTACTAAATCTACGAATCCACCAGTTTCTACATGGGCCAAGAATTGTGCCAGAAGACAACCCACTCCAGGTTCCACATCATCGAAGAGCATTGATAAATGCAAGGAGTGAATCAACGTCCCGGTTCTCTGAAGGATACTTGATGGGCCTTGATGCATGCTTGGGGAAGAACAGAATTGTGGGGAAGCTTCCCAATTGCAATTCTTGTTGAGCAAATGGTTTCTGATCTCCATCAGCCCGGAACTTCCCTATCTTGATGCCGGTGCCAGAGAGCTTCTCAGCTAGCTCTACATAGGAAGCTTCCATTCCCTGAAGAACATATATATATATAAAGCAAATCAGGAACCTGGCATTTATAGACCTCCTAGATCAATTAAAGATGCCAAAACAACCCTGCTTGTTACCTGGCAAAAGGGGCACCAAGGAGCATAGAGAACAACCAGCCAAGGCTCGCTAAGATTTTCTAGCCTCAGCAAGTTCTCCATTCCTGGCCTGCTAAGGTTAACAATGGCCTGGTTCTCAAAGATGTCTGGTATGTCATCTATGGAGTCCGTAGTTGCAGCCCCATTTCCATTAGTGCCTGATTTTTGCGACTCTTCTTGTGCGATGTTACCCTTATGGAGTCCGCACTCCTTGGCCTTTGCATCCTCCCACCACCACCTTCCTTCTCTCTCATGCTGTCCAGGCAAGACAGGTCTAGTGCAGGGTTCACAACCAATAGACACATACCCCTGGATTCAGAGCAGATGAGAAACATAAGCATCATCTAGAGAGAACCAGCAGAACAACCACAATTATATACTATTAAATTACATTTATCTATACCTGTGAATGCAAGGAGTTCACAGGAACACTCATGGTCCTAAGAAAATTCCATATATCTTTGCCTTCCACGTTAGCAACTGGATTCCACTTTATCAAGCTACCAATTCCACCATCCATCCCTTCAAAAGAAGGATCTGCCTGCATGCCCAATTCAATAACTTCAGCAGTCAGCACCACATATAGAGAATAGCTGGGCATCATGCATTATATTCTCTTGTCATGTCTTGTTAGATGACTGAAAATTTTAGATAGATACCTGAACGACAGGGATATGAGCTCTAGTGCCCGGTGATTGATCCTTCCTCTGCCCCGTGATCCAAGCCCTAAGACCCTTGAGGGCCCTCCTCAAGGGTCTTACTTTCCTCACTCTGCAGCATTCCTGGTGCCCGTCCTCAAAGAAAGAGAACAAACCCTTGGTCCTCACAAGGGCCTGCACCTCCACTGCATCTGGGAACATGTATTCAATGTGAATGCCATAATGCTTCTCAACAGCATCGAAGAACCTGTATGTCTCTGGGTTCAGCCTTCCAGTGTCAAGGCTAAAGACTCTGAAAGGGCGACCAGTCAACCGAGCATACTCTATCAATGCAACATCCTCTGCTCCACTGTATAAGAAAAGAACTGATTAGTCTAAATCTTCTATTAATATGGTCAAAATTGAGATGGTGAAAAAAAAAAACAGTTGCAAACAGACAGCATGCACTCTGTGTGCATTTGTGTGGAAAAAGATTAAATGCGAATGAACATATTTGCAGTCGAAACAGGTGCATCTGGACTTGAAGCCTTTAATTGAAATTATTTGAAAGATTCATTAAACTATTATGTTGAAAAGTATCTCATTGAAAAGGTACAATTAAAAAAAAAAAAAAAAATTGAGAGCGTCAATTAGCCATTTAAATAATTCCCGATCAATTCGTTATCGATACTGATACAAATTATTCAAAAATATTCGCATTATTCATTACAATAATGGCAGCGGTGCCTACGCGTCTACAGTGTACTGCTATAATTAAAATTGATCAGAGTGCCAAGGATAGAAGACGAAACAAAACTTTCAGATAAATCCATCCAATGAAAACCTATTTTTCATTTAACATGGATCAACTATGGTGCTTGGTTGGTCCATGATGAATGGAACAAAAAAAAAAAAAGGGTTCAGCTTCTGTTCCCACCCAATCAATTATGATGGTACGTAAATGTCGCATGTGCCAGAGTTGCCAGCTATCCTTTTTCTTTCTTTTACTGTTGAATTTAATGGCAATGACACTTTGTGCTACTAGCCTGAGCAACATGATTCATAGCTTACTGGCATTTATGATGGAAAAAATATGAACTGTGAGTAGATCCAAAGCCCTGTGATCTGATAAGCGTTCGAGGAAATATATTATACAAAACACATAGTCCCAACAAAAAAAAACTTCTAAAGCATCTCTTCTGACCAGAAAAAACCTGAAGTAGGACCATGGCTTCCCTCTATCAACAGAATATTCATATATTCATAACGTCTAGTGATATTTCAGTAATTATACTTTAATCTTGTAACTCTAAATTTTATCCGAAATCATAATCGAAATCATAACAAAGAAACCAATCTCACAAAAAAAAGAAAAAGGAGAAGAGAGAGAGAGAGGGGATGAGATTAAACCTGAAAGCGATGGCGATGTCGTTCCCAAATTTCTCGAGGGCCTTATCAATGATCTGGAGAGGAGAAGCGTTCTCGAGCTCCCTCGCTAGCTGATCGTAATCCACTTCCTCTTCCCTCTCCGTCCCCTTCTCCTCCACCGCCCCTTCTGCCATCGTCAACGAAGTCACCGCCAGCGGCGCCACGGAATCATTCCTTTTGGCTGGCTCCACCGCATGGAGCGGCTTCATGGCCCGTCGACTCCGGGAAGAATTAATGGCCCTCGACGAGACGACCGACACCTCCAGATGCCTCACGGACCCAATTAGGGCTGCTGCGCCAAGAATCGAGAACATCCAACTCAGAGAGGGAAAATAACGAAGCAGAAAAGGCTAAGAAAATTGGGTAAAAAATCACACCTTTGGCATCACGGGACAAGAGCGAATGCGAAGAGATCGAACCGGAAATCGCTGGAGCGCAAGCCATTACAGGAGAATTATTGTTTCTTTTCTCTCTTCTTTTCAGCCTTTGCTTCTTCCTGGGGTTGAGGGATCTCGGAAAGACAGCTGGGATAAATAAAGACCATGGGAGGGAGAGCGCGTTTAGGTTCAATGAACCTGGACGCTATCTGTGCTGCGTTCGGCCTTGGCACGTGGCTAGAAATGACTGGAAGAGTCTATTGCGCCTCGCGAAGAGCTTCCGTCACCTGGCGAAGGCCGGAGGCGCGGGGAACCGCGGAGGAAAGCACTTGCGTCACACTTCAAATTAACAATCCAGGGCTCACCTTAAATATTGAAGTAGTTAAATGCAACGACGCAAATTTAAAACCCATGGAAAGACCCAGAAGAAAGAATGGTCAGTGGGTGGCGTAGGGGGGCGTCGTGCTTTGAGTTGGCGTGAGTTCTCGTATTTTGGTAATTCCATCGGGTGCGTCAGGCATAAATTTGGTAATTTCACAGGGAAGAGATGCTTCTGAGTGGATTCCAAGGGTGTGACCGGGATTCGCCATGGGTTTTTCGTGGTGCGTGAATGGCTTCTTTCGACAGGAATATATGACCGTCAACTTTGGAAGGCTGAGAGCTAGGATCAATCATGTCTGTTTTTTTAATAAAAACTGAAATCTTCGTGTCAGTTTTTGTGATGGAAGGGGCGCATGATAAATTTGCGGAATAAATTGATTTTATTGGAAAGAGAATAAATTGGCCTGGTAGAACAGTGATAACCACAAAAACGAAACGAAACGAAACGAAACGAAACGAAAAGAAAGAAATAAATAAATAAAGAAAGAAGAGAGAGAAAAAAAAACGTAGGGCAACAAATAGATAGGTCAAGAGACTGGCCAGGACCTTGCTTTTATTGGGAACACAAATAATTGAATGCATGCAACCGTTGAACAATTTATCCGGACCTCAAAATGATTCGCATATACAGAGGAACCTTCTTTTGCCATCACTTTTGCTTCGTTTATAGATTTGTCTCGTTCGATCAACTTTGATAGTAACTTTTTGATGTGACTGATGTAGTTACCAGAATAATTATGATAAAATTTAAATTTTAAGGTGATCCTGCTTCGGCATCTTCAAGTCGGCCAAGTCAGCTTCGACCTTCCTAGTGAGCCCCGCTCAGTCTTAGCATCTCTAAGTCGGCTCCGACCTTTTCTGGTCGGCTCCGCTCGGCCCCGACATCTCAAGTCGGCCATAATCTTTCCTGGTCGGCCCCGCTCAGCCTCAGCATCTTCGAGTCGGCCAAGTCGGCCCCAACCTTTCCCTGGTCGGCCCCGGCATCTCCGAGTCGACCAAGTCGGCCCAGACCTTCCCTAGTTGGCTCCACTCGCCCCGGCATCTCCGAGTCGGCCAAGTCGGCCTCGACCTTCCCTGGTCGGCTCCGGCATCTCCGAGTCGGCCAAGTCGGCCCCGACCTTCCCTGGTCGGCCCCGCTCGGCCCCGGCATCTCCGAGTCAGCCAAGTTGGCCTTGACCTTCCCTGGTCGGCCTCGCTCGGCCTCGGCATCTCCGAATTGGCCAAGTCGGCCCCGACCTTCCTTGGTCGGCCCCGCTCGGCCCTGGCACCTTCGAATCGGCCAATCGGCCTCGACCTTTCTGATCGACCCCACTCGGCCCCGGCATCTCCAAGTCAGCCCCGACCTTTCCTGGTCGGCCCCGCTCGGCCCCAGCATCTCCAAGTCGACCAAGTCAGCCCCGACCTTCCCTGGTCGGCCCCGCTCGGCCCCGGCATCTTCGAGTCGGCCAAGTTGGCCCCGACCTTCCCTGGTCGGCCCCGCTCTGGCATCTTCAGGTCAGCCGAGTCGGCCCTGCTCAGCCTCGGCACCCTCCGGGAGGTCAAGGCTGTCTCAGGTCGGCCCCAGAATGATCCTGGCTATTCGTTCCACCGTCCTTCTGACGTGCGCCGCCTGGCATCCCCAGGCCCAACTACCCACTGGCCACGCCGCTGTTGGGACTGGACCTAACTACCTGTCAGCCCTACTGACCGATGGGACGTAGCTCACCAATCGCCATTTTTCCATCTCCGATGGGACAGGACCCACCAACCAGCCCAAATTCACTCAACCCCATAAACCCCACGGACATTCCTTTCTTACGGAACTCCACATGGTTGTGCAAATGTCAACCCCCTATAAAAGGGTAAGTCCACTCAAAAATAAGGTACGCAAACTCATACACTCGCTAACCTGATACCCAGAAAGGGATTCCCCTTTTTCGAGAACTCATTTTTCTTCCCTGAGCTCGTCTGAGCTCTCCCTAAGCTATGACCCTGGTTACTGACTTAAGCGTCGGAGGGTCCCCACCGGAGCATCCCTCCGGTCTTGGGACTTTTTGCAAGCCATCCGATCAGGAGTGGGATCGCATATTAAGCAGCTCTCTTCTCCTGACGTTTGAGATCGATGATCAGGCGTCATCAGATTGGCGCGCCAAGAAGGAGGAAGGCAAGCAAAGAAAGCCCAAACCCTACAGTATACTTCTCTTTTCTCTCCCTCTCCCAACAATGGTGATGACACGAGCTCAGGATGCCTCAGTCAGCCACCTCGGGGGGCATCTTCCCCCGACTAAGCAGCAGGAGATCAACCTACCTGTCGCTGATCCTCCCATCATTTCCCCTCAACCAGAAGCGATTGCCTGGCTGCGGAGCAGCTAGCAACCCTCACTCGGCAAGTTCAGACCCTCACCGCCATGGTCCACGGACTTCAGCAGCAGCAGTCTGTGGCCACCCAGCATCAAACCGCTCCCCCTGCAAGTCAACAATCTGCAAGGGGAGGTTCTGCTCAACGAGAGGCCGGTCGTCGCCGAGCTTCTCCAAGGAAGCCTCGCCGTGAGTCCCTCAAGCGGCCGCGATCTCCATATTGTGGCCCGAGCAAGTTTCCTCCAGAGCCGCATCGCCAGGAGGAACCAAAGCGGAAATCCTATCTTCTGCGTCATTCTCCTTCTTCTTCATCTTCCTCTTCTTCATCCTTCGAGCCATCTCGGAGGACCCCGACAATCAACCGCCAGGTGGAGGAGTGCCTAGACGAGTACAACTGGCGACTAGACAAGCTCGCCAGGAAGATCAACAACCAACGGAGGAGGAGTATGACACCCGTCCTCCTTACACTCGCCGGATACTGGAGGAGCCCGTCCCCTCTAGATTCTAATTCCCCCAGATAGATCCGTACGATGGCACGACGGATCCTTGACCACCTCGAGAGCTACAAGGCCATGATGTAGGTCCAGAGTGCGTCAGACGTCCTTCTCTGCAAAGCTTTCCCTGCTACTCTGCGGAAGGCTGCTCGCGCGCTTGTCCCCTCATAGCATCGACTCCTTCCGGGAGCTGGAAAAGGCCTTTCTGGCACATTTTGATGTATGCTGGCGAATCCTGAGGGTTACGAACAACCTCTTCTCCGTGCGCCAGAAGAAGGGGGAATCGCTGCGGGACTTCGTGTCTCGGTTCAAAACCACCGCCCTTGAAGTCTACCATCTAGACGACGCAGTGGCAACACTGGCACTGAAGCGGGGACTCCTCCCATCCCGCTTCACCTTTTCTCTGGACAAGAAGCCCCCGGATTCCTACTCCGACCTTCTCCTCCGAGCTTAGAAGTACATCCGCGCAGATGAGGCCGACCTCACCCGCCTGGAATCATCAAGAAGCTCCAACCGCAAGCCTGCTCGTCCCGAGCCGAGCTGGCCCTCTCGCCATCAGCAGCCTGACCCGCCTCGCCGATCCAACAACAGGCATCGAACCCCCATCCCCGACGAGAGCAAGCTCACGCCTCTCCTCGCCCCTCGATCCCACATCCTAATGGAAATTGAGGGCGAGCCTTATCTCCAGCGCCCTCCTCCTATGAAGAAAGGTCCTCCCCGCGACAAAAGCCATTATTGCCGATTCCATCGAGACTACGGGCACGACACCGACAGCTGCTTCAGCTTGAAGCACATTATTGAGGAGCTCATCCAGGGGCTACCTCGAAAATATGTCCAGAAGGGGCCGCAACCGCTGCCGACACTCATGGGACCCCCACCTGCTCAGGCCGCTGTCGATAACACCCCACGGAGCGGACAGTTGGAATGGTGTCTTGGGAAGCGGCTTCCTCATCTAAGCGGCCAAAAGGGGAGACGCACCGGGTAATGTAGTTCTCGGGAGGGGGGGACCGATGAATTTTGAGAATATAAACAATGAAGGCATCACCGTCTCTATGATGGTCGCCAAGAACCCTGTAAAAAGGATATTGGTTGATAGTGGCAGCTCAGCTGACATCCTCACTTATGATACTTTTGTTCGGATGGAATTATCTCTAGACTCTCTTCAGCCTATAGCAACCCCGTTGGTTGGATTCACGGGGATTCGGTAAGGGTTGAGGCGAGATATCTTTGCCTGTGACAGCCGGAACACCGCCATGCCAAAGACAGTGATCATGAAGTTCTTGGTTGTGCGGGTCCCCTTGGCATACAATGCCATTCTCGGGCACCCAGGCTTAAATCTATTGGATGCGATTATCTCCACCCGACGCCTGCTGGTGCAGTTCTCTACTAGCGGAGGTGTTGGGAGATGAAAGGCGAGATCGGTTCAGTTCTACCCTGCTATCACATGGCGTCAAGCCCCTTGGGGGCCGAGCCGGTCCCAGAGGCACCTGATCCCAGGGAGTCCAACAAGATAGGGGAGCCAGCTGAGCACCTCCTGACCTTTCCCCTTAGAAACGATCCAGCGAAGACCGTGCGCATCGCGGACTCCTCCCCCGTAGGATCGCGATCGCCTCCTGACCTTCCTGTGGGCCAACTCAGACGTTTTCGCTTGGTCAGCATCTGACATGCCCGACATTCCTTCAGAAGTAATCACCCACAAGCTCAACATCGATCCGAAGCACCGTCCAATCCGCCAGAGGAAGAGGAGCTTCGCTCCCGAGTGACAAAAGGCCATCGACGAGGAGGTTAACAAATTGCTCAGTGCCAGCCACATCCAAGAGGCGCATTACCCTAGCTGGCTGGCCAACGTGGTCATGGTGTGAAAGGCAAACGGAAGCTGGAGAATTTGCATCGACTTCACCGACCTCAACAAGGCATGTCGAAAGACAGTTTTCCCCTGCCAAGGATAGTAGATTCCACCTCCGGCCACGGGCTCCTCAGCTTCATGGACGCCTTCTTCAGATACAATCAGATAAGGATGGACCCCAGTGATGAAGAGCACACATCCTTTGTGACAGAAAAGGGGATTTATTGCTACAAAGTGATGCTCTTCGGTCTCAAGAACGCAGGGCGACCTATCAAAGGTTGATGAACAGGGTGTTTTAGGATCAGCTAGGTCGGAACATGGAAGTCTACATAGATGACATGCTGACCAAGAGCATCCGCGCTTCTGATCATGTCTCTGATCTAGAGGAAACTTTCAGCAACCTTCGTCGCTTCCAGGTCAGGCTGAATCCCAAGAAGTGCACCTTCGGAGTCACGGCAGGCAAGTTCCTGGGTTTTATGGTGACTCAGCAGGGGATCGAAGCAAACCCAGAGAAAATCAGCGCTATCCTCGATATGAGACCACCATCCAGCAAGAAGGAAGTACAACGACTAACGGGGAGGGTGGCGGCTTTAAGTCATTTCCTCTCCAGATTAGCCAAGAGGTGCTTGCCCTTCTTCAAGGCCCTGCGGAAAGAAACAGCTTCGAGTGGACGGACGACTGCCAAAAAGCCTTTGACGACCTGAAGGCATTTCTGTCTTCTCCTTCGCTCCTATCTAAACCAAGGGACGGGGAAAGTCTCTTCCTCTACCTAGCTGCTTCTTTGGAGGCCGTTAGCTCAGTCTTGGTGAGTCTCGATGCTGATGGAACCCAGAAGCCCATTTATTATGTAAGCAAGGTGCTCCATGACGCAGAAGTCAGGTACTCCAAGACAGAAAAAATCATCTTCGCTCTGATCGTCTCCGCTCGGCGTCTCCGCCCTTATTTTCAAGCTCATCCCATAGTGGTGCACACGGACCAGCCCCTCCGAGCCATTCTGGCTCGTCCAGACACCTCAGGCTGACTCGCCAAGTGGGCCATCAAGCTAGGAGAGTTTGACCTCTCCTTCCAAGCCCGGCCGGCCTTGAACTCCCAAGTCCTGGCCGATTTCCTAGTCGAGTGCACTTCGCGGATGAGGAGACCAGGGAGGTTTCCGTGGAGCAGCATGAGCCCGGGCCAAGCAGCGATGGAGAAACCTCGATCCTCCATGTAGACAGTGCATCAAACTCTCAGGGAAGCGGTGCCGGTCTCATTCTCACCGAACCGGGTGGAGAGAAAGCAGAATGCACCCTATGGTTTCTATTCAAAGCCACCAATAACTAGGCCGAGTTTGAGGCCTTGCTGGCAGGATTAAGGCTGGCCCTTGAATTTGGAATAAGGCATCTTAGAGCTTTCACCGACTCGCAACTCATCTCCGGACAAATCAATAGAGAGTACGAGGCACGCGACCCTGCTATGATTCAATACCTGGGCAAGGTTTGGCTCTTGGTCTCTCCGTTAGCTTATTTCCGCATCAGTTACATCCCCCGGAGTGAGAACGCCAAGGCCGACATCCTTTCCCGCTTAGCTACCTCCGTCGACAGTATCGCAAGAGACGCCTACATCGAATACTTAGAAAGGCCCAGCATAGAAGATAGCGAGGAAGTCCTCCCACTCACCCAAGAGCCTACATGGATGGATGCCTACGTCCGCTATCTCACTAACGGCACCCTCCCTGATGATCGCAATGAAGCCAAGCTGCTCAAGTGGAGGGCTTCCAAATTCATCCTCCTAAATGGACGTCTATACAGGAGGTCATTCTTACCCCATGCTCAAATGTGTAGGACCTGCCGACGCCGACTACATCCTTAGAGAAATCCATGAAGGCATCTGCAGAAATCACCTGGGGGCAGGTCCTTGGCCCAGAAGGCCCTTCAGCAGGGATACTTTAGGCATACCATGAGGAAGGACGCTGCCAAACTAGTTCAGAAGTGCGATGGTTGCCAACGCCACGCACACATCCAACACCAACCATCTACCCTGCTCAACCCGCTCTCAGCCCCCTGGCCCTTCGCCCAGTAGGGAATGGACATCCTTGAGCCATTACCCCCAACTTTGGGACAGTGGAGATTCTTGCTAGTAGCCATCGACTATTTCACCAAGTGGGTCGAGGTTGAGGCGCTGGCTAAGATCATCGAGAGTAAAGTCAAAGCCTTCTTCTGGAAGTCGATTATATGCCGCTTTGGCCTGCCGCGCACCCTCGTCACGGACAACAGTCGCTAGTTCAACAATGAAGCATTCAAGACTTTATGTGGCGAGTTAGGCATTCACCATCGATTCACCTCTATCGGCCACCCCCAAACCAACGGGGAGGCCGAGGTCATGAACCGCACCATTCTCAGAGGGCTCAGGACTCGGCTAGATGGGTCAAAAGGTCGATGGGTGGAGGAACTCCTAGTGTGATATGGGCTTACCATACAACCCCCAGGGCCCCGACAGGTGAGACCCCCTTCAGTCTCGTCTTCGGATCCGAAGCCATCATTCCTATTGAGATCGGACTGCCCAGTCCATGCGTGGAGTCCTTCAACGAGGAAGACAATTCCATATTGATACGAGCCAACTTAAACTTTATCGACAAAGCACATGATGTGCAAGGCTGCGTATGGCGACTTTCCGTCAGCGGGCAGCCAAGTACTACAACGCCCGAGTTCATCCCAAGGTCTTTTGCCACGGAGATCTAGTTTTAAGAAAGGTTGAGGTATCTAAGCCTACGGAGGGGGGCAAACTATCCCCCAACTCGGAGGGTCCTTACCGTATAACCGAGACACTCCACCAGGGGCATACAGACTAGAAGAGCTAAACGGATAACCCATTCCGCGTACCTAGAATGCGGATAATCTTCGTTGATATTATCAATGATGTACCCCCCAGAATACGAGCAATAAAAGGTCCCTTCCAACACCATAGCCCGCTCTCCCTTGCATTCAAGGACCAGATCTCGCTAAGGGAGCTCACCGGCATCGCGGCTAATGGGACACCATTCAGTCCGGCTTGAAGACGCTCCCGAGTCGGTTCAAGTCCCTAACAGCTTCGTACCGGTTGAGTCGCCCCTCGGCGGCACACAAACCCTCGAGGTGGTTTAAAAGGAGCTCACCGGCATCGCGGCTAATGGGACACCACTCGGTCTGGCTTGGAGACGTCCCCGAGTCGGTTCAAGTCCCTAACAACTCCGTACCCAGTCGAGTCGCCCCTCGGGCAGCACACAAACCCTCGAGGCGGTTCAAAAGGAGCTCACCGACATCGCAGCTAATGGGACACCACTCGGTCCGGCTTGGAGACGCCCTCGAGTCGGTTCAAGTCCCTAACAGCTCCGTACCGGTCGAGTCGCCCCTCGGGCGGCACACAAACCCCCGAGGCGGTTCAAAATGAGCTCACCGGCATCATGGCTAATGGGACACCACTCGGTCCGGCTTGGAGATGCCCCTGAGTCGGTTCAAGTCCCTAACAGCTCCGTACCCGGTCGAGTCATTCCTCGGACGGTACACAAACCTCCGAGGCGGTTCAAAAGGAGCTCACCGGCATCGCGGCTAACGGGACACTACTCGGTCCGGCTTGGAGACGCCCTCGAGTCGGTTTAAGTCCCTAACAGCTTCGTACCCGGTCGAGTCGCCCCTCGGGTGGTACACAAGCTGTCATGCCCCAGACCCAATATCGGGCTAGGGTGATAACCCGCCGCGTGCCGGGCAGCAAGGCGTCATCATATTTTTCAACATAAAGTCCCATTATAAATAAAAACCAAGTCAAATACAATAATAAAAGTTTTGGCCTAACACCCTTACACACCACAATATAAAGTCTGGGCATCAAGCCCTACACATATGTAATACTGGGGTTACAACAAAATAATGGTCTTGTTTTATTTAATAGAAGATCCATCACCCCACCAATCCATCTTCAACCTCGTGGCTCTGATAAAAACATTGTAAGGATTTTGTGAGCTTACACTCAGTAAGTAAACCACGTTATACAGTCAAATCATAGCATAACAGTCAATAAGCACATAATAATTTGCATGCTTAAATACTCCACAAATACTCAAACATGCAATGTAAGTAAACCAACTATTTATACTCTCAATGGTAACTGTAAATGTGACCCACGGCCCTGCAATATCTCAATAGTGTACCAACAAGCATAAAGCATCCCCCTACTGAAAGGTCAAGATACCAGGGTCACGCCAATAGTGTACCAACAAGCATCCCCTTAAAGCATCCCCCTACTGAAAGGGTCAAGATACCAGGGTCACGCCAATAATGTACCAACAAGCATCCCCTTAAGGCATCCCCCTACTGAAAGGGTCAAGATACCAGGGTCACGCCAATAGTGTACCAACAAGCATCCCCCTACTGAAAGGGTCAAGATACCAGGGTCACGCCAATAGTGTACCAACAAGCATCCCCTTAAAGCATCCCCATACTGAAAGGTCAAGATACCAGGGTCACGCCAATAGTGTACCAACAAGCATTCCCTTAAAGCATCCCCCACTGAAAGGGTCAAGATACCAGGGTCACGCCAATAGTGTACCAACAAGCATTCCCTTAAAGCATCCCCCTACTGAAAGGGTTAAGATACCAGGGTCACGCCATGTCAAAATCCACCAGAACACATACTCTATATGTGTGATGCCACATCGAACCAAGCAGAACACATCCTCTAGATGTGTAGGTGGCATAAACAACAGAACACGTCCTCTAGACGTGTGTGTGGTATGACATGATAAAGGAGAACCGCGGCGACACATAACAGTACCTCACATCACATGCACTCATCATATCAATGACAACTCAATATTGCATAAACAGTGGATTATACCTACTGAACAATTGCATGTAATATATCACATCAATATCATAATAACTGCATCTCTCATGCATAATAACTGCATCTCTCATGCATATTAACTGCATCTCTCATGCATAGCATCCACACATGAAATCATAGCACATAAACAACCATGTATTTATAATATTCATCTACTTACAAATTTAGCCAATAACAATTCTTGATGTCACAATTCACAATTTAAACATTCATATAATGAATAATTTATTAAATACTGATAACTGGCTTACTTACTTCAGTACGCTATCCAACAGGTATATGCAGCTAGTCAGATGTCTGAGCACCTACAGGATCATTTTACACAATTAATTTATTAGCAAAGAATATTAAAATGACCCTTAGAATTTCTACCCAAACTAGTTCACGGGCCCTACTTTGGGCTCGAATATCTCCCACTACACACACCCGATTGGGGAAGTAAAAATACCCCAAGAAACTAGAATTCACCCGGATTCTAGCCATATAATTATTTTACTAATCTCGGCCCGTTACGGGGCCCAAAAACCAACCTCAAAATGGCTCACTGCACGGCCCAAAAGGCCTGAACCGGCCGGCCCAGCCGGCCCGGTTCAAACTTATTCCACCCGATCCCCTGTTTCACCGAACAGGGGACGGGCACATAGCCGGCGGCCGGGGCCGCCGGCCAAATTGAGGGCGGCCCGGCCGCCGGTGGCTGGGCCAGAGCCGGCCGCCGCCGTGGCCGGCTGCCAAACACCCTCCCTCTCCCTTAATTTCTCTCAGCATCATCAACTCACCCGCGCGGCACGGAGTTGTGCCGGCGGCTTGGCCGGCCGGACCTCCACCGGACGCACGCCCGGCGCCAGTGAGGCGACAGGCCAACGCCCGGGCCCGGCGAGGCGGCGAGCATGCCGCCGAGCCCGAACCAACCGGTGGAAGCCGAACGCCACCGCGTGAGAGGAGGGCCAATTGGCACTCCCTCTCCTCTCTCTCTCCACCACCACCCCGCCGGACGCCTCCCCCGGCGCCGGTGGGGTCGCCAGTCAAGTATCAGGCCCGGCGCGGCGGCGAGCACGCCGCCGGGCCTGAACCAAGGGGATCGGCCAGTTTCACTGCTACACTGTCTTCCTCTCTCTCTCTGTATCTCTTTCTCTCTCTCTCTGGCTCTCTCTCTCTCTTCCCGGCTATCTCTATCTCTCTCTCTTCCCGGCTATCTCTATCTCAGGCTCTCTCTCTCTCTCTCTGGTTCTCTTCTCTCTCTCACGCTCTCTCTTTCATTCTCTCTCACGCTCTCTCTCTCTCTCTCTCTCTCTCTCTCTCTCTCTCTCTCTCTCTCTCTCTCTCTGAGAGGCAGGGGATTACCTGATGGATGAAGCGTACCAGCCTGAAGGAAGGAGTCCTCTTCCTTCCTATTTATCCTCACGCGCCGCCTAGAAAAGAGACTCCGGAAACCCATTCGTTACGCGGAATTGTAAACTTAATCGCCACGTGAAACCGCAGGAATCCCAAGCGTCACCCGTCCCAGGGATCCTACACTAAATCTCACGAACCAGGTAATTAAGGTCTCGGGGGTTACATTCTCCCCTCCTTATAAAAATTTCGGCCTCGAAATTTGATATATATCCAATAGAATACAAATCCAAAGTTTCTATCTCATAATCAACTCAATTTCATTCAAAGTCACCGTCATCGATACATCATTGATCTGTAATAAGATACAAATAATTGTGGATGTTTCTTTTTATTTTCTCCTTAGACTCCCAAATAATCTCCCTCTAAGAATAATTACTCCGCTGAACTTTGACATACAGAAAACTACACCATCTCAGAACTTAATCCTTGCGGTCCACGATGCACACAAGATGATCTTCATAAGTCGATTCTTTCTTAAGCTAAATTGGTTCAAGTTCTAACACATAACGGGGTCTTGAAATACACCTCCTCATCCATAAAGATATAAAACACATTAAACACCTAAAGAGTAATGAAGACAGTGCTAAGCTATAAGCCACCTCCTTTATTTTGATCAAAATCTCAAATGGCTCAATTTATTATGGACTCAAATCACCTCTAACACAAATCTCATCACGTCATTGATTAGTAAAACTTCCAAATGATCTTCAACCTGAAATTTCAAATCTTTCTTTTTGACATCAACATAACTTTTCTATTGACTCAGAGCTACATGAAGCTGCTTTAATTAACGATACTTTCTCATATTTGTTACACCAGCTCAGTAATCAAAATTTTCTCTCTCACACTTCCTCTCAATAAAATTTACACCTTTTAACATAGACATCAAAATGAATCCATTTGAATATTGACTTGGTAATCATTAAAATAAGAAATTTCACTAAGGGTAAGAAGCTATACCAAGCACTTTCTAAATCCATCACACAGGCTCGCAGTATATCATCGAAGGCTAATTGGTTCATGCAGATTATTCATCTATTTGAGGGTATAGAAATTCAGCTTAATTCACTAAGCCTTATGAAAACATCATCAAATTAGAAGAGTGAGACAAATGGGTTTAGACTCAATTTACGCAGTTTACCATTAAACTAAAAACAAATATTAACATCTTTTTCTCACTAAAATTTCATCCTCGAAATTAAATGTCCACAAATTTTGTACTATTAAAGATACTCACTAGCAAACTTTTATTTCATTCCAAAGTACCCAAATGACATGTCCAACTTCCAAAATTAATTTGATCTTCCTACCAAATAAAATTGAATTCCTTAAGAAGTATTTCTTTCCTGCCCCCCCATTTTTTTTTATATATACCTTAACTTCTCACAACACAATCATTATAAATATCATAGAATCCATCACATGTATTATGTCATCCATTCTTAAGGTTAGTAACACATCAGGTATTCTTAATTCCTCTATAAGACAGTTCCAAATTCTTGTGACTTAAATATAAGATAGTTTCCTTCCAATGCTCTCTCAACTCATAAATAGTTGAATATGCCACTAATCATTACGATACTTATTTCAATCATCATAACATTCTAGGTTTCACTCTTGAATACTTCAAGCTAACATCAATGAACATTATGCAATTATTTAGGATATCTTTCAAAATTATCATAATCAACTAATTTAATTTCTTTGAATAATATTGCCATCATTAATCATCAGTATGATTAATTTATCTCCTTCATAATTATCAATAATACCACCATAACCAATCAATTTCTCATGAATAGGTTAGTATATCCTCAATAAATAATGCAATTAAATGATTCAAATTCTTGAATCGATTATTTCGTTACCTATGATTATCAAAATCATCTATAAATTATGCAATGTCTCATGCCATAACATGACCAATTAATTTAAACCCTTCAAATATCTCAAAGTGACTTCACTAATCTAGCTCAGATGGATACAAGACTTATAAGGTCAATAAAGATTGAAAATGTACTTACCATCCGAAAGATATAATTTAAAATTATAGTAATCTCTCTATGACTTAAAAGTGATAATAGATGTACCCTTAACCATAATCCATAACTGATAATAATCAAAAATAAAATCATCTCCCTCCTATTTTCTTAACAATAATCATGCCACTTATGGAAGATTGATAATTGATCCATCATGGAGAAAGATATCTACTTAGGAACTATGAAGAAAGGTACAATAAGTATGCACAATAAATTAATGAACAGATATCTTGATCTAGAAATCTATTAACAGATGAAAATTTCCATGAAATTCTTTATCAGTGGAGTTTATCCTATTCTCATTATTGCAAAAATCTTTCACTTTCTACCATCAAAATATTTGATCATTTATAGCCAAAATCAGTTCTAAAGGTTAATAGAGTCTACTGCTCTCAAAAACTTAAATAGTAATTGTCTCAGAATTTAAAATTTTATAATCTTCCTAAATGGTCCATCAAGATAATATGCAGTCAACTATTTCATTAGCATCAATATCAACCATCTCCACATCTAGCAAATGCAATATCCATAATAAAAGTTCTCTTAATGAAATTCACTATATATACTTATCCATCCAGATTCAAATTTAGAAAGTAATCAATTGCGATTAATCAAAAATATGAAGTTAACTATTTCATTCTCAAAATATCATCAATATTAATCATCCATATAACCAGCAGATTAGTTCATAATCTTAAACTTACAATATCAACAATGTAAGTTCTACATATAAAATTCATTTTATCCACATTCAAATTCAGATTTAATACCTCAAAATCCATATATCAACTCAATTGCAATATGAACATAATGATGATATCTTAGTCATATTAGTCATCAATTGCAATTTTCCACTATTATGTTTATTCCCTATATTCATCTATCTTTTATTGCATATCCAATTAAAATTTCAACTCCCATATTATTTAAAGGTCTAAAATTGCTACGAATCATTTCCAACAAGTTTAATGAAGCTAAAACCTTTAGAAGCCCCTTGACCTCCCCATTGATCAAGGCTACCAGCCAGGGAGCCCACATAATATCATTGTCTTGCGATGGTTCATTCTCAATTTCTATCAAACTTGTAATTCTTGATAAACTTTAAATTTCAAGCTTCCAAAGCATAATTCATGAAATTCCTTGAAAGTCATAATTGTCTCAATGTCATAGCAGTTGATGGGAAAGAATCCGTGTACGAGCAAATACTAGCAGACCGTAATACGCAGCGGAATAATAAATAAAAATGCGCAAACCACAAAATCACAGAAACACCAAGATTTACGTGGAAAATCCCATCAAGATAAAGGAAAAAAAAATCACGGGCAAGCTAGAGAAGAAGATCCACTATAAAATAATAAATATCCAAGTCTCAAAGTTCCTTGCCAGAACTTGAGAAACAATCACAAGAGAATAATAGGGATATAAGGATTACGTCACCGAAAAATACGGTCTCCTGCGTTACCTCCTTATTTTCTTCCCTTCTCTTCTTCTTCTTCTCTTATTTTTCTTCTGCAGCACCTTCACGTGATTCCTGGAGTGGAAGTCCTCCCACGTAGTTAAGCACCAAGCAGCAGCCCTTAAGTATTTTGCCTAGAGTGTCAATATGCATATGTCCCTAAGATCATAGCCTGGGTCCTGTGGGTTATGGGCCCACCCCGCTTCCGCTGCACACTCTGATACTGCATGTCCTACATAGAATGCACCATACCCGAGAGAGCTTGAAGCATCTCATACTGGAATCGCTGGTGCTCAGTTCCTACTGGGTTGACAGAGGCCGTACCTCCAGTAGTTCCTTAACCCACCGGCTGATCAGCATTACCGGCCAGAGAGTCCTCCCCATACAGTTGGCTCCTAGTATGGCGAGCCATAACTAATTTTTTGTTAAATTAGATGTGGTTAATCATCATAAACTAAAGTGTCAGGTGTCTCTAAATATAATGTCATCAAAATATATTCTCTCCGTGTTATCATGTCAATATGTCTGTGTCCCTAGGGTCATAAGTTCCCTACCTGTTATCATGTCAATATGTCAGTGTCCCTAGGGTCATAACTGTATCATGTCAATATGTCCGTGTCCCTAGGGTCATAACCTATGCTCTGATACCACTAAAGCTGTCACGCCCCAGACCCAATATCGGGCTAGGGTGACAACCCGCCGCGTGCCGGGCACGCAAGGCGTCATCATATTTTTCAACATAAAGTCCCATTATAAATAAAAACCAAGTCAAATACAATAATAAAAGTTTTGGGCTAACACCCTTACACACCACAATAATAAAGTCTGGGCATCAATCCCTACACATATGTAATACTGGGGTTACAACAAAATAATGGTCTTGTTTTATTTAATAGAAGATCCATCACCCCACCAATCCATCTTCAACCTCGTGGCTCTGATAAAAATATTGTAAGGATTTTGTGAGCTTACACTCAGTAAGGAAACCACGTTATACAGTCAAATCATAGCATAACAGTCAATAAGCACATAATAATTTGCATGCTTAAACACTCCACAAATACTCAAACATGCAATGTAAGTAAACCCACTGTTTATACTCTCAATGGTAACTGTAAATGTGACCCACGGCCCTGCAATATCTCAATAGTGTACCAACAAGCATCCCCTTAAAGCATCCCCCTACTGAAAGGGTCAAGATACCAGGGTCACGCCAATAGTGTACCAACAAGCATTCCCTTAAAGCATCCCCCATTGAAAGGGTCAAGATACCAAGGTCACGCCAATAGTGTACCAACAAGCATTCCCTTAAAGCATCCCCCTACTGAAAGGGTCAAGATACCAGGGTCACGCCATGTCAAAATCCACCAGAACACATACTCTATATGTGTGATGCCACATCGAACCAAGCAGAACACATCCTCTAGATGTGTAGGTGGCATAAACAAGCAGAACACGTCCTCTAGACGTGTGTGTGGTATGACATGATAAAGAAGAACCGCGGCGACACATAACAGTACCTCACATCACATGCACTCATCATATCAATGACAACTTAATATTGCATAAACAGTGGATTATACCTACTGAACAATTGCATGTAATATATCACATCAATATCATAATAACTGCATCTCTCATGCATAATAACTGCATCTCTCATGCATAATAACTGCATCTCTCATGCATAGCATCCACACATGAAATCATAGCACATAAACAACCATGTATTCATAATATTCATCTACTTACAAATTTAGCCAATAACAATTTTTGATGTCACAATTCATAATTTAAACATTCATATAATGAATAATTTATTAAATACTGATAACTGGCTTACTTACTTCAGTACGCTATCCAACAGGTATATGCAGCTAGTCAGATGTCTGAGCACCTACAGGATCATTTTACACAATTAATTTATTAGCAAAGAATATTAAAATGACCCTTAGAATTTCTACCCAAACTAGTTCACGGGCCCTACTTTGGGCTCGAATATCTCCCACTACACATACCCGATTGGGAAAGTAAAAATACCCCAAGAAACTAGAATTCACCCGAATTCTAGCCATATAATTATTTTACTAATCTCGGCCCATTACGGGACCCAAAAACCAACCTCAAAACGGCTCACTGAACGGCCCAAAAGGCCTGAACCGGCCGGCCCAGCCGGCCCGGTTCAAACTTATTCCACCCGATCCCCTGTTTCACCGAACAGGGGATGGGCACATAGCCGGCGGCCGGGGCCGCCGCCGGCCAAATTGAGGGCGGCCCGGCCGCCGGTGGCCGGGCCAGAGCCGGCCGCCGCCGCGGCCGGCCGCCAAACCCCCTCCCTCTCCCTCAATTTCTCTCAGCATCATCAACTCACCCGCGCGGCACGGAGTTGTGCCGGCGGCTCGGCCGGCCGCCTTGGCCGGCCGGACCTCCATCGGACGCACGCCCGGCGCCAGTGGAGGCGACAGGCCAACGCCCGGGCCCGGCGAGGCGGCGAGCACGCCGCCGGACCTGAACCAACCGGCAGAAGCCGAACGCCACCGCGCGAGAGGAGGGCCAATTGGCACTCCCTCTCCTCTCTCTCTCTCCACCACCACCCCGCCGGACGCCTCCCCCGGCGCCGGCGGGGTCGCCAGTCAAGTATCAGGCCCGGCGCGGCGGCGAGCACGCCGCAGGGCCTGAACCAAGGGGATCGGCCAGTTTCACTGCTACACTATCTTCCTCTCTCTCTGTATCTCTTTCTCTCTCTCTTCCCGGCTATCTCTATCTCTCTCTCTTCCCGGCTATCTCTATCTCAGGCTCTCACGCTCTCTCTGGTTCTCTTTCTCTCTCTCACGCTCTCTCTGTTTCATGCTCTCTCTCACGTCTGTTTCATGCTCTCTCTCACGTTCAAGCAGGGGATTACCTGATGGATGAAGCGTACCAGCCTGAAGGAAGGAGTCCTCTTCCTTCCTATTTATCCTCACGCGCCGCCTAAAAAAGAGACTCCGGAAACCCATTCGTTACGCGGAATTGTAAACTTAATCGCCACGTGAAACCGCTGGAATCCCAAGCGTCACCCGTCCCAGGGATCCTACACTAAATCTCACGAACCAGGTAATTAAGGTCTCAGGGGTTACACAAACCCCCGAGGCGGTTCAAAAGGATAAGTTGAGTTGAGTATATTAACTTTTATTTGCTTATCTGAATATTGTAGCTATATCCTTTGAGCCAAATGTATTTCATTTGTTTTTATGCTATCTTTCGTGTGTTTGTAACCTTTCATCTCTATTTATTTCATTTATTCTGATATTAATCTAGATTTATTTGAGAATTATTAAAGATGCGTGGACATCACACGCTCGTAGCGATCCTGACCAAGTTGATCGATGCTAGTTGCCAAATTGGGTATTTACAGTTGTTGGTGTTCATGGAGGTCCTAACCAATGTGGCTGGTGCTACGATCGAGGGCAGTGACATAGCTGGCTAGAGCAACTCATGGCAGAAGGTAGAGGCACGTGGCGACGGGAACGGTGCCTGTCTGGAATAGGGCCTAAGGTAGTGATGGGCTGCGGCACAGATGCTCGGCTGCTGGACTTTGTGGAGAACAGATTGTCATGACCAAACGTTTTGGAAATCGGCTCGGATGAGTCGGTCCAACCAGCTCGATCGAAATTTGATCATCAATTTAATTTAATTTTATTATTAAAATTAATTTTTAAATAATTTAGTAAAAATTTAAAAAAATTATTGAATTAATCGAATTTCAACCGATCCAACTCAGCTTTTAAATTTTTTATTTAAATTATATTTAAATTATATTATTTTATATTATTAAATTAAAATTTAATTATAATATTATTCAGTTCGATCAAACTGATTCACTCGATCAAATCCTGCAATCCAAATGTTAAGTGGATTGTTTGGTCCAAATTTTCAAAACATTGGCCATGACCCTTTACTGGGCATAGATTGGATGATCGGAGATATTTTGATGGAGATGAAAGGGAAGATGATAGAGTTGTATATGGAAAGGACAGCTAGGGATCACGTGACGAGCACTATCTGTATAATTGTGCAGCATTGATGGCAAATGACCAGGTCGGTCGATCGAAGGATCATGGTTTTTTTTTGTTACATATGGGTGATCATACAGTTCTGGTGCGAGTCAACCCATTTATATCAGAATCCAAAATTTGCTTCAAAAAAGAGGACAAGAGTCGCCTTGGTTCCATAACCAAAACCCCACATGATGGGCAACAAAGGCCGCCACCCAATCCGCCGCAGAGTTTGCTTTCCGATAGATATGCCGAATATGGACTCTGCGGACATTTCGAAGAGCAGCCCAAATGTCGAGGAGAAGGGGGTTGATGGGGACTTGAGAGCAGCAACTCTTCCGGATCCACCGGATGACAGATAGAGAACCCCCCTCGATAACTAGGCTATGAGCATGAAGAGACCGAACAACATAAGATATGCCAGCCCACACAGCAGAAAGCTCGACCATCGGGATAGAGGAGTCGAGGGAACCAAACCCGCCCGCCGACAGCATAGCTCCATCACTCCCACGAATGATAAAGGCAGACCCGGCTAACCTGCTCCAAACACTACCATCAAAGTTGATTTTGACAAACCCTGGTGGGGGGGATCCCAAGAGATGTAAACCGTATGTCGGTTCACTGCCGAAGCAGCAGGAGAGCCCTAGTGGCCAGAGGTGTCAGAATCAAACTCATAACAATGGCGAGCAAATTCCACATAAAGGGATCTAGCCTTCCGAACAACCATGTGAGAAGATATAGCCTCATCAGTGAAGATAATCTGATTATGTGATAACCAGATCTGATAGGTTGTAGCTGCCCACTGGGCACTCTACTGCTGGGAAGCCGACCTGAGTGCATCAAGGAAATTAGACCGCAGGGAGCCCAAATCATCCGCCAAGTAGGAGTATCTCATCCTCTGCCAGATCCAACTCACTCTGGGACAGGTGAAGATGGCATGATCTAAAGTCTCATCCCCATGCCCACACAATGGGCAAGTCACCTGGATGGGCAAACCCCTCTCCGAGAGAAGGGAACAAGTAGGAAGACAATCCCATACAATCTTCCAAATGAAGAGCTGCATCCTGGGATGAATGGGAAGCTTCCAGATCTAAGTAGTGTCCCTCGTATCCTGAGGCTGAGGCCTGAAAACCTTCATAAGGTCCCTAGTGGGAATTCTAGAAAGGCACAATCTCTGCCATAGTCTTGTATCAGCTCTATACTCAGGTATGAGTGGGATGGAGAGGATCCGCCGAGAGAGTTCCTCCCCAAATAGGCAAGTCACCATAGGAGTGTGCCAGGAGAGAGGATCCTGAGAGATCAGGTCCCTAACTCTCATACAATTCGGAACATCAGTGCTGATAAACGTGGGCCATCAGGAAAGGGGGATCATAAATCCAAGTGTCCTAAACCACATCAATCGAGGATCCATCACCGATCATCCATGACATATTACTCATGATAGACGGATGGTGACAAACTTCCTTCCAGAAGAAAGAATACTCGCGGGTAGACTGAGAGTTCATAGAAGGGGTCCATGCACCATATCTAGCACGCATAAAAGAGCTCCATAAACAGTGCGGATCAAGAAGAAACCGCGAGGCATGCCTAGCAAATAGAGCCTCTCTCCTAACTGTCAGAGACTGGATACCAAGACCGCCATCCTGAAGAGGCATACAAATCAGATCCCAAGCCCGAAGATGAATACTGTGGCCATCCTGTATAGAGGCCCAAAGAAAATTCCTGAAGCATCTTTCAATCCTCCTGAGTCAAGTAATCGGGACTACAGTCTTAGATATGAGATGCAGAGAAAGGGACGTAAGAACCGAGCAGATAAGAGTGATCCTCGCCATCATGGATAATCCAGTGACCTGCCACCCATCAATGCGGTCCCGGATCCGGCGCTCGATAGTAGTATAGTCGCTAATGCGAGGTCGTCGTCCCGAGATAGGGATCCCCAAATAAGATAACCGATCAGCCTTATAAAAAATGCCGAAGATTTGGTGTATATTTTCTTTGATTGTCCTGGAAGTCTTCGGAGTGAAGCAGATCGTAGACTTGTCTAAGTTGACCTTCTGACCGGAAGCCTGACAGTAGCTCTGAATAATGGAAGCAAAAGTAGCCGCATTTCGACGAGAAGCCTAGACCAAGAGAATGCAATCATCTGCAAAAAGAAGATGAGAGACCGAGGGGCCCAGTGGACCGGCCACAAAAGGGGCAATACTGCACTCCTGCTGAGCCTGGTAAAATGCACGAGATAGGTCATTCGCAGCTAGAATGAATAGAAAAGGGGATAAAGGGCAACCCTGTCTCAAGCCGACAGCAGAGTGAAAGAAGTCAGTCTGGTTGCCGTTGATGATTAGAGAGAAGGAAGGCTTCAAAATACAAGCCATAATCCAGTCAATGAATCGGCTGTCAAAACCGAATTCATGAAGAATGCAATGCAAAAAACTCCAGCTCACTCTGTCATAGGCTCTCTGAAGATCAAGCATAAACTCCTGGGCTATAAGGACGTTATCAGAGATGCTTCATCCTCTAATAAAAGCCCCCTGCTCAACAGAGATAAGACGAGGAATTACCTCACGCAGGTGGAAGACTAAAAGACGAGTACAGACCTTATACAGGGTAGTGCACAAGCTGATGGGCCTAAAGTGCTGTGGGGAGGAAGCATCAGCATGCTTGGGCACAAGAGTGATGAAGGTCCGATTCCAATCAATAGGAATGGATTTGGATTGAAAAGCAATCAGTATGGCTTGAACAACCTCCTGTCCAACTATATCCCAATATTGACGGAAAAAATAAGGAGGAAACTCGTAAGGCCCAGGAGCCTTCTTAGCCCCAAGCTCCCATAAAGCCAAGCGAATCTCATCAGGAGTGATTGGCCTAATAAGAAGGTCATTCTCCTGAGCAGTAACCTTCTTAGAAGGAGGAACCCGGACAATAGGAGCCCCATCACCAGAAATCTCAGTCCATCTGGACTGGAAAAAATGCACTAACTGATTCCGGATAACAGCCATATCCTCCTGATAATGCCCCTCCTCATCCACAAGATGCCGGATTCTATTGGCAGCTCGGCACTTCAAGGTTGCCTAATGAAAAAATTTGGTGTTACGGTCCCCCTCATAGATCCACTGGGCCCTAGACCTCTGTCTCCAATACGTCTCCTGCTACTGAAGAAGGGAGTGCTGAATAGCGAGCTTAGCTCGGAGAGAAGTAAGGTCAGAGTCAGGGAGATAACCTTCCTGATCTTCTCTCAATTGAAGGGAAACAATATCGGCTTCCACCAACTCAATTCTTCGAACTAAGTCACCAACCTCCAATCTATTCCATCTCGAGAGCCTATGCCTCACAAGATCCAAATGCCTCGACAGACGATAAATTGCATTACCTCTCACAGGAAGGTGCAACACCTGGGATATGATAGAGTGGGCCGCAGGATAAGAAGTCCAAAACTGCTCGAATCGAATTATCTTCGTTGAGGAAAATCAATCTCAGTGGAGATCATTAAGGGACAGTGATCGGAAGTAATTCTGGAAAGGTGAGTAACAGAAGCAGAAGGGTGCAATTGAAGCCACTGGCCTATGGCCGTAGCTCTATCCAATCTCTCCCAGACGCGAGTTGAGCCCTAACGATTATTGCACCCGGTGAATTGGGGACCCAAAAATCCCATATCCAGCAACCCAGCAGCAGAGATAAAGGTCCTAAACTCAGAAGTTTCCGCTGAATCATTGACCTACCTCCCTCCTTTCTTTTCATTGGCACCCGTGATACAATTAAAATCACTAGCCATAATTGATGGAAAACCTTGGGCAAGAAGAGAGAGAGCCTCTGCCCAAAGGATACGCCTCTTCCTGAAGTTAGTGCTAGCATATGCACCCAAGAGGAGCCAGGGGGCAGAATTCTCCTCCGATATAACAAGAGCAATCTACTGACTGCATTGGTGAAAAGCATCTACCTTAATAGAAGAATTGCGCCAGATGGCCACAATTCCACCAGATAGACCAGCTGACTCAATAGCATAACAAGACCAAGATCTGACAATCTGTCTCCTGAAATGGGCCAAGCTATCTCCCAATAACCAGGTTTCCAAAGAATACAGATATCAAAGTTGTGGAGCTGCAACAATCTCCCAAAGGAGGATCGAAAGGAGGGTTTTCAAGCTCCTCTGACATTCCAGATTAAAATCTTTATTTACAAATTGGGGGAGTGTGGGATCCACCCTGATCCTCCACCGAATGAGTAGAACACTCCATCATCTGAAAAACTCCATTGGAGCTCCAGACACAAATGCCTTCTCACCACTTTGGGAGGATTTTTCAGTAATAACCATAGAATCAAAGTCATTCCTCTAGATTGCCATTTTAAGATGAGTGACTTTGGACTCATGGTCACATCCCTCCAAATTGGCAACCTGAGCTATATCTGTTGGGGAGTGCAGAATACCCCCAAGATCATGGCTATAGCGTATATGAGTAATACAAAAATCTTTTACCGTTCTAATCTATGAGTATAAGATTATACCTTCAGACTTGAACGTTGGAACTCTTCAATTTGATTGCTCGACCTCAACCTTTTAGCCTTCCGCCGTATTCCCGAAATACCTTCCTTCTCTCACAAGATGGTGGGATCTCTCGGCCGACCTAGGGTTTCTTTTTTTTTTTTTTTTCTCAAAAATGTTAATCATAGCAACCAACTGAGAGGGTATTTATAGGGCTACAACAGGGATCAAATAGGCAAATATGAAAAGGACTTCCCACGTAATTAAATCTTCTAATCCTATCCCGGGTTAGGATTCAATTACGTAAATTATAATTCATTCCACTAAAGAATTATAATTGTACTCCTAATCACATTCGAATTTATATTTTCGAGCCTTAATATTAAATACTTATTATCTCCTCACGTTAAGATTACATATATCCACCAATTAAATTTAAATACTGACAATATAATTTAATTGGCTATTATTATCCTTGAGACTTATCCACTTAACTTATTTGATGTATCGGATTCAAAATCAACTTGCAAGATTTGATACAATCAAAACTTATAAGCTTTCTCAAGGGGATATCATCAATCCAAATTAACAGGATGTGGATTCCTTCAACTATTAATATTCACCATATATAATGTTATTGCCCAACCCACTAAGTTTATTGACTCATATAGAATCTCACTCTATGTGTAATCAAAGCAATAATCACTACATACACGTGTCTAGAAATAGAATTCAGATTAAGAGCATAAGTAATCATAATATTCATGAGTTTTAAATTATTTTATAAAGTCACTATAAAATAATCAACTCAACTGGGTCCTGTTCAATACACACAAAGTGTACTAGCACAAATAGTTAGAATAAACCATTCCCCGTAGTCAAGACAGACCTACTAAAAATTTGTGCTACAGTTCTACTGATGGTGTGTCCAATTCCATCTAAAACTGTGAACAATAAACTTGTATTCCAAAAGAACCGATGATCTAGTCTTCTGTGTAAGCCGTACTCTACACACTAGATCAAATACTCTTTGTAAATACTAGACACATGCACATATATATAGTAAATGACACACATTGCTCAAAATGTATTCTCATTAAAAATGTAAAGACATAACATAAAGCATATCTTTTAGTCTATATCTCTATCAATATCCTCTTCCGAAATAGAATCTGGGCAACCAGAAGACTGGTCATTCGAGCTGACCACAACACCCATGCCCCGGTCAAGGATCAGGGAATCGGACAAAGAGAGTTTGTCCTTAGTGAGCTTTAAAGCAAAAGTCGGTCCCTTTCCTTTTCGTTTTCCAGATTTGGAAGCAGTCTGCTGAGACTGAGACTTACTGGTCTAGGCCGCTTCGAGGGAGCCGGGTTGGCATCTCTATGAGCCACAGGCCTATCACCACAGTGTTCAACTCAAGAACCGCAAATGGGTTATCAGTGATGAGCTTAGGATTCAGAGAATGCTGAATAACTGAATGAGGGTCAGCCCTCACTAGCTCACTGGAACCGGCACACGCAGCCTTCTGTGACACAGAGAGCGGCACGGCTGAAAGACCATTGAAACCCAGCGACCCCTCAACCATCCCCTTATCCCCCCCAGCACACAAACCAGAGTCCACATCAGCGGTGACCAAGGCCTTGCCAGCCTTCTTCGCACGGCGCCGAGCCAGATTCCCAGGCTCCTTCCAGCCATCCGACGCTGGGGAAGAGAGATGAGTTGTGGCAGAGCACGGTGTAGATTGAGACTTCATCTTCTGTGGCTCCGGCGGATGAGCAGGGGAAGGGCGGCGCTGGCGGATAGCAGACATCCAGGGACCGAATGGACCATGATGCGTAGACGCCGCTGAACCAGAGGGTGGAGCCGGAGATACACAGGGACCAGAGAGGTGCAACGTCCCGCATTCCGAACAAATTCCCGCCACATGTTCGTATTGAAACTATTGCCAGAAGGGAGAGTTCAACCCACGAACTCTGACTCCCGGCCGAAGCGAGCACCGGAGATCAACTCTCACACAAACCCTCGCAAACCCTCCTCTGGTCTTCAGTTGAGTGGCAGAGTCATAGTAGAGGAATTGTCTCGCCGGAAACAAAATAGCTTTCAGTATTTCATCTTCCCAGAACTCCAGCGGGAGGTTTGGCAGACGCACCCATAGGAGGACCGATGCGACAGAGTCCGCTGCCGGTATGAACTCCGGATGCCATCTGTCATGCCCTAGACCCAAATATTGGGCTAGGGTGACAACCCGCCACGTGCCGAGCATGCAAGGCGTCTTAAAAATCTTGATATACGATTCAAATGGGGCAATAAATATGAAAACCAACCATAATACAAATGATAGTTATAAGTTTTGGGTTTCAAACCCTACACTCAAGTCATGCTAATAAAGTTGGGCTACAACAAGCCCTACACACAACATAATAGGATTACACCAATGCAATGGTTCTTATTTTATTTATTAGAAGCTCCATCAACTCCGAACATCCATTATCAACCCTGAGGCTCTGAAAAACATTGTGAAGGTTTAATGAGTTTACACTCAATAAGTAAGCCTATTATACAATCATATCATACTTGAATTAACATACTATCAACATATGCATTTTGTCAACTTAACATAAATTGAACATTCGATAAGCATCAGGATATGCATTCTAGCAAACTCACTGTTTATGTAATTATAGATTTCCTATGTGTCCCACGGCCCTGCAATACCTCAATCAGAGCACATCCTCCAGATGTGTGGCCATATAAAATCAACAGAATACATTGTACGATGTGTGGGGCCATACCATAACAGAACACACATACGATGTATGTGGCCATAAGAAAATCAATAGAACACATTGTAAGACATGTGGGGCCATACCATAAAAGAACAACTCTACGGTGTGTGTGGCCATATCATAACAGAACACATCTACAATGTGTGGGCCATATCATAACAGAATACATCTCCAGTGTGTGTGGCCATATCATAATAGAACACAGCTACAATGTGTGGGGCCATAGTAAAGGAAAAACCGTGGCGACACATATAAATCTATTTAACATTTTCATCACAATTACATCATGCATCTGTATCTCACATTACCTCACAGTGATTTGCATAGTACTAGGAAATGCATATAGTCACCTCAATATAAAATATCGTACATGCAATCACATTTCTGGCATATACATCAATAAATTATTTCTTACAATATTACCAATCACTATAATCATATAATTGTTCATTTCTAATCCACAGTTCCATGCTACATAGACAATTCAGATAATTTCTATTTTCTTCTTATTTATAAAAATACATGCAAACTGTATATACTCAATTAATTAATTAAATAATTATTAAATTTGCATAATAGTCTTACTTACCTCCTACGCAAAATCCAAATGATGCACCAACTAATCAGATGTCTGGGCACCTACAGGATCAATGTACATAATTAATTCACTGAAATCTAATTAATAAAATGACCCTTAAGACCCTACCCAGACTAGTTCACGGGCCCAACTTTGGGCTCGAATATCTCTCACTATACACACCCAATTGGGGAAGTAAAAATACCCCAAGAAACTAGAATTAACCCAGATTCTAGCCATATAATTTTTTACTAATCTCGACCCGTTACAGGGCCCAAAAACCAGCCCCAAAACTGCTCGCTGCATGGCCCAGACCAGGCCGGCCCAGCCGGCCCATGGCCAACATCCAACCCCGCTCCCCTGTTTCGCCCGAAACAGGGGACAGCCTCCGGCCGGCGGCCAGGGCCGCCGCCGGCCTAATCCCGTCTGGCCCGGCCACCGGAGGCCGGGCCGGAGCCGGCCGCCGCCGTGGCCGGCCTCCATCCCCTCTCTATTTCTCTTAATTTCTCTCCCTCTCTCTCTTTCTCTCTTGCTGCTCCCGCATGAAATTCACCGCGCCGGCGTCGAATCCGGCAAATTGGAGCGGTCCGGCCGCCGTTGGCCGGACCAGAGCCGGCCGCCGCGCGGCCGGCCTCCCCTCTCTCTCTCTTAATTTTCTCTCTCTCCCTCTCTTTCTTTCTTTCTGTTCCCGCGCTGTGCGCTCGGTGCCGGCGACACGGCCGGCCACCAAGGCCGGCCGGACCTCCATCGGATGCACGCCCGGCGCCGGTGGAGGTCATCGGCCAATCTATAGGCCCTCTCTCTCTCTGGCTCTCTATCTCTCTCTCTCTTCCTGGCTCTTTCTCTCTCTCTCTCTCTCTCTCTCTCTCTGGCTCTCTCTCTCTCTCTCTCTCTTCTGTGCGGCAGGGGGACATACCTGAGAATGACGCGCGCCAGGATGAAGGAAGGAGTCCTCTCCTTTCCTTTTAATCACCTGTGCGACGCCTCGGTCGGAGTTCCCGAAGACTAAACGCTTCACCTGGAGCGAAGCGTCAGCCAGGGAAAACCCAACAGACTAGAACCTGGTTCATCTGAACCAAACCTGGTTCATCTAAACCGGGTTACTACATCCTCCCCTCCTTATAAAAATTTTGGCCTCGAAATTGGTATACTATAAATCTCAAAAGTCAACAATCTAAGATAGATAAATTACCTTCAAATAATTGTGGATACTTTGTTTTCATCTCTTCCTCCAGTTCCCAAGTAGCCTCCCTCTCAGAATGATTACTCCATTGTATCTTGACATAGGGAATGGTACGCCGCCTCAGTACCTGATCTTTGCGGTCCACGATACGCATAGGATGTTCCTCATATGATAAATCCTTCCTCAACTGAATAGGCTCATAAGCTATAACATGACTGGGGTCTGAAACATACTTCCTCAACATAGATACATGGAATACATTGTGAACACCAGATAAAATCGGAGGCAGTGCTAAGCTGTATGCAACCTCCCCAACTCTGCTCAAGATCTCAAAAGGTCCAATATAGCGTGGACTAAGCTTTCCTCTAATCCCAAATCTCATCACATCCTTGGTTGGTGATACCCTTAAGAATACATGATCCCCAACCTGAAATTCTAACTCCCTTCTTCTGACATCAGCATAACTTTTCTGCCTGCTCTGAGCTGTACGAAGACGCTCCCTGATCAAATGCACCTTATCTACTGTCTGCTGGATCAGCTCAGGGCCTAGCAATTTTCTTTCCCCCACATCATCCCAACATAAAGGAGATCTGCACCTCCTACCATACAAGGCCTCAAATGGAGCCATGTGGATACTGGCTTGGTAACTATTATTATATGCAAATTCCACCAAAGGTAAGTGATTATCCCAAGCCCCACCCAAGTCCATCACACAGGCTCGCAACATGTCCTCCAGAATCTGTATGGTCCTCTCTGACTGTCCATCAGACTGGGGATGATAAGCTGTGCTAAAGTTTAATTTGGTTCCCAAGGCCTTATGAAGCTCTTCCAAAACTGTGATACAAATCTGGTATCCCGGTCAGATACAATAGAGACAGGAACACCATGAAGTCTCACGATCTGCTCAATATACATGCTAGCCAATCTATCACTCGAGACTCCAACTCTGAAAGGTAGAAAGTGGGCTGATTTTGTCAGTCTGTCCACAATAACCCAAACTGCATCATTACTCCTGGGAGTTTTGGGCAAACCAGTCACAAAATCCATAGTAATCTTTTCCCATTTCCACTGAGGAATCATCAGAGACTGAAGGGGTCCCGCAGGCCTTTGGTGTTCGGCCTTCACTCGCTGACATACCAAGCACTTGGCCACAAACTGAGCAATCTCCCTCTTCATACCTTTCCACCAAAAATTCTCCTTTAAGTCTCTATACATTTTAGTACCACCTGGATGAACAGTATAGGGAGAGTAGTGAGCCTCCCTCAAAATCTCGGCTTTCAACTCCTCATTGCTAGGTACACAAAGTCTGCCTTCAAATCTCAGGGATCCATCATCCATTACATAAAATCCACTCTGAACTCCTGACTGAACAGCAACCTTAATTCTTTGAAGATCTGGATCTTCCATCTGGGAGGACTTAATTTTGTCAACAAGAGTCGGCTGAAGAATAAGTGCAGCAACAAGTCCATCAGACTGCTGTACTCTCAGTCCAATCTCCCACCTCTCGAGGTCCTTCAGAATGTGAGGCTGGAGGTAAGCATAGCAGCTAACTCAGAAGAGGTCTTCCTACTCAAGGCATCAGCCACAACATTAGCCTTCCCAGGATGATAATGCAGATTCAGATCATAGTCCTTCAGAAGTTCCAACCACCTCCTCTGCCTCAAATTGAGCTCCTTCTGTGTGAAGATATATTTTAGACTCTTATGGTCTGTATACACATCACACGACACCCCATAGAGATAATGCCGCCAAATCTTTAAAGCAAAAACCACCGCAGCTAATTCCAGATCATGAGTAGGATAATTCTGCTCATAAGGCTTCAGTTGTCTGGAGGCATAAGCTATCACCTTTCCACTCTGCATCAGAACGCATCCCAATCCTCTTCGAGAGGCATCAGTATAAAGTGTAAAACCCTCAGATCCTGACGGAAGAACAAGGATGGGAGCTGACACTAACGCTGCTTTAACTCCTGGAAACTTTTCTCGCACTCCTCTGTCCAATCAAACTTTACTCGCTTCTGGGTTAAGCGAGTTAGAGGTAGAGCAATGCTAGAGAAGTCTTCCACAAATTTACGGTAATACCCAGCAAGTCCCAAGAAACTTCTGACTTCCGCCACATTGGAAGGTCTGCACCAGCTAATAATAGCATCAATCTTTTTCGGGTCCACAGAAATGCCATCAATAGAGATTATATGACCCAAGAAAGATACTTGGTCCAACCAAAAATCACACTTCTGCAACTTGGCATAGAGCCTCTTCTCCCTAAGAATCTGCAGCACCATCCTCAAGTGATCCTCATGCTCCCTGTGACTCTTAGAATAGATCAAAATATCATCAATGAAGACACCACAAACTGATCCAAATATGGCTTAAAGATTCTATTCATCAAGTCCATGAATGCTGCCGGGGCATTAGTCAACCAAATGGCATCACTAAAAATTGTAATGGCCATATCTGGTTCTGAATGCTGTTTTAGGCACATCTCCCTCCTTGACTTTAAGCTGATGGTAACCTGACCTGAGATCAATCTTCGAGAATACTCGGGCTCCTTGGAGTTGATCAAACAAGTCATCAATCCTCGGCAAAGGGTATCTGTTCCGCACTGTTACCTTATTAATTTCCGGTAATCAATGCATAGCCGGAGACTGCCATCCTTCTTCTTAACAAATAGAACTGGAGCACCCCAAGGGAAACACTGGGTCTGATAAATCCCCGATCTAGGAGCTCCTGCAACTGATCTTTCAATTCTTTTAACTCAGCCGGGGCCATGCGGTAAGGAGCCTTGGATATAGGCCCAGTTCCAGGAATTAAGTCAATGGAGAATTCAACCTCCCGATCTGGGGGCAAATCAGTCAATTCATTAGGGAAAACATCAGGAAATTCTCGAGCTACAGGAATATCCTCCAACTTGGTCTCCTCCTTTTGAAGATCCTTAACAACAGCAAGGAATCCTTGACCACCACTCAATAAATACTTTCCAGCCTGTAGCGCTGAAATGAACACAGAGGCTAGATGTGACTGACCCCAGTAAAACTGAATTCAGACTGATTTGGAATTTTGAAATTGACAATCTTCCTGAAACAGTCTACTGAAGCATGATAGGAGGCTAACCAATCCATGCCAAGGATAACATCAAAGAATTTCAATGGAAGGACAAAAAGATCAGCATATAATCTCATATCCTCAATGATAATCAAGCAGGATTTGCATACTGTGCCAACTTTCATAATATCACCATTTGGAAAGGCAATGAGCAACTCATGGTCTAGAGATTCAGGTGTCAATGATGTATTCTTGCTAAGATAGGTGTCAGATATAAATGAATGCGTGGCACCCGGGTCAATAAGTGTTTGAGCATACGCAGTGCCAACTTTAATCATTCCTGGATATAAGTAAATTTTGTTTTAACATCAAAGATTTAACATTTAATCTAATGTTCTAGTAATTACCAATACATTGCGCTAGAAAAGGGTATTATACTAGTATGTATTTAAATGGTTTACCTGTCACCAAGAATTAGAAGCGGCAGCATCCTGCTGAGTGAGGTTGAAGACTCTACCCTGGGTCCTCTGTGGCTGCTGCTGCTGAATCAACCCTTGACTAGAAGAGGGCTGCTGAGTCTTCTGAAGGGGACAGGTAGCCATTTTGTGATCAGTCCTCCCGCAGAGGTAGCAGGCACCCGACACACCACGGCAAGGCCTTCCTGGGTGAAAACTCCCACAGCGAAGGCAACGTGTCTCTCTATTCCTCTGTCCTGCTGGGGCCTGCTGCGCACCTCTCTTCCTGACCTGGGTTGGGGGTTGGCCCGCAATAGGCCCCTTTTTCTTCCTCTGCTGCTCCCAATCCCTCTGAACTGTATTCATATCTCTCTCAATTACCAAAGCCTTATTCACCACAGCACTATAGGAATGAAGCTCAAATGCATTGACTGCCTGCATCAGTCTGGGTCGCAGCCCCTCTGTAAATCTGGTGATCTTGGCCATTTCATTAGTCACAATACTTGGAGCAAAGCGGGCCAATCTGGTGAACTCAGCTTCATATTGGGCCACAGAAAGATTCCTTTGCTCCAACTTAAGAAATTCTGATTCCATCCTCCTTTGTACACTCCTGGGAAAGTACTTGTCAAAGAATACCTCCTTAAACTCTCCCCAAGACATAACCTGACCACCCCGACGCTGCTCCTCAACTAGCCACCAGTCATAAGCCTCCCCCTGGAGAAGATAAGTAGCAAATCTGATCCGCTCCAACTCCTGGCTACCATGGGCCATAAAAGCCTTCTCCATATCTCGCACCCATCTCTCAGCATCAATAGGGTTGCTAGAACCAGAGAAAGGAGCAGGGGCAAACTTCTTGAAATCTGCAAAGCTACGGCCAATCCCTACCCAGGTTGAGTGGAGTAGGCTGGGTCAATGGTGTGAAATGAGTAGTAGGTACAGTGGACTGAATTTGTGGAGCAGGAGGGACAAATAGAGTCTGTGGCATAGTGGAAGCAGGCTGCGTCTGCGGGACAATAGGGGTAGGCTGACTCTGCGGAACAGTGGGAGTAGGCTGAGTCTGCGGAGCAGGAATGGCAGACTGAGAGGATAAAGCCTGATGAATTTGTTGTTGCATGTCCCGCATCGACTGTGCCATACCCGATAGAACCTGAAGCATCTCGGTCTGGAGTCGCTGATGATCAGTCCCAACAGGGTTGACAGGGGCAGCACCTCCAGTAGCATCCTGACCTCCTGGTTGACCAACATTTCCAACCTGGGAGCCCTCATCATTTTGTTGGCTCCTAGTGCGAGCCATTACTATCTCCTGATAAATTAGTTATTATAAAAATCATGATCAAACTTTTCATATCAGGCTCCCAAAACATAAGGTTTGAAATTCATATAAAGTGATAATTGTCTCAATGTCAACCTATTTGTTTGCCTAGGGTGTCATCATGTATGTGATCCTAAGGTCAATAACCTAGGCTCTGATACCACTAAAGCTGTCACGCCCCAGACCCAAATATTGGGCTAGGGTGACAACCCGCCGCGTGCCGGGCACGCAAGGCGTCTTAAAAATCTTGATATACGATTCAAATGGGGCAATAAATATGAAAACCAACCATAATACAAATGATAGTTATAAGTTTTGGGTTTCAAACCCTACACCAAGTCATGCTAATAAAGTTGGGCTACAACAAGCCCTACACACAACATAATAGGATTACACCAATGCAATGGTTCTTATTTTATTTATTAGAAGCTCCATCAACTCCGAAATCCATCATCAACCCTGAGGCTCTGAAAAACATTGTGAAGGTTTAATGAGTTTACACTCAATAAGTAAGCCTATTATACAATCATATCATACTTGAATTAAATACTATCAACATATGCATTTTGTCAACTTAACATAAATTGAACATTCGATAAGCATCAGGATATGCATTCTAGCAAACTCACTGTTTATGTAATTATAGATTTCCTATGTGTCCCACGGCCCTGCAATACCTCAATCAGAGCACATCCTCCAGATGTGTGGCCATATAAAATCAACAGAACACATTGTACGATGTGTGGGGCCATACCATAACAGAACACACTCTACGATGTATGTGGCCATAAGAAAATCAACAGAACACATTGTAAGACATGTGGGGCCATACCATAACAGAACACACTCTACGGTGTGTGTGGCCATATCATAACAGAACACGTCTACAATGTGTGGGGCCATATCATAACAGAATACATCTCCAGTGTGTGTGGCCATATCATAACAGAACATAGCTACAATGTGTGGGCCATAGTAAAGGAGAACCGTGGCGACATATAAATCTATTTAACATTTTCATCACAATTACATCATGCATCTGTATCTCACATTACCTCACAGTGGTTTGCACAGTACTAGGAAATGCATATAGTCACCTCAATATAAACATATCGTACAGGCAATCACATTTCTGGCATATACATCAATAAATCATTTCTTACAATATTACCAATCACTATAATCATATAATTGTTCATTTGTAATCCACAGTTCCATGCTACATAGACAATTCAGATAATTTCTATTTTCTTCTTATTTATAAAAATGCATGCAAACTGTATATACTCAATTATTAATTAAATAATTATTAAATTTGCATAATAGTCTTACTTACCTCCTACGCAAAATCCAAATGATGCACCAACTAATCAGATGTCTGGGCACCTACAGGATCAATGTACATAATTAATTCACTGAAATCTAATTAATAAAATGACCCTTAAGACCCTACCCAGACTAGTTCACGGGCCCAACTTTGGGCTCGAATATCTCTCACTATACACACCCAATTGGGGAAGTAAAAATACCCCAAGAAACTAGAATTAATCCAGATTCTAGCCATATAATTTTCTTGCTAATCTCGGCCCGTTACGGGGCCCAAAAACAGCCCCAAAACTGCTCGCTGCACGCCCAGAAGGCCCAGACCAAGCCGGCCCAGCCGGCCCATGGCCAACATCCAACCCCCGCTCCCCTGTTTCACCCGAAACAGGGGACACCTCCGGTTGGCGGCCAGGGCCGCCGCCGGCTAATCCCATCCGGCCCGGCCATCGGAGGCCGGGCCGGAGCCGGCCGCGCCGCGGCCGGCCTGCATCCCCTCTCTATTTCTCTCAATTTCTCTCCCTCTCTCTCTTTCTCTCCGTGCTGCTCCCGCGTGAAATTCACCGCCGGCATCGAATCCGACTAAATTGGGGCCAGTCCGGCCGCCTTGGCCGGACCAGAGCCGGCCGCCGCCGCGGCCGCCTCCCCTCTCTCTCTCTCCTTAATTTTTTCTCTCTCCCTCTCTTTCTTTCTTTCTGTTCCCACGCTGTGCGCTCGGTGCCGGCGACACGGCCGGCCACCAAGGCCGGCCGGACCTCCACCGGACGCACGCCCAGCACCGGTGGAGGTCACCGGCCAATCCACAGGCCCTCTCTCTCTCTCTGGCTCTCTATCTCTCTCTCTCTCTCTCTTCCCGGCTCTCTCTCTCTCTCAGGCTCTCTCTCTCTCTCTCTCTCTCTCTCTCTCTCTCTCTCTTCTCTCTCTCTGTGCGGCAGGGGACATACCTGAGAATGACGCGCGTCAGATGAAGGAAGGAGTCCTCCTCCTTTACCTTTTAATCACCTGTGCGACGCCTCGGTACGGGAGTTTCCGGAAGATTAAACGCTTCACCTGAGCGAAGCGTCAGTCAGGAATACCAACAGACTAGAACCTGGTTCATTTGAACCAAACCTGGTTTATCTGAACCAAACCTGGTTCATCTAAACCGGGTTACTACACCATCCTTCTATAGCTATTAGTTGACCATTGATCACCCATGGACGTCCCAGCACCAGCTCCTTAGCTTGAGCATCAACGAATCGGAAAATATGGCATCTGTGAGCCAGGCAAACAGAGTTGATATCGCCTGGGACACCCGCTCGCCTGAACTCCTGGATGAAGGCTTCCACAGGAACCCAACCCAATGAGAGAAGGATCTAGCCAAAATGGCCTTCTCCCCCTAACTTCCACTAGATTCCGTCAGAGCCGCAGCGGAAATTTGGATTATGTCAGGAAAATAGCCTTCCAACAACGTGACCTCCTTCGGCGACGGGGAAGGCGAAACTCATACATAATCGGAATCCACAGTCCTAGTGGTTAATCAAAGCACCTTGGGTCAGGACAGGCTGTTTGTTCCTTTTTTTTTTCACTCTTTTTTTCCTACCAATTTTTCTCACTATTTTATTTTTCAGTCTTTTTTCCACGCTTTTCCTTTTGTCATTCTTTTGTTTAATCCTTTTTCTCCTTCTCTCTCTCTCTCTCTCTCTCTCTCTCTCTCTCTCTCTCTTTCTCTCTATGTCTCTTACGAGAAGAATAAAATCAAAATTATGCGGTGAAAGAATTATTTTTAACTAAGGCTTTGCACTTGAAAAAGAAATTTAAAAAATAGAGAAACGGTAACTACTAGGTTTTTAGTTCTATGCACTCTCTTACAAGTGTTACAAACTTGATTATATCAAAAAATATATTAAAAAAAATTAAGGTAAGCATAATAACTTTGAGAGAATCAAATCTTCAGAGTAATCACTTCAACCAAATTATATCTTAAAAAAAGATTAATATTATTATTTCATAACCAAAAAGTTATACATCATTTACATATTATTTATAGGATTGTAACTATATCACTCAAGAAAAATCTAATATAGTTAAGAAAAAAAATCATCTTCAAATTGAAGGGATCTCAAAATTAGAAAATTCTAGTATTCTCACTATTTTCTTTTTCAGTCTTTTTATCACACTTTTTTATTGCCACTCATCTTTTTTTAAATCTTTTTCCTCTCTCTCTTTTAAGAGATGGATAAAATCAAAATTATACGAAGAATTTTTTTAAACTAAGGTTTCCCACTTGAAGAAGAAACAAATAAAAAAATAAAGAAAAGATAAATGCTAAGTTTTTAGTTCGATACTCTGATACTAATTATTACAAGCATGATCATATCAAAAAATATAAATTAAAAATTAAGATAAAGATAACAACTTTAAGATGATCAAGCCTTTAGAGTAATCACTTTGAGCGAATTATATTTTCAAAGAAAAAAACCAATATTATTATTTTATGGCTAAAAAACTATACATCATTTACATATCTTTAGGGTTATAATCACTCAATAAATATATAATATAATTAGAAAAAGAATTTCCTCTATATTGAAGGAGCTTAAAATTAAAAAATTCTAGTATACTCAGCTCAACAATATTGCAATGTATTTTTATATATATATATATATATATATATATATATGCTATTTTCTTGTAGGATAATGCTAGAATGCTATGGTTAGAAGACAGATATATAAAAAAAAAATATACCATATTACATCTATCCAACAGAATATGAATAAGTAGTTTTTGCTTTTAACTAATGAAAAGTACACATATAAAAACCTATAAATAAAATAATATTATGGATCGTTTTCAAAACAGGGCCTTGCTTACCGCCACATGATCTTTATAAAAAACAAGACATCGTGATAATTTCTTAAAATATCATAACTTTTTTCAATATATAATAGTAAAATGACGTAAACAAAAGAATAGTAATGATTTTTGAATAATTATTTAATTTTCATCAACAGACACATGATTATCCACCTCAGTCAACGATATTTTCGGCTGCCCATCGTGATCACCTCCTACTTGTTATCCTTATCCACAACGGATGGTTCGCTGGCTGGCTTTCGTTAATGCTTCGATAAATGTTTGTCGCGACGTTGACGCACCACCGAAAGTGACACTAAGATCTTACTGGTCCGGCGGTACCTTTTCAATGATCCTTCAGCCTTCGTTAATGCCCTGTTTGGATGGAGGAAAAAAAAAAAAGAGAAAAAAATATTAAAAAAAAAAGTAAAAAAAAAAATTAAAGAAAAAATATTTTTTTTTCTATTTGGATGAGTGAAAGAAAAATAAAGAGAAGAAAAAAGTTGATAATTTATAATAACAATAATATTATTATTATAGATGATTAAAAAAATACATTAATTATTTTTTAAAAAGATCAATATTAGAATTAAAAAAAATAAAAAGTATTTTTGAGTTTTCTCTTTAAAATCTTTCTGATGAGAAAATTTTTATGTGGGGCCCATTATATGGGGCCCATCACTTTTTTCCCTCTATTTTTTCTCTAGTTTTCCAAACATGATAAATTTCATTTTCTCTTCTAGTTTTCTTTTCTTCCTAGTTTTCTTTTCATCCAAACAGAGAGTAAAATTCTCTTGCAACCGCTTTGGACATCCTCAACCCTGCAACGAATCTTCTAGACAAACAAAATCAGGGGAAAACTCGAGATCTAGATTGGCACTAGGTTTCCCAGTTAACAAAACAGCAGTAGTCCCAGAACAACGAAACTCGAAGCAGCCATCTTAAAAACCATAAACCTTGCTACTAGATCTCTTGGATATTTAACCAAGCAACCAATAGCTATTTGAGATATCTTCTTTATACGTGAGGTAGATTTATCTATTCTAATTCTCAGGTAGTGCCACAATTATGTGCTGACATTGACAATATTTAATAATTAATTAATTAAATTATTTTTTTTTTTTTTGCTGCACAACAAAAACCAACTTGATGAAGTCATATGTTCGCAAAATTTTGGGAGGAAAAAATATGCATACGGGTTACTATCATCGCATATTTTAACATTCATCAAGAATTTCCCTGAATATAATTTTATAGAAAAGATTCTGGAAATCTAAATCCGTATGGGCATACAGGTGAGGTTACTAAAACTTCAAAGATCATAGCATGTTTGCCCGTGATGGTTACAAGTCCAAGGACCCAAGATTTTAACTGGCCTCGTGTGAATGATCTGAAAGGCTAAGGCGCATCTGAGCACAATTAATCGCTCCTTTAACCTTTTTATGTATCTGTCGTAGAATTTTGCAGCTTGCTCAAGCTCTTCAAGCTCAGCATATGAGTCTGTTATTGTTCCATAAGTCTCTGTGCTAGAATTCACCTACTCACTTGGATATCTCCAAAATTTTGTGGTACTCTATAGCTTCCCTATATTTTCCTTGCCCCTGCAGGGATGCACCTGAATTGAGGGCAAAAAAAAGAACATGAGGAATGGGCATATGATCCTGACACCCACATAATATGAACTTTTAGGTCTAGCACACAAGTTATTTGTGAACTAAGACGGTCTCTGCTAAAGTTATAAACATCGTATGCTAGGATAATCTAGTAGTTGGTTTAGAATGTGGTGATAGAAACAAATAAATAACCTTCAGCGGTCATGTAATGGTAGTCCAAGATGAGCATTACCCTTTGAAATACTAAATAAACATAATCAACCATAAAATTCATCATCACCAAGATATTAATATCAATATATGGATGGAGTATATCATCTGAACACATTGGCAATGTTCACAACTGCCATTCAGTAGGTGGGCATATTTTATAGTTTCTCCAGAAAGAACCTTCACCACAGACGAAAACTTTACCAATGGGAATCATGTGATTATGAAAGTCACGTTAGAACCCATGTCCGAGCAAAAAATGGGCCATATTTTCCTATCTAGGTAGGATTCCAATCATCCTGCCATGCCATTCTTACCTCCAAGGTTTTGTAAATGTAAAGCCAGATACACTGCTTAGATCGAGACAAAATATATTGACACTCCAGATTTTTTTAAATCATAAAAAAAAAGAAGATATTTTAAGAAAGAACAAAAGAACCAGTTATGCAGTTATTTACTCGGTCTAATTTATCAAATTATACTAAGATACAAACATAAACAACAGACCACATGAAAGAGGAAATCAAACCTAGAAAGAACAAGAGAATCAGTTATGCAGTTTTTTACTCAGTCTAATTTATCAAATTACACTAAGATACAAACATAAACAACAGACCACATGAAAAAGGAAATCAAACCTAATCCTCTCGCAGCCTTCTTTTCCTCTAGGTGATCTCCCAAACTCTTGTGCAAGATCAAAAGCTGCCTCAAACTCCAGTGATGCTTTCTCTATATGTTGATTTCTCAGAAAATTCTTCCCTGTTCTCAAAATGGTAATCAATTGCTGCTTCCTAGGGTCTACAATGACTTCAGTGCACAACTCAAGCTGGGAGCATAAGATTCTTTGTTTGCCTTCTTAGTGCTGCATTGATCTGGCACCGCTGCTCATTCAAGCACTCCAGTTCTCCTCTGCCATGCAAGCAATCTTAAAAAAAAAAAAAAAACAAAAATCATTTGAAACAACTTAAGAAAAGTAAACTAGGCTAATTTACCCACATGACATCACATCCCTTCATCAATTATATTACTGAAAAATTACATAAATTTGAAGAATATAGTACTTAGATGCAAGATAAATCTCAATGGGCTATAACAATATAACTTACACATATCTAAAGAAAGCCAAAACAGAGATTTTGTCAATTTGTATAAAAGCCACGGCATTGAGTCCACACCATCAGATTTTGTCTTGACTATTTGGCATGTTATGACAATTAATCAAGGGTAAAATTAATTAATCAATTGTTTCAATTACATGCCAATTAATATGGGCTTTCTATTTATAAGACAAGCATAAAAAAACTAGTGTTATGCAATTGATGCTTATGTCATCCTCATGAAACTTGATTTTTGAGCAGGCAAAAGGTCCCCATTTTAGAAGTCTATATGATGATGGAGGAATGAAGAATTGATTGACATGGAATGCATGTGTTCAATGAAAAATATATTAGGTTCAGCCATAATTTCGTCAAGGACCTAAAAAATCAGGACAGCAATTGAAGGAACGATTTGAAATGGAAGGCTCTAATAGACAATTTGGCTCTTGATAGGGACAAATGGCAAAGAAGGATTCACACAACAGATCATAATAGTTAAGAAAAAATTCGCAAGCTGTTTATGATGATAGCTGTAATCAATATACAGTATTAGCATTAGCACAATTACAAAATAGACAGAAAAAAATAGCATGAAATTTAACTTATCTTTGAGTTCATGAAGGAAAACAAAAATATCTGAAAGTACTTAAAACATATACTCATATATCACTAGCTGTATACAGGAAAAATCTAGAGTCAACCATAAAAGATATCTCATAACTTATGCATTCAGGGTCTGAGAAGCAGTCTTATGCATTAAAGGTCTAAGAAGCAATTTCTTTATGTTTAGATATGAGTAGAGATTTACATAAAAAACTTTCCAAACCAGTAATCAATTAAAAAGAATGAAACAATCAACACAATAGTATTCTAAAATTCCAAGGAACCTAAATCCTATGTCCAATAGAGAACATCGGTTTTGTCTCTTACCCCCAACAGTAGCACCTGTAAGGGCTATAGCAAAAAGTAGATGCATCTCGGTCAATGGATTACATACCTCACATGTTTCAGCCAAGGCTTTGAGAGGCAGAATGAGCATTGTTATAGCAAAGCACGTCTTCTTAATGCCGGGCGACAAAGGAGCTCCTGGTCTCACCTTCTTGACGATAAGCCTGCAAGAAAGTCCTCAGGGACCAGGGGTTCCGGCGAGAACCTCCGACGATCAAGTTAGTTCCTTGAAAAACAGTTCAAAGTTATCCCAGAAAAACCTAACTCATCCTTTTTTATACCTATTCCGAAGTCCTCTTTTTGCATACTTTCTGGAAGTGATGGCCGTACAGGCGATAGTAGGCCTGGCCATGCTTGTAGTATCCCACACCCACGATCATTGGGAGTTGGTGGGCTACATGGAGGTTGCAGGAAGATAATGGGCCACATGGTGGCTACGGAGAGCTAGTGGGCCACATGGAAGGGAACCCCTAAGTTTTGAGGCCGAGGGGACCATGGAGGTCCGAGGCCGAGGGAACCATGGATGTCCAAGGCCGAGAGGACCATGGAGGTCCGAGGCCAAGGAAAACTTCTCGCCAGTTTCTTACCTCGTTAATTTTAACGGAGCTTGATCAGCCACATCAGATGCCCCCCCGCCCCGAGATGGTGCGAGTCTGCTTCCCGCCCATCGAAAGGGGCCTGAGCTCAACGGCGGCCGATCTAGTCTGGCCAACAATGGCAACAGGGGCACGTGTCTGCGAGCGCGAGGATTCATTAGCACCGGTGGCATGGGCACTGTAGTGCCGCAGCTCGTGCCGATCTAGACCGTTGGATGTATGAGAATCCTTCTCGAAAAAGCAACGGCCATCATCGCCATCATTAGGCTGACTTTATCGATATCCCGCTATAGCGCCAATCGATTGCCGAGGCGTCCCTCCCAGCAGGTGGTGCGCGTGGCAAGCATGCTTAGGCGGGATGACTCGAGGGGAGTTATAATAGGGGGAACGCTCCGAATCTGAGGCTCCACTGCTCCTGAATCTTCTTCTTCCTGAGCTTCCCCTGTCGAGTCCTGCTATTTTCTCTACCATTTTTTCCCCGCTAGCCAGGTCAGTCCTTCTCCCATGTCTTCTTCACCTTCTTGGTCCTCTTCTGCCCTTCCCAAGGGCTATTGTCCTCCCTTGCACATGCAGGCTTCTCCATCTCCCCTCCCCTGGTCCTCTTCTTCCTCCTCCGAGGATCAGGTTCCTCTGTCCCAGCGGCAGGTTATTAGTCGAGCCCCCACCAGGACCCATTCGATCACTGCTGGGACCCATAGAGCCTCCCTAGAGTCTCCCGATAGGGTTACCTCCATCATGACCGCCAGGAGCTAGCCAGGATCAAAGCTATCTATAGGATCCCGGATAGCATCCGGTTGTATGTCCCCACCCGGATGACAGAGTGATCTCCTCCCATTCCGGGAGGGTTGCCCTATACAAGGCCTTTCTCAAGGCCAACCTCCGACTGCCTCTTCACCCTATGATCGCTAATCTCCTAGACTTCTATTCCCTAACACCATCGCAATTGGTTCCGAATTCCATCCAAACCCTTTGTTCTTTCTTTGTCCTATGCCGCCTCCACGGATTAGAGCCTAAGGTGTCCCTTTTTGTAGTTTTTATAACCTCGCCAGCAATCAGGCTGGTGGGTATTTCAACCTTGGCCCACTCAAACTTTGAAGTTTGGCCTTCCTACCTCAGTCAAAGGGTGGAAGACTTGATTCTTTTTGCCGATCTCGAAGGGGGGAGGCTGAGTTGGGGGGACCCAAATGTAGGGCCGAACCAGAATCACTTGGTAACTCCAAGGGACAAGGAGGCCTTCGGCATGTTGCAGACGGCCGACATTCCCCGTGTAACAGTTACTGACAGAGGATAACCTCCAGTTCGCAAGCCTCCTCCCAAGCGGCGGTGAGCAGCCTTAGACACCCTTCCTCTTGCTGCCCCCTTCCATCTCTATCTCTCTCTCTCTCTCTCTTTTTTAACCGACTTTGATTTGTGCAGCTATGAAGCTACCAGATCGCATGGTGAGGAGGGCCGCAGTCAAGAAGAAGAAGAAAGCTATCAGTAATGCCAAGCCTTCGAGGAAGAGGCCTCGGTCTCCAAGCCCTTCCCAATCTCCAACGCGCTCTCCGACCCCGGCTCCATTGATCCACCGACCCGGAGGGCATCAGGATCCATCTCAGGGGAGCCAAGAGCTGGTCCTCCCTATTGATCTCACTGCCAACACGCCTCCCGAGGGGCCCCAAACCGAAGCCACCCTCCCAACCGAAGAGCCAGCCTTTCCAGATGCGGGGCCATCTTGCCCCGAGGCCGAGCCGACCCGGAGGGAGTTTCGCCTGGGGCCCAGGCTGTGTGAGACCAGGCATCGGCAGGTCTGCAGGCCAAAGTGGAGGGGTCGATCTTTGGTGTGGCCCGGGGTGCCTCACCAGGACAGGGTCGAAAGGGAGGACGAGCCCGAGGCCTTCTCCTCCAGACCGTCGTCGATGGGTCAGGGGCCAGAGGCTGAGCAGCTGGTGGCTCAGATCTACCACCCCAAATATCAGAGAGAGCTCCAATGCCGAGGGGCCGCCTCTCTCCTTCAGGATGCCTTCTCGGCCCAAATATGGGTAAGTACTTTAGTTATTCCTTTGCGCGTTGCTCTTGCTCCTTTCTAATTGCTTGCTGACAATGGCCTTTTAATACAGACAGCAAACTCCCTCGTAGCATTAAGGGACATGCTTGCCCGAACCGAGGAAGCGCTCCGCCAGTCCTAGCAGGAGGCCGTCAAGATGCGGGCCCAGGCAGAGAAAGCCGAGGGGGCCCTAGCGGTAGCCTTGGTCGAGCGGGCGAGGAGCTCGACGGAGTCAAGCGCCAGGCTGGGGCCAAGCTCGAGCGCCTGGGGGACGCCTAGAGGTCGCCAAGGCAACCATCAAAGCTCAGGACCTGCGTATCCAGTCCCTCGGCATCAAGGTGGAGACGGCAGAGAAGCGGGCCTACCATGCCAAGGAAGTCACCCAAGAATCCGACTCCCGGGAGGCAAAACTGGAGGAAGCCGTCTGTAAGGCGAGAGAGGAGGTCAAGGCCATCGAGGAGAGGGCGGCGACAGCCGGGGAGAAAGCGGCCACGGCCGAAGAGAAGGTTGCCCAGTGAAGAGAAGGCAGCCAAGGTAGTGAACGAGTTCCGGAAGAGCACTGCCTTCGCGGAAGAGTTGGCGGAAGCTTCCTCCGGCGCCTATCTCCTCGGCTTCAGGGACGACAAGAAGAAGGTCGGCCGAGTCCACGGCCTCTTGGGCCTCGACGGTCTTGAGCCAGACAAGGTGTCGGAGGAGTCGGCAGCATCTCCGAGGCCGCCGACGACGAGCCGACTAGCGGCGGGCCGACTGAGGCCTGAGTAGACGCATTTCTCTTATATTGTTCTTTCATTTTTCTTTTTTATCTCTGTACTGAAGTCTGACCAGGTCGGCATTTTGTATCCCTTTTCAAAAGAGCAATGAAAAGTGGTGACTTTGATGAAGGGTTAAGCCTAGCATCATTTAGTGCATGTTTAATTCCACTAAAATGTTGCCTTTGCAAGATCGAGCGAACTGGAAACGAGCTCGGCCTGGGGTTGAAGTAACAACTCAGGACCGATGCCAAGGCGGAACCTTGGGGTCAGGTAACTGAGATTCGAAGGCCCGACCATTCACAAACCTCGAATGCCGGTAGCATATCAGGCTGGGAGCGCCAAGGCGAACTCTAGCCGGAGGACCGATTGTACCTCGGTTTTAAGGTGCTGAGTTGAGCTCGGGCCTGAGGGCCGATGGTACGCTGGTCATAAGGTGCCGAGCTGAGGTGCCGCTGAGCTCGAGCTTGGGTGCGATGGTATATTGGGCTTGAAGTCCTACATCGGGCTTGAGTGCCTTGAGGTGCCGAGGTGACTTAGGTGCCTGTGGTGCCAAGGCGAGATGCCGATGGTATTACCGGGCTTAAAGGTGCCGATTCGGGCTTGGGTGCCGATGGTACATCGGGCTCGAGCTTGGGTGCCGATGGTACATGGTACTTATCGGGCTGGTGCAAGCTTAAGTGCCGAGGCGAAGTGCCGTACACCAGCCCGGGCTTGCTTGAGTGCCGATGGTACATCGGGCTTGAGCTAGGAAGACAAGTCACTCGGATTGGGCATTTCAGAGAACCGAACCTAAGATCGGTGGGTAGTATCGAGCATTCCAAGTACGGGCTTTCGAGTACGCTCCATGCCTCAGTGACTCGGTGGTACACTCCGTTGGTTTCGATACCTCGGTGAGGACCAGTGCCGAATGCATGCACCTGATGGCTCTGGTGGCCGTGCTAGGTGCCGATGGTCTAAGTTGGCTTGCATCGAGGGACTCTAAGGCTGCCGATAACATGCTGAATGGGGTCTCTCGGGCTGGTAGGTGCACGAGGTCATCTAAAGCCCTCGATTGGCTCGGCCGCTGGGTGCGCGCCCAGCTCGGGTATTGTCATCGAGGCAGTCTGCAGATGATGGACTTCCAAAAGAAGGTATGCTCAGTGATCTTTGCGCGCCTCAGCTTGGTGAAGTGGTGCAAGCAATGGTAGCCTAGAGGTCGTATCTTTGAGGCGCAGCTCTTGGGCTCTAGTGTGCATGGATCGATGATGTACATCGAGTCTTGTGGTGCCGAGGCAAGTCTCGGGGCCTCCATAAGGTGGCCGAGTAGCGTGCTTGGATGCTCCTATGTTCTTCGGCCGAGGTGGTACAGTGTCGGAGTTCTTGTGGTGACACCGAGCAAATGACTCGGCTGAGCCTCGAGCAACAGCGAGTCAGCTCGACACGACTATGACTAGCGAAGGCTACAAGTCAGACATGGAACACTTGTTTCGATTCCAGAGAAAAATGGGATCATACACAGATCTCTTTGCAATTTGTAATAAGAGAGAGAACGAGGTATATCAAGTACCTAAGATCGTCCAATTGTGTACATCATTGGTAGTATCGGCGAGGTTGTCTGCATTCCAAGTACGAGGGAGAGGCTTCCCATCTAGATCTTTTGATTTGAGTACGCTCCATGACGGGGCCTCAGTGACTCGGTAGGGGCCTTCTCCAATTTGGGGGATCAGCTTGCCCCCCTCCTGTTGAGTCGATATCCTCCGGCCTTCTCTGTAGCGACCAAGAAGCCCTAGCACAAGAAGGCCTTTACAACGTTGGCTAGCCAAATGCGGATATGCTTAGTACTACGGATTCTTTGGCGCATAACATGTCCATTCCTTGGTGCCAGGTCGTGCGGCTGGCTCGGCTACCAGGCTCTAAGTTTCTCGCACGTCGAGTCGAGATTAGCTGGCATCATGGACCCGAGGGAAGGCCACCGGGAGGGGTGATGAACGGGCCTCATAGGAGCTCATACGGCATCGTAACAGCCGAGAGTACAAGGTCATAGGGGGCTCTCAGGTGGGGACACGCGGCGATCATGGTGTGGTAGGCCCATGGAGCACCGGATTGGCCGAAGCTCTTCCAGCTCCATCTCATCCTTTGAAGTCATCCAACCGCGTCCTTAGCCCTTGAAGGATGGTCCAATTGGTTACCTCGGCCGCTCCGCTTAGTCTGAGGATGGCCGACCGAGGTGAACCGCTAGTGAATGCCCTAGCTCAGGCCAAGAAAGCTCTCTGAAAGGGGCATTGATGCGAATCAGTCACTGGACCTGCGGCCGTGGTGTCAGTGATCGAGAGTATGAGGCAGTCCGAAGCGGCAGATGATGGACAATTCCAAGGAAAAGATGTCCTCACTGCCAGAATGATGACCGTGGTCAGATGACGTCATATTGACCTCCCTTCTGCGAGTGGACTGCTGGCAGCCTCCACCAGCCGCCACTTGGTGAAGTGATCGATGGCGACAACAAGCAAGAATTTCCACTGAGCAGAAGCTGGCGGTAGGACGAAGAAGGAGCTCCTGGTCTCACCTTCTTGATGATAAGCCTGCAAGAAAGTCCTCAGGGACCGATGGTTCCGGTGAGGACCCTCCGACGATCAAGTTAGTGCCTTGGAAAACAGTTCAAAGTTGTCCCAGAAAAACCTAACTCATCCTTTTTTATACTGTTCCGAAGTCCTCTTTTTGCATACTTTCCGAAAGTGATGGTCGTATAGGCGATAGTGGGCCTGGCCATGCTTGTAGTATCCATCACCCGTGATCGTTGGGAGTTGGTGGGTTATGTGGCGATTGCAGAAGATAGTGGGCCACGTGGTGGTTACAGCTAGTGGGACATGGGGAACCCCTAAGTTTTGAGGCCGAGGGGACCTTGGAGGTCCGAGACCGATGGGACCATGGAGGTCCGAGGCCGAGGGGACCAGGAAGTCCGAGGCCGAGGGACCTTGGAGGTCCGAGGCCAAGGGACCCTGGAGGTCCGAGGCTGAGGGAAACTTCTCGTCAGTTTCTTACCTCGTTAACTTTAACGAGCTTGATCAGCCACATTAAGCATCAATGAATTTGCAAGAATAATTGCTTTTGGCAACTTGTGTGGCATCATCATCTTCTGCAGAAGACAATTTATCAATGGGCAGAACCTGATAAAAAATGATCTTTGTTATTCTTCTTCCATAAGAAGGCTCTGATGAAAACAGCAAAACAACAACAAGGGACACCCTCAATTCATCACCCTCAGTTCATCTTTGTTATTCCTCCATTGCTCCCTACTCAGCCACCGTTGTCCACCTATGGCCGATTCCTCTGGCAACCTGAATGGAGTCCCATGGCCTCCTCACCTCTGCCTTCATCGCCTTGTTTCGTGCACCTCTTGTGAGAGACGGAGGACGTGCCAGGATGCATGCTGCTTCATATGTTGTGCTGGCCTATGATTAGCACGGGATCCGTCCAATCCCAAATGCAAGTTCTAACATCAATGGCTAGGATCGAAGGCCCAAAACCAAAGATGTTCAGCTACTTTCCCTCTGATTAATTGATCACAACCGTCCACTCATTCATGGTCTCGATCAGAAGCAGATCAGATGGGTGCCGCTCTAAGATCCATGCAGTGGCTTATACTTGTCAGGGATCAACACTCCTGCATACATTCAAAAAAAGACCATCTCTAACAACATTTGCTATGATAGGAGAAAATCTAATATCATTAGTTATGGCAAAAGCATACAAAAAAAAAAAATTAATAAAATAAAAATAAATTAAATAAAAAACAAGAATTAGCATGATTTATTCCATCGACTTATATTCAAAGATAAAGAAAAAAATTACTATCAAAATATTTTAAATTATAAGAATTATTTTTTATTAAACTTTAAAATTATAAGGATTAATTTCTCATTCAAGACTTTCTCATAAATCTTTAGCCAAACTTATTCTCGGTAAAACCCTCTTGAGCTCTCATGGATACTTTGAATCTCAGAATACATATGCTTAAATATTAAAAAAATATACATTGTACTATATGAATTACAATAAGAATATATAAAAAAATATACACTTGTACTATATGGCCAGGAAGTGGGGGGGTGGTGTTTCTATTGGGCGGATGATAATTGGATAGCGGGGGGCGTTTCTTGATACAATAACCTTTTTGTTCCTTCCGTGTGTCAGTCGGGTTCATTTTTGGCCCATAAGACCCATAATTCTGACTTCTGAAAAGAGTCAGCAGTTTTAACTTTTTAATTGGTACGGCCTAACCTCTCATTTTTTTTAATATTAATCAAGATTTAAACAATGATTGAATTGTCTTGCAAAACCATTCAACTAGATCTCCACCTAGGCACCCAGTTCCCTTTGTTGGCATCATCCATCCCAGCACTTTAAAAGGTGAATTTGTTTTGAAAACAAAGGTAGTTAAGCATCTCTGCCAAAGGCAGTACCACCGTGACAGAAGAACACTAAATTTGAAAGGTTTGATTGCAGAATGACACATTGACTAGATTCCATCTAAACAATCTACTTCCAAAATTGAAGTAACAGGATTATACACCATTCAGCCTAATTTTTTTCACCCAGTTCGAGTGCTTGAAAATGCGCACGCGCGAGAAAACAAAATAGTGCACATCACTGCATTAAACAGGCAGCCTCAACAGTTTTCGTAGCTTGGCATTCTCAAAATATCACAAGCGGGAGATGGTTAAGAGCAGACCAAAGTGATCGCTAGGCAAAACAGGAAGCACCAGCTTTTGGAACTCTTTCCTAACCTTTTTCTCCTTGCAATAGGTAAGCCCTGGAATAGCCTCTGTCCCAACCATTTGGATGCTATTAACCTCGAAGTCCCGCAAGTTGCAAATGAATCGATCCAGTCTCTTTTGCAATTTTCGGTTGCCTGACAACATCTGATTCGCTTTGGTGTCATACGTCCAACCACTTTCTCCCGGCCTCAACTCCATCCAAGCATCAATCCACCCATCAGGAAGAGGAAAAGCACCATCCAACCTGTCATCCCAGTTCATGTCACCGCCAAATACAACATTGGGCCAGTCTTTGAGAAGGTTGAGGGACTCTTTTGCCTGAGCTACACGTTCCTTGCTGTACATCTGATCCCATCGGGGCGGGGAAGGACAGGGACTCTCAAGATGGCTCGTAGCAATTACCAACTTTGTGCCTCCTCCGACATCAATATCAGCTAAACATAACTCTCTTCCCATTATGGAATTGGTGAACGGTTCACATCTGAATGCTTTCACAGGCAATCTACTCATCTGTAATAAACAGAGAACACTATAATTCTTTAAGGATTCCCTCCATCAATGAAACAGTAATGAAGAATGTTAAGCTTGAAAAATGGCTGCATCATGGAACTGCAAAAACTATAACAGATATTCATCAAGGCTGGAATAGGTAACCCAGAAGGATTAAGGAATTAAGGATGTGCCACCCAGCAACCATCTTTCAAGATCTTTCTCAGAAAAAATCTAGAAGAGTCAAAGAAATCTCACAGAAAATAAAATGCCAAAAGAAGAATAAAATGAAATTAGACCAACGAAAGGATAAAGTGAACAGGAAAAACCACATGACTTGATGTATAACCAGCACGTTGTCAAAACCAACTTTGATGAATAAAAAAGAAACAACTAGATATTCACCATCATGAAGACAAGTGGTAATAAGATAAACACAGAAAAAAAAAAAAAAAATAGATAATGCAACAACACATAAAAAGCTAACCATTATGAAGATTCAGATAGTGAATCATGTTCTATACATCAAACTTTTCCAAGATGTGCCCGATGGACACAAATCCATATGCATCAAACAATATGGCCACAATAATAAAAAGTTGAGTCAAGCACATCAATGTACCCACAATAAATGGAGAAACCATCTTGAGTTCTTACCAGCAATTTTTAACTCAACCTGCACGTGTATTCATGTATATATGCAGGTTTAGAGCTTCAATTGCATGATAAAGCTTCATACTGGGTGCACACTGCAGGTCATGGTGTGAATTAACAACATAAGCTAATCTTCAGACAGCATCATAGTACATATGCATGTTTTTGCTCCTTTCTAAGATTCAAAAATTAGTAAAAAATATGCATATGAACTGAGAATCCATCATATCATATATTCTTTGCCTAAAAAACCATGAACACAGAAGACCAATTTACTGAGTAAATTCAAAAGATGTAGGGATGAGTAAAAGAGAAGACATTTATGCTATGCCAATGACCTAAAATGACATTTTCTGCAGAATCAATATGACTGTGCAAACCTGCATGCAAAAATATGGTCTCTCAGCTGCCACCTCCTGAGCCACTGAACATTTATATTCATGCCACCAGTTTGAGTTTTGAAAAAATCCATAAATATTTGGTGTGACCTCCTGCATGATCTTTCTCATGGTTATAAATGAATACCGCTACTGTAACGATACATGTTAGGATCTAACATGCCTGAAGTTAGTCAGACCTGGAAGCATATGAGATCAGGCGAATGTTGCTGAATAAGGTTGCCAAGGGCTTCCATTCTTCCAAACACTTCAAGGTCTTCACGGAACCAAACATTGCAGCTCAAAATTTTAAACATCCTCCTATTTGAAATGAAATCCATATTTTCTGTAGTACACAGAACAAAAGGATTCAACAATCTTCTACAACTCAAATCAACTCCTTTTCCCAATTGATTCAACAATCTTCTGAATAAACATATTAAAAAAGAACCATTTAGCCAAGAAAAAAATAATAATTGAACTGCCATATTTTCACATCTTCTGCCCCATCAGATTTTCAATAATTTACATGGTAAGAAGACGGCCATTGGATACAGACAATCCCTGCCTGAATTGCGTCCCACCATGGAGGATAAAGACGAAGTCTAGTGATGGTACCTACTTTCATGTTCTAAACGTTCTTCCCAAGATTCAGGTTTGTTGGAGAAAAAAATCTCTGACTGCATAATAGCATATCTCAAATTGTACTGAAGAAATTCTCAATCAATAGATTGACCATATAACAACATAGAGTGCAAAAATTCTTCAATAAACAACTGATGTACTCAAAGCATTTTTCCTTGATATCTTGGACAAAGAAAAGGCTTAGATGAATGTCGACTTAGTCCTGAATAGAGCAGAGTGAAGGAAGCATATTAATGTAGCCGACCCCATGTAGTTAGAAAAAAGGCTTAGATGAGTTGAGTTTTATCTTGTACAAAAAAAGCTGACTGCAAACCCCTTTGTCTATGACTCCGATTTCTCCATCAATTATGAAAAAAAGAATAGGAAATGAATAAGTAGACAATATTTAATAGACTAGTCGAAAAGGATTGCCTATATTCATTTTTTTTTCTTACAATGAAGAACAGGAGCACTTCAAATTTATTAAGGAATATAGCTAAAAGAAATATCAGAACAGATCTAGTATTTAAGAAACTGGTGCCATGAATATGCTAGTTACAAAACCAACTGATTTTCCCCTTCCTTTCAAATGTTCTAGAACATCAAATATAGTAGACTGCTTGAGCCAAGTATCTCTCTCAATTAAGAAACAGTACCTTAGAAACTCCTGAAAAGAATGGTGATCAATGAATTATGCAATTGTAGAAATCAAAGCTTGGACAATATGAGATATAGGGGACTAGGCAACTACAAAATTTGTTTCAACAACTCCTCCCAAGTAGGCAAGGTGTAAACTGAAAATGAACAAAAAATAAGGAAAAGAGCTTGATGATACAGAAAATCATGAAGCATGAAGACCATAAGATGATAATACCGGCAAAACAAAATTGGATGCAAAATAGAAAACCAGAAAACTATAAGAAGAAAAAGGAAATTGGAAGAATGAGAATGGATTTATGTTCTTTAAATGAAGGTGAAGCAATAATGGCTGTCCAAAGAGAGCTTGGAGAATCTTTAATCCAAAAAAATATAAAATCTTTTTGTTAATAAATAAGTCATATAGGAACAATTGCTCATCGCCATGGGAGGGGAGCATAGTGAAGCCATCAGAAGCTCATTTTGCAAGACATTAATGATTTTCAGAAGGAGTTGGTCTTTGCAAGGCTTAATGGTTTTCAAAATGGAAGAAAAAAGAGAAAGGAACTAATCACACATTAAGGCTTTATTTGATCGCCAAGAAAAATAAAAGATAATAGAAGTAATTCATGATGGAAAAGGAAAAAAATAATAAAAAAATTTTGCATGTGTGATTGACTAATATAATTAGAGCAAAAGGCTGTAGAAAACTGTTCATAATTGGGTGATTCATTATGATCCACTTGCTTTAAAATTCCTACCATTTTCGGAGAAAGAGAATTTGTTGATAACTTGTTGCCACATCATTCTAAACAAAAAAGAAATACTTTTCAGCTTATCATCAATATTAACATCTTATTGAAATTCTGATTCACCAACTGAACTAAAAGTGCAAGGATAGCAAGATAATGAGGACTTTGTGGCTTCTTGCTGCCAGCAAGATAATGAGAACTTTGTGGCTCCTTGTTGCCCTAGTCATGGTGATTGTTTTGTTTCCTACATAATGTAATGATGTCATACATGATCTTTATCGCTCAATTTCGTATGTATACATTCCTTTATCATGGAAGGAGGGGGCCATCCTTTTTTATGTTAGGATCATGCCCACTTTCTGTGCAGTTTACCAGTATTGATGTTATATGTACACACTAAGAAACTCATCGTCCTCAACCCAAAAAGAAACAACTTTGACCATATCATCAATCTTATAACAATCCATCATCACATTAGTCCCAAACAATGTGAAGAATTGCAATTGAGAATACTCCATCCCTCGTCAAAACCCTAATATTTATCAGGATTCAAAAAAAAAAATCCATTCTCATCTTTCCCTGAACCTACTGACTACTGTTGGCATCCAAGCAGCACGATACACACATAAAAACCTAACCAATGCTAACCAAAATTCAAGCATAACTTTCAAGGGTCCAAGCACAGGAAATTGAGAAAGAAAGTAAAGAAAAAGGGCATCAGACCCAACCAGAGACAGGGGAGGGCACCACATCTTTCCTGGCCACCTTCTCGTCGCGGTGGTTGGATCCATCAGCCGCCGGTCCTCGACGCTTGCTGCCGCAGCGCTGGAGGGGGAGGAAGACGGAACCGATGGAGGGATTGGAAAGCTCATCGGGCTCGAGATCCAAGTCAAGAAAAGCGGAAGACGGGCGGTCCTGGTGCCGCCGCACATCTCGCAGGAGGCGGCGCACGAGGCGTTGGAGAAGGTACAGGCACGGCAAGACCATCGGAGAGGTGAAGAAGAAGAGGAAGGAGAGGCGGCGGAAGCAGAAAAATGAGATAGGCAGATCTGGCAGTTGGATTTCTGAGAGGGAGGGTTGAGAAAGGTGCACTTGGAGCATGCCCAGGATGCCATTTTTCTTTTTCCTCGCCGCTGCTTCGCCCGTCGCTTGGACTTCGGACGGGAAGGAGACGATAAGCATAGAGAGGCTCGGACTTCCACATGGAGTCCAGGGTTGGGCAGGACAGCCCGTGGACCGATCCGTATCCGACCCAACAATTTAAGGGCTCGAATCGTAAATTTAAACCTATAGGATCCATTTGAAACTATAGGATCCGTATCGGATCTAAAATATATAAGCCTGTTTAAAATTTAGTTCGAAATTGAATTTGAACTTAAGAAAATAAATTAGGCCAGATCTGATTTAGACATATATACATATACATGTTGATAACATCAAGTCATATTCTTCAAACGTCGGGGAAGACGGATGTCCTTCTCCTCGGACCCCTGCAAGAAAAGTCCCTGGAGACCGGTTGCTCCGGTAGGGACCCTTTGACGCTCAAGTCAGTCACTTGAGATCAGACAAAGAACCGCTCAGCGGAAGGGAGCTGAGGTAGTTAGGGTTTTGCTAGGAGGAAGAAAGATAGAAAACCAGAGTTCGGATCCCTACTTACAATGCGGGCACGTGCTTTTATACCTGTCCGAATATCCCATCTTACTGCTCCGGAAGATCGTCATCGTACCATCACTGTGTGTGCCGAAGGCATCCCGTGCTACCTGTCAACGTGATATCACACGTGTCTAACAGCTGCGATGGCATTCGGTGCGCGCTGTTGTTTGATATGACCGCGCACAGTCGCAAGTGATAGCAAATCGTACGCCGTAACGGAGCACGGCCACGCACAGGAACATGCAGTGCGCCATACACCGTTATGAGGCATGACCCTCCGTAACGGGGTGCAATCACGGGCGTACGGAGAATCACGTGGGCGCGCCATGTGGCCCGGAGCTGTCATTCCTTTCGACGGTTGAACTGCGTGCTAATCATTGATGATACCCACGTACCCCGAGACCGGAGGAGGATCTCGGGGTAGAGATATGGTGGTCCCATCCCGAGACCGGAAGGGGTCCCGGGGGTGGGATGATGCTGGTGCACCCCGAGACCGGAGGGGGTCTCGGGGTCAAGAGATGATGATCCCACCCCAAGACCGGAAGGGGTCCCGGGGGTGGGATGATACCGGTGCACCCCGAGACCGAAGGGGGTCTCGGGGTCAAGAGATGATGATCCCACCCCGAGACCGGAAGTGCACCCCGAGACCGGAGGGGGTCTCGGGGTCAAGAGATGATGATCCCACCCCGAGACCGGAAGGGGTCCCGGGGTGGGATGATGCCGGTGCACCCCGAGACCGGAGGGGGTCTCGGGGTCGAGAGATGATGATCCCACCCCGAGACCGGAAGGGGTCCCGGGGGTGGGATGATGCTGGTGCACCCCGAGACCGGAGGGGGTCTCGGGGTCGAGAGATGACGATCCCACCCCGAGACCGGAAGGGGTCCCGGGGGTGGGATGATGCTGGTGCACCCAGAGACCGGAGGGGGTCTCAGGGTCGAGAGATGACGATCCCACCCCGAGACCGGAAGGGGTCCCGGGGGTGGGATGATGCTGGTGCACCCCGAGACCGGAGGGGGTCTTGGGGTCAAGAGATGATGATCCCACCCCGAGATCGGAAGGGGTTCCAGGGGTGGGATGATGCCGGTGCACCCCGAGACCGAAGGGGGTCTCGGGGTCGGGAGATGGTGATCTCCGTTAGCTGCTGTTACCTTTTATTCTGACGACGTGGGATCAGTCATATCAGATGCCCCTCACCCCTGAGGCGAAGCGGGTCCCACCGTTGAGGCGCAAGGGGTGTTCTCCACGTGGCTGATCCCCGTCCACATCTCTTATGCGGATGGCCTACGAATGTGAGAAGGCGGCCACCTCCGTACGCTGTGCCCGCCACGATCGACCTCGAGAGAAAATTGGCCCTTCGAAGTCTGCGCGAAAAGCTGCATCATCATTACCTCTCATAACGGCGACGTCAGTGGGGTCCCATCATTGGCCGGAGGCGTGCCGCACCACGCGCTGGGCATCCCTCGAGGCGAGCCAGCCTATGGCAAGGGGCCATGTGGCTGACGAGACGAGGCGGGACGATTTGAAAATCCAATAAAGCCAAACGAGGGATTGAATCTGGCCATACCGCTTCCGTTGTCATCGTCTTCCTTTGTGCCTGCGCTCCGATCTCCCCTGCAACTTGAGAGCCTGTGCTTGGTTTCCTTTCTTCCAGGTCAGTTCTTTACCCATTCCAGACATCTCTGTCCCTTTGCTCATGAGCTCGCCATCTTGGACCTCGGAGGACGGTTCGGAGGACCATCCTCCTTCTGAGAGGTACTGTACCTCTCCCGCACCTTCTCCTTCTCCTTCACTTGAGTGGTCCACTGATTCAGAGGACCGCATCCCCCTGGCCCGGCGATGGGTCGCCGGCGGAGCCCCATCGAGGGGCCGTCGGTCGGAGGCCGGCACCTCCTCGATGGTGGAGGGGTCCCCGGAGGGGATTGCCTCCACGGTGACACGTCTGGATTTGGCAAAAATCTGGGCCCGTTACCAGATTCCCCGGGATGTTGAGCTTTTTCTGCCAACTCCCGATGATAGGGTCATCTCCTCCCGACCCGGTCGAGTGGCCCTTTATGACATTTGCCTAAAGGCAGGTCTCCGTCCACCTTTTCCCCCCTTTTTCATCAACCTTCTCAACTACTACTCCTTGACCCCATCTCAACTGGTCCCGAACTCCTACCGCGTTGTCAGCGCCTTTGTCATTCTTTGCCATCGTATGGGTATCACCCCCCGAATCACTCTTTTCCGATCCTTCTACATCCTTCGGGCCCAGAAGGGTTGGTGGCTATTCCAGCCCCTACCCAATCGGATCCTCAAACTTCTTCTTCCCTCTTCAATCAAGGGATGAAAATCCTGATTCTTTTTTGCAAACATTGACCAAGTTAGGCCCCGGTGGAGAGATCCCGACCTCCGAGGGAACGCGATCGCCATTCATCCTGGGGATCGGGAGGCGTTGGGTCAATTGCTGGCCGCCGAGATCCCTCGGTACACCCTACTATTGACAGAGGATAATCTCGAGTCGATGGGTCTTATCTCCCACCGGGGTAAGCCATCTTCACCCTTAGCTAAAAATTTTGCTTCTCTTTTTTTTTTTTTTTTTACTCAGACTGATATTGCGCAGCTATGAAGATACCGGCAGCGAAACTCCTGAGGGCCGCCTCTAAAAAGAGGGCCCTGGAAGGGCCACCTGGAGGTCAACAAGCTCCAGCTCCAAAGCGCCCGACGGCTTGGGCCTCCCCACCACCGGCACCGCAAGATTTTCCGGCTGCTCTAGAAATCGATCTCACGGTCGACACTCCGCTAGAGATGGCGGCGACCGCGAGAGTCCCAGTTGAGGAGCCAGTCGCGGAGGGGCCCACAGTGGCTGAAGAGCTTCCTGCTCCTGGAGAACCGACCCCGCCGGAGGCTGCCCTGGATTGGGGCGAGGGGCCATCAGGTGCCGTGAGTCCACCCCCCGAGAGGTCGCCTAGGAGCAGCCCGCGCATCGAGCCAGGGACTGCCGAGATGGCCGAGCGGAGTGGGGTCAAGCCCGGGCCACCCCGAGACTCCTTAAACGATGGTCGCTGGGCTGAGCGGGTCCTTGCCCCGGTCTTTGTGCCCGAGACCCTGGAGGACCTTAGCCACCAAAAGGCGAGCGCATTCTTCTAGGATTCCTACGCGGCTGTCATCAGGGTAAGCGATCTTTTCGCCCTTTGCCTTCATATCTTTTTCTTTTTGCTAACCTGGAGCTTACGCATGTAGCTCGCACACTCCCTGAGGGCCGCCAGGGATGCAATTCATGGTGGGAAGGCCCTCCTGCGGGAGGCGCAGAAGGAGGCTGAGGACGCTCAGCGCCGCGCGGAGGCGGCCGAAGAGGCGCTGGAGTTGGCCAGAAGCGCCTGGGCAAGTGAAATAAAGGCCGCTGAGAACCGAGCGGAGGTCGATGCCAACCGTGCGCGCGCGGCACTCCTCCAAATGACGGAGGCCGAGAATGCTGTGATGGCCAGAGATCTACACATCTCTGAGCTAACCTTAGCCCTCCAGGAGGCCGAAGGTTGAGCAGTTGCGGCGGAAGAAGAGGCGCGGGCGGCGAAGGAGGAAGCCAGCCAATCCGGAGAGGAGGCGAGCCGCGTCCAGGAGGCCGAGAGGGTTGCAGCGGTAGCCCTTGCCGCGGAGAAGGCTCAGGCCGCAGAGGCGGAAGTTGCCATCGCAGCTAGGGCCGCTGGGATCATAGAAGAGTACAAGGCATTCGAGCGCTTTATAGATGATTTGGCAGAGGCCTCGGCGGCAGTGTTTCTCGAAGGGTTCCAGCATGGGAAGGAGAAAGTGGCCAGGGATTTGAACATCCCCTAGGCCCTGGAAGTTGAGCTAGAATGTTTATCAGATTTGGCCTCCTCCGATGATGAGCCCGCGCCAGCAGAGCCGTGAGCTTGTACTTTTGTTTGTTTTATTTTTTGTTTTTTGTTTTTTTGCAAGTCCGACTACGTCGGCATTTTGTAATCCCTTCCAATCAATGAGAATATTCTTCAAAATGCAGTCTTTGTGACTTACCATGAATTCGTTGATTGACAACATGCGGCACCGTGGTCCCATTAGTCCCGATAGCGCCAGGGGATAACTCTCAACTCAAACTATTCCGCCTTAGCCATCTAGGACCAAAAATTGGGGCCAGGGAGGATAGGTTTCTTGGAGTTGAAATGCCGATAGTTGGAGGTTAGGTAGGCGGGTTCCTCAAGACCATCGGTGCAACGCTTTGCCAAGAGTGTCGGGCCTTGTGCTAAGTAGGCCTGTGGCTTTTGGCGCCTGTGGGGGTTGGTCTTTATCTGACCGGCGGGACTTTGTGCCGTCGGGTGTCGGACTCCATGCCTGGCTGGCCCAAGGCTTTAGGTGCCGACGGATATCGGGCTTCATGCCTGGCTAGTGCAGGGCTTTAAGTGCCGACGGGTGTCGGGCTTTATGCCTGGCTGGTGCAGGGCTTTAATTGCCGATCGGGGTCGGGCTTTATGCCTGGCTGGCCCAGGGCTTTTTGTGCCGACTGGGGTTGGGCTTTATGCCTGGCTGGCCCAGAGCTTTTTGTGCCGATCGGGGTCGGGCTTTATGCCTGGCTGGCCCAGGGCTTTTTGTGCCGACCGGGGTCGGGCTTTATGCCTGGCTGGCACAGGGCTTTTCGTGCCGACCGAGGTTGGGCTTTATGCCTAGCTGGCCCAGGGCTTTTTATGCCGACCGGGGTCGGGCTTTATGCCTGGCTGGCCCAGGGCTTTTTGTGCCAACCGGGGTCGGGCTTTATGCCTGGCTGGCCCAAGGCTTTTTGTGAAGACCAGGGTCGGGCTTGATGCCTGGCTGGCCCAGGGCTTTTTGTGCCGACCGGGGTCGGGCTTTATGCCTGCCTGGTGCAGGGATTTAGGTGCCGACGGGTGTCAGGCTTCATGCCTGGCTGGCCCAGGGCTTTAGGTGCCGACGGGTGTCGGGCTTCATGCCTGGCTGGCCCAGGGCTTTAGGTGCCGATGGGTGTCGGGCTTCATGCCTGGCTGGCCCATGGCTTTAGGTGCTGACGGGTGTCGGGCTTCATGCCTGGCTGGTGCAGGGCTTTAGGTGCTGACGGATGTCGGGCTTCATGCCTGGCTGGTGCAGGGCTTTAGGTGCCGGATGTCGGGCTTCATGCCTGGCTGGTGCAGGGCTTTAGGTGCCGACGGGTGTCGGGCTTCATGCCTGGCTGGTGCAGGACTTTAGGTGCCGACGGGTGTCGGGCTTCATGCCTGTCTGGCCCAGGGCTTTAGGTGCCGACGGGTGTCGGGCTTCATGCCTGGCTGGCCCAGGGCTTTAGGTGCCGACGGGTTTCGGGCTTCATGCCTGGCTGGCCCAGGGCTTTAGGTGCCGACGAGTGTCGGGCTTCATGCCTGGCTGGTGCAGGGCTTTAGGTGCCGATGGGTGTCGGGCTTCATGCCTGGATGGCCCAGGGCTTTAGGTGCCGATGGGTGTCGGGCTTCATGCCTGGCTGGCCTAGGGCTTTTCGTGCCGATCGGGGTCGGGCTTTATGCCTGGCTGGCCCAGGGCTTTTTGTGAAAAGATCTCAGTAGCTAAAATCGAATCTTATTAATATAGAATGAGGGGTGAAAACCCAAGTGAATACAGGCATGATACTTGACATGAGAGGAGGAATACATTATTGATAATACCGGCGAAGGTTATCTGCATTCCATGTCCTAGGGAGTGGCTTCCCATCGAGTTCCTCAATCTTGTAAGCTCCGTGGCGGAGTGTCTCGGCGATCCGGTAAGGTCCTTCCCAATTTGGAGCTAGCTTGCCTCCCTCTGCTGGCTTCGAGACCTCAGCCCGTCGAAGGACCAGGTCTCCTGGCAGGAACGTCCTGGGGTGCACACGGGCGTTGTAATATTTAGCGGCCCGTTACCAGTGGATCTCCATCCGAAATCGCGCTCGGTCTCGTACTTCCTCCACTAGGTCGAGGTTGGCTTGCAGCTGGTCTGGGTTACCTTCCTCGCTGTATGATTCCACCCGAGGCCTTGGTGAGCCAACCTCTACCGGGATAACGGCTTCGGATCCAAAGACTAAGCTGAATGGCGACGATCCACAAGAACCGGCGATCTCCGACGGGAGGAGTGCTGGCTGGGCTGCACCACCCCCAGGACAGATGGATTCAGTTCCGGTTGCTGCACGGCCGCCTGCTGGTGCTGTAGGCCCTGAACTGCCGCCGCCAAGGACTGGACCTGCGTAGCCAAGGCAGTGAATCGATCCTCCTGGAGCTGTTACGGAGCAGGCGCGGGAGCATCATCCTGAGGAACAGAAGGCCCTGCCCCCCGGGGGTGCAGCGGCTCCGGAATACTGGCTGCGAGAGCCAGGGGGGCCTCGCGGGTGGACCGGCCCCGCGGCGTTGCCCCCCAGTGCGATCAGATGAAACTCCCTTCGTCCGGATCGTCACCATGGCTTCAAGAGCTTGAAGAGAGGGAAAAGTAAGCTGCTGGTTCGATGTCTTTCTTTTCTTCCCCCGTACCTGGCGCGCCAATCTGATGACGCCAAGTCACCTTCTTCAAACGTTGGGGAAGACAGACGTCCTTCTCCTTGGACCCCTGCAAGAAAAGTCCCTGGAGACCGGTTGCTCTGGTAGGGACCCTCCGACGCTTAAGTCAGTCACTTGGGATCAGACAAAGAACCGCTCAGCGGAAGGAAGCTGAGGCAGTTAGGTTTTGCTAGGAGAAAGAAAGCTAGAAAACCAGAGTTCGGATCCCTACTTACAGTGCGGGCATGTGCTTTTATACCTGTCTGAATATCCCATCTTACTGTTCTGGAAGATCGCCGTTGTACCATCGCTGTGCGTGCCGGAGGCATCCCATGCTACCTATCAACGTGATATCACACGTGTCTAACAGCTGCGATGGCATTCGGTGCGCAACGTTGTTTGATATGACCGCGCATAGTCGCAAGTGGTAGCGAATCGTACGCCGTAACGGATCATGGCCATGCACAGGAACATGCAGTGCGCCATACGCTGTTATGAGGCATGGCCCTCCATAACGGATCACGGGCGTACGGAGAATCACGTGGGCGCCATGTGGCCCGGAGCTGTCATTCCTTTCGACGGTTGAACTGCGTGCTAATCGTTGATGATACCCACGTACCCCGAGACTGAAAGAGGATCTCGAGGTAGAGATATGGTGGTCCCATCCTGAGACAGAAGGGGTCCCGGGGGTGGGATGATGCTGGTGCACCCCAAGACCGGAGGGGGTCTTGGGGTCAAGAGATGATGATCCCACCCCAAGACCGGAAGGGGTCCCAGGGGTAGGATGATACCGGTGCACCCCGAGACCAGAGGGGGTCTCGGGGTCAAGAGATGATGATCCCACCCCAAGACCGGAAGGGGTCCAGGGGTGGGATGATGCCGGTGCACCCCGAGACCGGAGGGGGTCTCGGGGTCAAGATATAATGATCCCACGCCGAGACCGGAAGGGGTTCCGGGGGTGGGATGATGCCGGTGCACCCCGAGACCGGAGGGGGTCTCGGGGTCAAGATATGATGATCCCACCCCGATACCGGAAAGGGTCCCGGGGGTGGGATGATGCCAGTGCACCCTGAGACCGGAGGGGGTCTCGGGGTCAAGAGATGATGATCCCACCCCGAGACCGAAAGGGGTCCCGAGGGTGGGATGATGCCGGTGCACCCTGAGACTAGAGGGGGTCTCGGGGTCAAGAGATGATGATCCCATCCCGAGACTGGAAGGGGTCCCGGGGTGGGATGATGCCGGTGCACCCCGAGATCGGAGGGGGTCTCGGGGTCAAGAGATGATGATCCCACCCCAAGGGTGGGATGATGCCGGTGCACCCCGAGACCGGAGGGGGTCTCGGGGTCAATAGATGATGATCCCACCCCAAGACCAGAAGGGGTCCCGGGGGTGGGATGATGCTGGTGCACTCCGAGACCGGAGGGGGTCTCGGGGTCAAGAGATGATGATCCCACCCGGATACCGGAAGGGGTTCCGGGGGTGGGATGATGCTGGTGCACCCCGAGACCGGAGGGGGTCTCGGGGTCGAGAGATGATGATCCCACCCCGAGATCGGAAGGGGTCCCGGGGGTGGGATGATGCTGGTGCACCCCGAGACCGGAGGGGGTCTCGGGTCAAGAGATGACGATCCCACCCCGAGATCGGAAGGGGTTCCGGGGGTGGGATGATGCTGGTGCACCCCGAGACCGGAGGGGGTCTCGGGGTCAAGATATGATGATCCCACCCCGAGACCGGAAGGGGTCCCGGGGTGGGATGATCATCTCTTGACCCCGAGACCCCTTCCGATCTCGGGGTGCACCGGCATCATCCCACCCCCGGGACCCCTTTCGGTCTTGGGGTGGGATCGTCATCTCTCGACCCCGAGACCCCCTCCGGTCTCGGGGTGGGATCGTCATCTCTCGACCCCGAGACCTCCTCCGGTCTCGGGGTGCACCAGCATCATCCCACCCCCGGGACCCCTTCCGGTCTCGGGGTGGGATCATCATCTCTTGACCCCGAGACCCCCTCCGGTCTCGGGGTGCACCAGCATCATCCCACCCCCGGGACCCCTTCCGGTCTCGGAGTGGGATCATCATCTCTTGACCCCGAGACCCCCTCCGGTCTCGGGGTGCACGGGCATCATCCCACCCCCGGGACCCCTTCTGGTCTCGGGGTGGGATCATCATCTCTTGACCCCGAGACCCCCTCCGGTCTCGGGGTGCACCGGCATCATCCCACCCCCGGGACCCCTTCCGGTCTCGGGGTGAGATCATCATCTCTTGACCCGAGACCCCCTCCGGTCTCAGGGTGCACCGGCATCATCCCACCCCCGAGACCCCTTCCGATCTCTGGGTGGGATCATCATCTCTTGACCCCGACACCCCCTCCGGTCTCGGTTGCACCGGCATCATCCCACCCCCGGGACCCCTTCCGGTCTTGGGGTGGGATCATCATCTCTTGATCTCGAGACCCCCTCCGGTCTCGGGGTGCACCAGCATCATCCCATCCCCGGGACCCCATCTGGTCTCGGGATTGGACCACCATATCTCTACCTCGAGATCCTCCTCCGGTCTCGGGGTACGTGGGTATCATCAACGATTAGCACGCAGTTCAACCGTCGGAAGGAATGACAGCTCTGGGCCACATGGCGCGCCCATGTGATTCTCCGTACGCCCGTGATTGCACCCCATTACGGAGGGCCATGCCTCATAACGGTGTATGGCACACTGCATGTTCCTGTGCGTGGCCGTGCTCCATTACGGCGTACGATTCGCTACCACTTGCGACTGTATGCAGTCATATCAAACAACGGCGCGCACCGAATGCCATCGCAGCTGTTAGACACGTGTGATATCACGTTGACAGGTAGCATGGGATGCCTCCGGCACGCACAGCGATGGTACGACGGCGATCTTTTGGAATAGTAAGATGGGATATTCGGACAGGTATAAAAGCACGTGCCCGCACTGTAAGTAGGGATCCAAACTCTGGTTTTCTAGCTTTCTTCCTCCTAGCAAAACCCTAACTGCCTCAGCTCTCTTCCGCTGAGCGGTTCTTTATCTGATCCTAAGTGACTGACTTGAGCGTCGGAGGATCCCTACCGGAGCAACCGGTCTCCAGGAACTTTTCTTGCAGCGGTCCGAGGAGAAGGACGTCCATCTTCCCCGACGTTTGAAGAAGGTGACTTGGCATCATCACATGTATATGTATATGTATATACATACATATACATATATACATATATACATACATATACATACATATACATATATGTATATATATAGCATTGTATGTAAAAAATTAAATTATTAAAGATTATCTTTTTTAAAAAATTATACATATCCGTATGTGTTCTATATATTTTGGTAGGAATGTCAACAATAAGATGAATAGGAAAGGAGCGAAGCACCTCTTTCATCTCGATCTTTGCTGCAATTTTAGCCCTTCATCCTCATTCTCATTCTTATCAAGAGGAAGAGGACTTTTATATCCCTGTTCTCACAAAGATCCTCATTCCTACCTATCTCATTTTTAGTAAAGCTTTTATTTTCATTATTATGAAGATCGATTGCATTAGCATTAAATATTTATTTTTTTATTTAAATTATTATTCACTATATTTTAAAAATAAAATAAAATATTAAGTTTTATATAATAAATAAAAAAATTATATAAATTTACTATAATGATAAATTTCATTAGCTAATTCATAATAAATATATTAAATCCTAATCTTAAAGAGCATAATATTGTAAGTTTGTGATTGTAAGCTATTTTACATAGATTTAATAAATGTAAAGAAGGTAAATGCATGTAGTATTAAAGTATTTTAGGGTTATATATGGAGCTTTATTTATGATATTAAAAAATTATAATAACATTTAAGTATCTTTTCCATCCCTACCTCGTCCATTTATGGAGATAGAATTTTTTTCTTATAAGAGAAAAATATATTCTGATTCCCACCGTCTTTGAACTTCGAAGTGGATCCCTCTTAGGATTGAAAAAAAAAAAAAAAATTATCATCTCTACTTATTCATATGTATATTTATGTTATTTTTATATTAAGGAGATTTGGTTTCAAACTTTCACTCAAAGATCATTTTAGTCTCAAACATTTAGCTATTATAGTTAGTCCATCAAATTTTAAGAATGTTACCTTCCTAACATCTTATTGTATGCATTCGTTTAAAATTGAAGAATAGCTGACATATCACCTTGATGCAAATAGATAAATTGATACTTACTTTATATGGCAAGTTAATATTTAGGACAACCTAAAAGAGATAGTCCATAAGTTCATATTACGATGACACATAAGCTACATTATCAATTTTAATTACTTGCATATAATGAGACATCAGAATGCAACATTCTTAAAACATTAGGGACTAAATAATAATAACTGAAAGTTTGAAAACTAAATAAATTTTGAATAAAATTTTCAAGAACAAAAGTATATTGTAGTTTTATATTAATTATATAAAAATATATGGATACCAAAAGAAAGAATATAAATATAAGAGAACAAAGAAGTTATACTTTTATTTTACAAAATCATTTTACACTCTTTAATATTTTTAATTTTCATCAATATATCAACTTATATTCATATTAGGGTTTGACCATTTGATATATCTAAAAAAAATATTAATTCTTTTTAATTATCTTCCTCTCTCTCTTTTATAAGCTTATTAATTTATTTATTAAATAATTTTTTTAAGTTTATAGTCGGAGAGGACGAACAAACCCGTGCAAGGGGCTTTGTATTTATAGGCATTGGCACCATTGAATCGTTACAGCTTTATAACAAAAAAAAATCATTAACTCATAAAAAATTTAATTATAAAATAATAAAGATATCAAGTACCATTTAAAAGGCCGTTATAATGATTAACTTATTTTCTTATTTATAATATTGTATTTTTTACGTATATATAAAACATCTAATAAATGCTGTTAGAGAGGTGACTTAAAACCATCCATTATAAAGGCTTTTAAAACATTACCGGGTATTTATATTATTTTAATAATTTATTTCACAACGGGCCTTAATTTTTTTTCGTGAAGTTGGAAGCCGTCCAAGGGAGCTGTTGCTTATAAATAGTTCGAATTCAACCCAAACTTGGCCCATCGAACTCGAATTGGAACGGTATTTAAACCCATCTTTGCCCAATCCGAACCTGAAACCGAGATAATCCGAACCCGCTCGCTTTATTTCCTCAATTCCTCTACTCCGCTTGCTCCGTCGCTCGCTCGCCCTTAAGTCTCAACCCTAGTGCCCGCCTCCCAGCCTCCCATTCATTTATGCCGCTCGCCTTCGTGACTTCATTGCCACTGCTCGCCTTCGAGACTTCGATGGCGGCGAAGCTGGCGTTCTTTCCGCCAAGCCCACCGATGTATGAGGTGGTGCGGGACGAGGAGACGGGGGTGGTGATGCTGAGCTGGTTCCCGCACAGAGAGAACATGGAGCTACTGCAGCTACCGACACTGCGGGGGATGGAGATCGTTGCCATGTACATCCGCAACCCCATGGCTGCCTCCACTCTGCACTACTCTCACGGCAACGCTGCCGATCTCGTCCAGATGTACGAGCTCTTCATCGATCTCAGCATTCGCCTTCGTGTCAAACTCTTGGGATATTTTTCCTCCTCCTTCTCCTTAGTCCGATTATTATTTTGCGTTTAGGATGTTTTAAGATGCATTTTTATGTGTTAATTTGCCCTGTTTTAGTTTGAAGTGGAAGATGAGATTTTGATTTAAGAGAAGATTTTGCTTATTGTATTTGTTATTCTTTCTATTTCTCGAAGTATGGGTTTGTTGGAAGGTAGTTTATTGACTAATTAGGGAGAGATGGAGGGAGATTGAGGTGGTTGGATGATAAAAGTTTGGATTTTTTCTAGGATTTTAGCAGTATTATACCCTCCTTATCTATAGTTTGTTTTGGTATAATGAATGGGGAGTTAATGTTCTTAACCCACTAAGATAGCAAAATTGTGCATTGTTTATTCCGGATCTATGTTGGAAGTGGGATTTCTTGGAATATTTTTGCTGGATTTGGGAAGAACCAAAGTTCTCACTCCGAATTCAATCCGAAACACAACTCAAACCCGATTTTTAAAAACAGAGTTAAGATTAAAATTTTATAAATAGGGTTAGAGTTAGAGTTGACATTTTATAAATAGATCTAGAGTTAGGTAGTGTTTGATAGAAAAAATATTATCATGGATAAGTGTACGTGATAGAGTTTATTCCATGGTATCCCTAGGGATATCCCTTAGCTATCCCATTGATCATATCAAATACAAAAAGATAAATCCATATGATAACTTTTTTTTTTACTCTTGTTTGAAGGATAACCAGTTATTCCTATATTTTCTAAAGTTTAGGACTAGGGTTAGGGCTAGGGTTAAGATTAAAATTGAGGGAAAAGTTTCATGAGCCCGAGTTGCACCCTACTTATAAATGGACCCCTTCGTTGGCTCTTTTCATCCTCGGTTATGAGGGACAATTGGAGACGGAGAATCCGAGCCGACCCTTCGCGTCCCCGTTGCGGCAATCCTCCGCTCCAAGAAACGTTGATCGAGTCCCTGGAGCAGCAATCCTCCACCAAAGGAACGAAGATCGAGACCCTGGCGCCAGAATCCTCCGCCTCAAGAACGAAGATCGAGGCCTTGGAGTCGCAATCCTCCGCCTCAAGAACGACAGTGAGGAGGTAGGCGATCCGTTCCCCTTTCGCAATCATCTCTCATGGCTTCTTGACTGGTTTCTCTTATGTTCTTGTTTTCTTTTTGAATTCTTGAGATAGTTCTTGATTTGCGTTGTGATTTCGGTGTTTGGCTTTTAGTGATGGCTCTTAATTTCTGTTTTGGTTCTGGTTTCCTTTGGATTCTTGATTTGGTGCTTCATTAGTTGATTATTTCTCCATAGTTTCCTTTCCCTTTCTTTGGATTTTAAGGACGTCAAAATGGTTGGATTTTATGGACGTCAAAATGGTTGCTAATTTCTATTGTGGTTTTAATTTCCTTTGGATTCTCGAAACGGTGTTTGATTAATAGATTATTGTTTCTTCATTTTTTGCCTTTTCTTTGGATTCTAGGGATGGTTCTTGTTCTTAATTTCTAGTCTGGTGTTCTTGATTGTATATGTTTATGTCTGTGCAATGTTGTGTCCACGCTGTGTTATACTGGAGTCTAGTTTCGTGATATTTGTGGTGATTATTTCGATCTTGACTTTGTTCAATCTGTTTTATCAAACGCTGCTAGAAAAGCGTGATATCGAGAAAAAAAAATCCCTTGCAATATCAAGGGATTTTTTGAAAAAAAGTTATTAACTAAAAAATTTGTTGATAAAAAATATTTTCTCAAAAAATTTCTTGCAAAATTTTTTGCAAGGAAGGATTTTTATATTATAAATGGGCTCTTTGTAAAAAAAATCCCCCGATAAAGATTAGTTCTTAGTAAAATTTTTTGATGAAAAAATTCTTTTGAAAAATCTCTCGCAAAATTCAATAGATTTGCATAGAAAATTTTTCTAGCAAATGAGTGCAAAAAAAATTATTGAAAAATCCTTTTGAAACCTTTACTTGGAGAATCCTTCGAAAACCTTTCCTGATGGAATCCATCACAAATGTTTTCTCGGCAAATCTCTCGAAAAATCTCTCAAAAATTAATTTTTAAAGTATAAATTTTTTGGGATGATTTAGGTAGTATAAATTTCTTGGGATGATTTAGGTATCTAGTCCATGCAGATACGTTATTCAAAATAGGATTAAGCTCATTTTTGTTAAGAACATTTTCATCTTTGTTTTCATCAGATATCATGGCAGCTGCATTTTATAAAACATAAAAATAATATGCAACAACTTAGGAAATGTAACTAATCTAAGCATAAAATTTTATCATGTTTAATCCAAGCATAAAATTTTATCATATTTGGCCTCCAAGTGGTAAAGTGTTTTTCACAAAAATGAAGATTGGTGCAATTTACCGAGGGATTTTATGAAGAAAAAAAAAATTCCACGCAATTCCAAGGCATTTTTCGACAAAAAATATTAACTGAAAATTTTTTGATAAAAAATATTTTTTTCAAAAAATAGCTTGCAAAATTAATTTTGCGAGAAATCTTTATATCATAAATGGGTTTTTTTGTAAAAAAAATCCCTCGATAAATCTTTCAAAAATTAATTTTGCGAGGGATTTTTTGAGAGAATTATTTTTCATTAATGAGTTCTTAGTAAAATTTTTTGATGAAAAAATATCTCAAAAAATCCCTCACAAAATTCAATGGATTTGCGAAATTTTTTGAGAAAATTTTTTCTTATAAATGAGTTCAAAAAAATTCATTGGAAAATCTTTGGAAACCTTTCATCGGAGAATCCCTCGAACACCTTTACTGAGGGATCAAATCCCTCAAAAATGTTCTTTCGGCAAATCTCTTGAAAAATCTCTCAAAAATTAATTTTTTAAAGTATAAATTTTTTGGATGATTTAGGTATCTAGTCCATGTAGATTTAATTATCATGCAGTTTGTCTGCGTTATTTGAAATAGGATCAAGCTCAGTGCCCATCTTCATTTTTGTTAAGAACACCTTCATCTTTGTTTTCCTCATTGATTGCATATATCATAGCAGCTGCATTATATAAAACATAAAAATAATATGCAACAACTTAGGAAATGTAACAAATCCAAGCACAAAATTTTATCATTTTTGGCCTTTGTGTGGTAAGGTATTCTTAACAAAAACGAAGATGTCTATCTTTGCATTGAGCTTCCTCTTTTGAATCACATATGCAAACTGCCTAACAATTTGATCTGCATAGACTAGATATGTAAATCATAACAAGAAATGTATACTTTAAAAGTTAGCAAGAGAACATAAAACTATACACTACTAGAAACATGCGATTTACCGAGGAATTTTAATGAGAAAAAAAATTCCTCGCAATTCCAAAGGTTTTTTCGACAAAAAATATTAACTAAATTTTTTTTGATAAAAACTATTTTCTTAAAAAATTTCTTGCAAAATTAATTTTATGAGAGATTTTACAAGGGATCTTTATATCATAAATGGGTTCTTTGTAAAAAAAATCCGATAAAAAAATCCCATGATAAATCTCTCAAAAATTAATTTTGTGAGGGATTTTTTTAGAGAATTATTTTTTATTAATGAGTTGTTAGTAAAATTTTTTGATGAAAAAATTCTCTCGAAAAATCCCTCGCAAAATTCTATGAGAAATTTTTTTCTCGTAGATGAGTTCAAAAAAATTCATCGAAAAATCCTTCGGAAGCCTTTAACCTTTCCTGAAGGAATTCCTCGGAAATATTATTCTCTCCGTAAATGCCTTGAAAAATCTTTCAAAAATTAAAATTTTAAAGTATAAATTTTTTGGGATGATTTAGGTATATAGTACATACATGTTTAAGTATTAGGAATAGGATCAAGCTCGGTGCAAAGAAATGAAGATGGCTATCTTTCATTAACCTTCCTCTTTTGAATCACATATGCAAACTGCCTAATAAGAAATGCATACTTTAAAAGTTGGCAAGAGAACATAAAACTATACACTACTACAAAAGTGCGATCTACCAAGAGATTTTATTGAGAAAAAAAATTTCTTCGCAATTCCAAGTGATTTTCGACAAAAAAATATTAACTAAAAATTTTTTGATAAAAAATATTTTCTCAAAAAATCGCTTAAGCAAAATTAATTTTGCGAGGGACCTTTATATCATAAACGGGTTCTTTGTAAAAAAAAATTGATAAAAAAATCCCCCGATAAATCTCTTAAAAATTAATTTTGTGAGGAATTTTTTGAGAGAATTATTTTTCATTAATGAGTTTTTAGTAAAATTTTTTGATGAAAAAATTCTCTCGAAAAATCCCTCATAAAATTCAATGAATTTGCTGAGAAATTTTTTTCTCGTAAATGAGTTCAAAAAAATTCATCGAAAAATCCTTCGGAAACCTTTCCTTAGAGAATCCCTCCAAAACCTTTAATGAGGGAATCCCTCGGAAATGTTCTCTAAGCAAATCTCTTGAAAAATCTCTCGAAAATTAATTTTTTAAAGTATAAATTTCTTGGGATGATTTAGGTATCTAGTCCATGCAGATTTAATTATCACGCAGTTTGTCTGCATTATTCAAAATAGGATCAAGCTTAGTGCAAAGAAACCCATCTTCATTTTTGTTAAGAACACCTTTATCTTTGTTTTCTTCATAGATTGCATATATCATAGTAGCTGCATTTTATAAAACATAAAAATAATATGCAACAACTTAGGAATGTAACAAATCCAAGCATAAAATTTTATCATGTCTGGCCTGTGTGTCGTAAGGTGTTCTTAACAAAATGAAGATGACTATCTTTGCATTGAGCTTCCTCCTTTGAATCATGTATGTAAACTGTCTAACAATTAAATCTGCAGAGACTATATATGTGAATCATAACAAAAGAAATGTATACTTTAAAAGTTAGCAAGAGAATAAAAGACTATACACTACAAAAAAGTGTAATTTACCGAGTGATTTTATCAAGGAAAAAAATTCTTTGCAATTCTAAGAGTTTTTTCGACAAAAAAATATTAACTGAAAAATTTTTTGATAAAAAATATTTTTTCAAAAAATCACTTGCAAAATTAATTTTATGAGAGATTTTGCAAGGGATCTTTATATCATAAATGGGTTCTTTGTAAAAAAAAATTGATAAAAAAATCCCTCGATAAATCTCTCAAAAATTAATTTTGTGAGGAATTTTTTGAGAGAATTATTTTTCATTAATGATTTCTTAGTAAAATTTTTTGATGAAAAAATTCTCTCGAAAAATCCCTTGCAAAATTCTATGGATTTGCTGAGAAATTTTTTTTCATATATGAGTTCAAAAAAATTCATCAAAAAATCCTTCGAAAACCTTTCCTCGGAGAATCCCTCAAAAACCTTTCATGAGGGAATCCCTAAAAAACCTTTCATGAGGGAATCCCTCGGAAATGTTCTTTTGGCAAATCCCTTGAAAAATCTCTCAAAAATTAATTTTTAAAAGTATATATTTTTTCGAATGATTTAGGTATATAGTCCATGCAAATTTAACTATCAGGAGTTATTCAAAATAGGATCAAGCTCGGTGCAAAGAAAGCCATCTTTATTTTTGTTAAGAACACTTTCATCTTTATTTTCCTCATATATTTTATAAAACATAAAAATAATATGCAATAACTTAGGTAGGTGGCAAGTTGTTTTTAACAAAAATGAAGATGTCTATCTTTGCATTGAGCTTCCTCCTTAAATATGCAAAGACTAGATATGTGATTTATAACAAGAAATGTATACTTTAAAAGTTAGCAAGAGAATATAAAACTATACACTACTAGAAAAGTGCGATTTACCGAGGGATTTTATCGAGAAAAAAAAAATTCTTCACAATTCCAAGGGATTTTTTGACAAAAAATATTAACTAAAAATTTTTTCGATAAAAAATATTTTCTCAAAAAATCACTTGCAAAATTAATTTTGCGAAAGATTTTGTAAGGGATCTTTATATCATAAATGTGTTCTTTATAAAAAAATTTGATAAAAAAATCCCTCGATAAATCTTTTAAAAATTAATTTTGTGAGGGATTTTTTGAGAGAATTATTTTTCATTAATGAGTTCTTAGTAAAATTTCTTGAAGAAAAAATTCTCTCGAAAAATCCCTCGTAAAATTCAATGGATTTGTCGAGAAAATGAGTTCAAAAAAATTCATCAAAAAAATCCTTCAGAAATTTTTCCTCGGAGAATCCTTCGAAAACCTTTTACGAAGGAATCCCTCGGAAATGTTCTCTTGGCAAATCCCTTAAAAAATCTTTCAAAAAATAATTTTTTAAAGTATAATATTTTTGGAATGATTTAGGTATATAATCCATGCAGATTTAACTATCAGGCAGTTTGTCTACGCTATTCGAAATAGAATCAAGCCCAAAGAAAGCCATCTTCATTTTTGTTAAGAACACCTTCATCTTTGTTTTCCTCATAGATTGCATATATTATAGCAACTGCATTTTATAAAACATAAAAATAATATGCAACAACTTAGGAATGTAACAAATCCAAGCATAAAATTTTACCATCTGTGGTGTGGTAATGTGTTCTTAACAAAAATGAAGATGGCTATCTTTGCACTGAGCTTCCTCTTTCGAATCACGTATGCAAACTGCCTAACAGTTAAATCTGCAGAGACTAGATATGTCAATCATAACAAAAGAAATGTATACTTTAAAAGTTAGCAAGAGAACATAAAACTATACACTATTAGAAAAGTGCAATTTATAAAGGGATTTTATCGAGAAAAAAAATCCTCGCACCAAGGGCTTTTTCGATAACTAAAAAACTTTTCGATAAAAAATATTTTGCAAACAATCGCTTGCAAAATTAATTTTTCGAGAGATTTTGCGAAGGATCCTTAAATCATAAATCGGTTCTTTGTACAAAAAAATCTGATAAAAAAATTCCTTGATAGATTTCTCGAAAATTAATTTTGTGAGGGATTTTTTGAAAGAATTATTTTTCATTAATGAGTTCTTAGTAAATTTTTTTGGTGTAAAAATTCTCTCAAAAAATCCCTCCAAAATTCAATGGATTTGCCTCATAAATGAGTTCAAAAAAATTCATCGAAAAATCCTTCGAAAACCTTTCCTCAGAGAATCCTTTGAAAACCTTTCATGAGGAATCCTTCGGAAAAGTTCTCTCGGCAAATCCCTTGAAAAATCTCTCAAAAATTAATTTTTTAAAGTATAATTTTTTTTGGAATGATTTAGGTATATAGTCCATGTATTTTTAACTATCAGGCAGTTTGTCTGCGTTATTCGAAATAGGATCAAACTCGGTGCAAAGAAAGCCATCTTTGTTTTTGTTAAGAACACCTTATCACCTACAAACCAAACATGATAAAATTTTATGCTTGGATTAGATAAAATTTTATCAAGTTTGGTCTGCAGGTGGTAAGGTGTTCTTAACAAACATAAAGATGGCTATCTTTGCACTGAGTTTCCTCTTTCGAATTATGTATGCAAATTGCCTAACAGTTAAATCTACATAGACTAGATATGTGAATCATAACAAGAAATGTATACTTTAAAAGTTAGCAAGAGAACATAAAACTATACACTACTAGAAAAGTGCGATTTACCGAGGGATTTTATCGAGAAAAAAAATTTTCTCGCAATTCCAAGGGATTTTTCGATAAAAAAATTTTAACTAAAAATTTTTTTGATAAAAAATATTTTCTAAAAAAATTGCTTGCAAAATAAATTTTGCGAGAGATTTTGCAAGGGATCTTTATATCATAAATGGGTTGTTTGTAAAAAAAACCTGATGAAAAAATCCCTCGATAAATCTCTCAAAAATTAATTTTTTGAGGGATTTTTTTGAGAGAATTATTTTTCATTAATGAGTTCTTAGTAAAATTTTTTGATGAAAAAATTCTCTTAAAATCCCTCATAAAATTCAATGGGTTTGCTGAGAAAATTTTTTCTCGTAAATGAGTTCAAAAAAATTCATCGAAAAATCCTTCGGAAACCTTTCCTCAGAGAATCCCTCAAAAACCTTTAATGAGAGAATCCCTCGGAAATGTTCTCTCAGCAAATCTCTTGAAAAATCTCTCAAAAATTAATTTTTTAAAGTATAAATTTCTTGAGATGATTTAGGTATCTAGTACATGCAGATTTAATTATCAGGCAGTTTGTCTGTGTTATTCAAAATAGGATCAAGCTCAATGCAAAGAAAGCCATCTTCATTTTTGTTAAGAACACCTTCATCTTTGTTTTCTTCATAGATTGCATATATCATAGCAGCTGCATTTTATAAAACATAAAAATAATATGCAATAACTTCGGAACGTAACAAATCCAAGCATAAAATTTTATCATGTATGGCCTGTGTGTGGTAATGTGTTCTTAACAAAAATTAAGATGGCTATCTTTGCGCTGAGCTTCCTCTATTGAATCAAGTATGCAAACTGCTTAACAGTTAAATCTGCACAGACTAGATATTTGAACAATAACAAAGGAAATGTATACTTTAAAAGTTAGCAAGAGAACATAAAACTATACACTATGAGAAAAGTGCAATTTACCAAGGGATTTTATCGAGAAAAAAAAAATTCCTCGCACCAAGGGCTTTTTCGATAACTAAAAAAATTTTGATAAAAAATATTTTCTCAAACAATCGCTTGCAAAATTAATTTTGTGAGAGATTTTGTGAAGGATCCTTTTATCATAAATGGGTTCTTTGTACAAAAAAATCCGATAAAAAACCCCTCGATAGATTTCTCAAAAATTAATTTTGTGAGGGATTTTTTGAAAGAATTATTTTTCATTAATGAGTTCTTAGTAAAATTTTTTGATGAAAAAATTATCTCGAAAAATCCCTTACAAAATTCAATGGATTTGGCTCATAAATGAGTTCAAAAAAATTTATCGAAAAATCCTTCGAAAACCTTTCCTCGGAGAATCCTTCGAAAACCTTTCGTAAGGGAATCCCTTGGAAAAGTTATCTTGGTAAATCCCTTGAAAAATATCTCAATAATTAATTTTTTAAAGAATAATTTTTTTGGAAAGATTTTGGTATATAGTTTATGCAGATTTAATTATTAGGCAGTTTGTCTGCGTTATTCGAAATTGGATCAAACTCGGTGCAAAGAAAGCCATCTTTATTTTTGTTAAGAACACCTTCATCTTTGTTTTCTTCATATATCATAGCAGCTGCATTTTATAAAACATAAAAATCATATACAACACCTTAGGAAATGTAACAAATCCAAGCATAAAATTTTATCATGTTTGGCCTATAGGTGGTAAGGTGTTTTTAACAAAAATAAAGATGGCTATCTTTGCACTGAGTTTTCTCTTTCGAATCACGTATGCAAATTGCCTAACAGTTAAATCTGTAGAGACTAGATATGTGAATCATAACAGAAATGTATACTTTAAAAGTTAGCAAGAGAACATAAAACTATACACTACTAGAAAAGTGCGATTTACCGAGGGATTTTATCGAGAAAAAAAATTTCCTCGCAATTCTAAAGGATTTTTCGACAAAAAAATATTAATTGGAAAATTTTTTGATAAAAAACATTTTCTAAAAAAATTGCTTGCAAAATAAATTTTGCGAGAGATTTTCCAAGGGATCTTTATATCATAAATGGGTTGTTTGTAAAAAAAATCTGATAAAAAATCCCTCGATAAATCTCTCAAAACTTAATTTTCTAAGGGATTTTTTGAGAGAATTATTTTTCGTTAATGAGTTCTTATTAAAATTTTTTGATGAAAAAATTCTCTTGAAAAAATCCCTTATAAAATTCAATGGATTTGCTGAGAAAATTTTTTCTCCTAAATGAGTTCAAAAAAATTCATCGAAAAATCCTTCGAAAACCTTTCCTTAGAGAATCCCTCGAAAACCTTTAATGAGGGAATCCCTCGGAAATGTTCTCTCAGCAAATCTCTTGAAAAATCTCTCGAAAATTAATTTTTTAAAGTATAAATTTCTTGGGATGATTTAGGTATCTAGTCTATGCAGATTTAATTATCAGGCAGTTTATCTACGTTATTCAAAATAGGATCAAGCTTGCAAAGAAAGACATCTTTATTTTTGTTAAGAACATCTTCATCTTTGTTTTCTTCATAGATTGCATATATCATAGCTGTTATAAAACATAAAAATAATATGCAACAACTTAGGAATGTAACAAA
>UESW01001579.1:306249-415178 GCA_900491605.1 Calamus simplicifolius | reverse complement strand
ATCGGGAATGATATCCCTGCATTACAAGGAATAAAGACATGGTTATCATCACATTCTCCATGAAAGATCTGGGAGAAGCATCATACATCCTAGGGATGAAGATCTATAGAGATAGATCTAAGAGGATGCTAGGTTTATCCCAATCTACGTACATTGACACAGTGCTAAAGAGGTTTAGCATGGAGAATTCCAAGAAAGGCTATCTTCCGATAGGCCATGGAATTCATCTTTCTAAGAAGGATTGTCCGACAACTCCTAATGAAAGAGAACGTATGAGTCGAATTCCATATGCTTCGGCAGTAGGATCGATTATGTACACCATGACATGTACAAGACCAGATGTGGCATACTCACTAGGAGTAGTGAGTAGATACCAATCTGATCCAGGAGAAAAACACTGGCAAGTTGTTAAGACAATCCTTAAGTATTTGAGAAATACTAAGGACCAGTGGTTAGTCTATGGAGAGTCTGATTTGAAACTTGTTGGATATACTGATTCCAGTTTTCAATCAGATCATGATGATAGCAAAAGTGTATCGGGTTTCGTGTTTATCCTAAATGGTGGAGCTGTTTGCTGGAAAAGTTCCAAGCAACATACAGTGGCAGATTCGGTGTGCGAGGCAGAGTACATCGCTGCATCAGATGCTGCGAAAGAAGCTGTGTGGCTGCGAAAGTTCATCTCCGAGCTTGGAGTGACACCTTCCATAGATGAACCAGTCCTGTTATACAGTGACAGCACTGGTGCCATAGCTCAAGCAAAGGAACCACGAGCACATCAGCGCACCAAGCACATACTGCGCGGTTTCATCTTATTCGAGAGATAGTAGACCGAGGTGACATAAATCTTCAGAAGATTGATGGAAAGGAAAACCTAGGTGACCCATTTACTAAAGCACTCAGCATCAAGGAGTTTGACAACTATAAGTTGAAGATGGGTATTAGATACTGTAATGAGTGGCTTTAGGCTAAGTGGGAGTTTGTTGGGAATTGTATCCTAAAGCCAATCATTTGATGATTGTGCTGATGTAAATTGTATATAAATTGATATATTAATAAAAGTTATTTGGCAGTTTATTCATTACAAGAACATCTTCTTAATACTCCTGAAAGTAATGAAGCCCTTAGGATCTTCCTCACGATAAAGGAGGATTTATCTTGAAGGTCCTTAAAAGAGTTCGCGACCAAATGATATACTATGACAGGGCCATAGTACTATCAATTATAGGACGTTGTATATCATATTTGTTGGTTATCCTCTTAACCAAGGAGTGTAGAGACACTGGTATGACATACAGGTGAAAGTGTAGGAGTACATTTCACCGAACGTGACTCATTTTCGGATACTCTGCTGTCAAGAGTTAATCCGAGAAGATATAGGTATAAGTATCCTTCAGACCTGAAGATCACAACCAGTGGCTTACAAGCAACTCATTGTACTTAGGTGCCGGACCACCTGGATTTCTAATCCAGCTACGAAAGGTTACTGGGTGCAGTCAAGTACTTGTGGTAGTCAGTTGTGGATCAAGATGGAATTTGACCTATCCCATTAAAAGGAGAAATGCTTGTGTTTCAATTTAGCAAGACCTTGGCCAAGGCACTTCATGTGAAAGTCACATGATCACTAAAGTTGAAATCACTTTATGGATTTGCTATTTAGAGTTGACAGGCTCTTAAGCCATCCTTAGCATTTGTGGTCAAGAGGATGAATTATACGGTAACTGTTTCTTAGGGTTCTTGGAGTTTGCTCGGCAACTCTTCGACCTATCCGGACGTCGGGTTCCATTGCTAGATGGGCACATCGATTAGTATAGAAAGTTGTTTCTATGCTACCGGCTTAGGTTCGAACCTAGAGAGTCACACGCATAGAAGTTTCCTAGGATGATCTATTTGCTGATCAACGATTGAGAATCGTATATGATTTAATTAATCAATTTGATTGATTGAATTATCTCAATTGGGTTAAGTACAATTGAATAAGATTCAATTTGGTTTAAGTCTATTAGAAGGACAAGTCAATTTCAAATATTGATTTGAAATTAGACTTGATTTGAATTTAAATAGATTCAGGACTAGCCAAATTTGATTTGGGCTTGGACCATGATCTATGTGGGTTAAGTCAAATAAATTCAGATCAGAACCCAAACCTCTCGAATATGGATCTCATATGATGAGATGGCTAAAATCTCATCTCATGAGATAGAATTTAATGCATGACATTTATTTACCGAACGTCAGATTTATCCCTCATCTCTTTGGTTTTCTCATAACGACGGAACTAAACCAACGCCGCGACTCCTTGGTTTTCTTCGAATGTCGGAATTAAACCAAGCGCCGCGCCTTCGGCGTCTCTTCGCTTTTGCCAAACGACGGATTCTTAAATGTCAGAATTAAATGTCAAGGCTAAATCTAGACTATAAATAGAGGCATTCCCTCACCAGAGAACACAGAACAAAAATAGAACAACAATACACGATTTGTCATGGATTGTAATTCTAAATTGTCGTGGATTGTAATTCTAAAATGTTAGAATAGAAAATCCTGGTGATTCTGGTGTTAGCGGAAGCCTGGATCTTGGAGGAAGATTCAAGTGAGAGGATTCAAGATCAGCAAAGCTATTTTTCTGCGAGCTAGCACTCCCGAAAATCTGATCATTCGGGGCTTCGCGTGGACGATACTAGAGGCCGGACGATTGAACGGCTGCAGAGCAATAAGGATTTACCTACTGTTCTTAAGGTAAGTGATTTGATCCCTAGATCTTAAGGCAGGCTTCAAGATAATAGTGTGACTAGTCATCTTGAAGATCAAGATATGATCTTGATGTTTTTATATGCATATTTTAGATCAAACGACCCTGAATATATAGGCAAAGATATGATCTTGATGCATATTAGATAGATTAATATGTAATCTTTTAATTTTTGCAATGATAATAGTTATCAATTTTTAAAAATATGCATGCCTCGGAGACTATTTCTTCCTACACGACGCTTAAGTCAGCGCTCTGGGCAATAGCCGTGAGCTTGAGGAAGCCCAAAAGAGAAAGAGAGAGAGAGAGAGGCTTCGAGAAGAGCTCTCTCTGTGAGCATTTATGAGCGTTATGAGTGTGTTACTCGGTTGGGAGTCCCTCTTACCCATCTTATAGACGCTTAAGAGTTTGTCTGGCTTGAGTGGTTGAGGCTCCATAATGATGACTTTGATGGATGAAGTGTCAGAACTGATGTCCGTGAAGCATGGGGTGCTGTAGGGCATGGCTGATCGCTACGGCGCTTGCCAGATGTGTCCCCTACGTCATCTTTTTTTTTTGCATTCCTGCGCGGACAACGATAAGTGATAAAGTTAGGCATGTGGGCCCCAAGGTGCATCCATTTGAGCAGAAGATGCAGTTTGGAGTTGAAGCCAGCTGTCTCTTGTAGAGAATTGACTATAGAGTGCTTGCATGGTACTGTTCATGGAGGCCGACACTATTCATGGCCGAGAGCAAACACTGTTCATGGAGGCCGACACTGTTCATGGCCGAGAGCGAACACTGTTCATGGCCGATGAGAGAGAAAAGGTGGTAGACTCGGAGAGACCGCCCTGGACCTGTTGGGCCCGTGGAGGAAAGGCCAATTCACTAAGGTCGAGCCCATATGTGGTCGTAGTGGCCTATGGGGGGCCCACAGGCCCCATCAGATGACCCCCACACTCCTTAAGCTTGTGTGCCCTGCGTCAGTTAAGCGAAAGGAGTGTAGAACTCTTTACCTTCGTGCCCGCCCTTTCATGTCAGCTTTAACTGTGATTCCTTCAAGGTGGGGAAGCTCCTCTCCTTTTGTGATGCCTTGTGTAAACATCCTCACGCTCTTTGGAGCCATGCTTTTTGCTTGTTCAAGAACTTTAAGCAAAGTTAGAAGGTAAGTTAGTTACCTTTGACAGGAAGCTAGTAATCCCCTCCCGATGCGGTGCTCGGAAGTGAATGCCCGTTAGCTGTGAGTCGGGGGTTGACCTCTCCCGGCTGTGAGCTAGTTGGGTCTTCTTCTCTTGTTATAAAGTTTGGAGGCGGGTGCCCGTCAACTGTGAGCTGAGGAGTTGGCCTCTCCCAGCTGTGAGTTGTCTTGGGGCTTCTTGATGGCTGAAAGTAACCAGCAATGTGTTGCAAGTATATAATTTAGATAAAGGTCTTACTCGATTGGCCATTGGCCGTTGATACAGAGTTGAAGCCGCTGAGGCTGAAATGAAGCCGTTGAGACTACGATGATGCCATTGAGGCAAAGGGAGCTGTTGAGGTCGATTGCCCATTTGACGTTGATTCAGTTTTTGGCTTTTGGTGCCGAGCTGGCCTCGGGCTTGAGTGTCGATGGTTCATCGGGCTTTGAGTGCCAGCCAGAGTCGAGCTTGTTGTTGAGAGCCGATGGTTCATCGCTCTGCCAGTGGTACACTGGGCTTATGGTGCCGGCACTTGGGGCCGACCGAGGCCTTCCCTGCTGGACCTGGACTTATGGTGCCGGTGCTTGGGGCCGACCGAGGCCTTCCCTGTTGGACCCGGGCTTATGGTGCCGGCGCTTGGGGCCGACCGAGGCCTTCCCTGCTGGACCCGAGCTTATGGACGGCAATGCGAGGTTGGTCTTGGATGTTGTTGCAAGGTAAATCTTCCCTGCATGACATTTTTAAGTATTAATGAAAGAAAACTGTCTTAAGTGCAATGTACTTAGCTCTTGTAGGACCCATGTTTTTCTTTTGCGGAGTTGAGCACCTCCGCCCGCTGGTGGTCTGCCCCCAGGGAATCATGTTAGTTGGATTGGAGGTGTTGTTGTCCTTACTTGGGTCTTCCCTCGCATTGGAGGCCAGGACAAGATGTATGTGGCCGGAAAGAAGCTAGAAACCGGGACAAAGCTGGAGGTCGTTGAGGAAAGCCTCGACAGTTGACGATCGTTGAAGACGAATGGCTGGGAGAGTCCATCGAGGGCGTTGCTGAGAGTTGATATCAGCGGAGTAAAAAGGCCGACGGAATTGCTGAGAGGACCCTTTGCCTAGCTCTTTCTTTGAAGAGATTGATTTTCCTCGGTGTTGAAGCTTGAGAGCAGCTAGAATGAAATCCATAAAAGGTCCTGGGCTCAGTTTGGCTTTTGGGTGTAATAGAGAGGAGAGAGAGGAAAGTTGGAGTCCATAGTCAAAGCCTTTTGTCATCATCTTCCTTCTTACATTAATTGCAACAATACCTCTCGGCTTACTACCATAAGAGATTAAAATGCCCATAAATGCTTGAGGTGACGGATAATGTCTCAAGTTCATCCCTTTTGGAAATTACTCGCCATCCACCTCTGACTGATTGTTGAGCCTTTGAGTGAGTTCTTTCAGCCGCCGGTGTTGTTCATCCAGGTGCTTAGATGACGCATGATGGTGATAACTTCTCCCCGAAGAGATTTTCTGCTGATGGATCGTTGACTAATGGGTACAGCTATCACGAGCGATACGAGAGGCTTGGGCTGCTGCTGAGTGGCCACCGAGCGTTGCCTCTGCAGTTCATAAACTACTGCATTCAAGGCTTGAACTTATTGATTGAAGATGACCAGGTGGTTAATTAGAGCAGCTAAGGTTGGTGGTGAAGGAGCAGAGAGGGTGGCCTTGTGCTGCCTAGTGTGATGTGGATGCCCCCAGCATGATTGGTGAGAACCTTCGGCATGCGCATCACCACCAGAGCTATCTTAGAGGGGACGGAGACTTATAGCCCAAGGAGACAAAGCTTTCTTTCCCTCCGTGCGTGCCCCTCCTATCTGGCGCGTCAATCTGTTGACGCCAAATCACCGGCCTCGAGCATCTGGTCGCCTCCTCCAGCGAGCCCGGGGTCCTCCGGGGAGCTCCTTACGCCTGCGGGCCTGCAAACAAGTCTCGGGGGCTGAAAATTCCAGCGGGGACCCTCCGACGTTCAAATCAGCACTCTGGGCAACAGCTGTGAGCTTGAGGAAGCCTGAAAGAGAAGAGAGAGAGAGAGAGGCTCCAAGAAGAGCTCTCTCTATGAGCGTTTAGGAGCGTTATGAGTGTGTTAACCGGTTGGGAGTCCCTCTTACCCATCTTATAGACGCTTAAGAGTTTGTCTGGCTTGAGTGGTTGAGGCTCCATAATGATGACTTTGATGGATAAAGTGTCAGAACTGATGTCCGTGAAGCATAGGGTATTGCAGGGCATGGCCGACCGCTACGGCGCTTGCCAGACATGTCCCCTACGTCATCTCTTTTTTTTGCATTCCTGCACGAACAACGATAAGTGATAAAGTTAGGCATGTGGGCCCCAAGGTGCAGCCATTGGGGCAGAAGATGCAGTTTGGAGTTGAAGCCAGCTGTCCCTTGTAGAGAATTGATTATAGAGTGCTTGCATGGCACTGTTCATGGAGGCCGATACTGTTCATGGCCGAGAGCGAACACTGTTCATGGAGGCCGACACTGTTCATGGCCGAGAGCGAACACTGTTCATGGCCGAGAGCGAACACTGTTCATGGAGGCCGACACTATTCATGGAGGCCGACACTGTTCATGGCCGAGAGCGAACACTGTTTATGGAGGCCAACACTGTTCATGGCCGAGAGCGAACACTGTTCATGGCCGAGAGCGAACATTGTTCATGGAGGCCGATACTGTTCATGGCCGAGAGCGAACACTGTTCATGGCTGAGAGAGAGAAAAGGTGGTAGACTCGGAGAGACCGCCTTGGACCTGTTGGGCCCGCGAAGGAAAGACCGATTCACTAAGGTTGAGCCCATATGTGGTCGTAGGGGCCTATGGGGGCCCACTGGCCCCATTAAAACTGATCCCTAGCAACCTAGACAAACTCTAGTCTAGTCTACACTGTTTCTTTTATTTTAAAGAGTCCACATCTCGATACCAGCAGTGAAACCCCTCCCATCGTTCAGTGCTTGTTATTTTCAGGAATCTTGCAGGAATCTCTAATTCCAGCATGCACACCATCCACACAAGAAACCATATTTCAATCCATCGGCATCTGGTTTTTTTGCTGCCCTCACAACCCTATTTGGAATGGGTTATCTCGTCAAAGTCAGGTAAACGACTTCTAGATAGAAAGTATAGTATAGAAAATGCTTCATATCTCCCTCCAAATATTCCCAGAAATCTCCCAGAATCATGGAAGTAAAGTAGGCATTTCAGTTTTTATTAAATCATTTATTTGTCTAGCTGCTGATTATCTAGCTAATAATGACATCCTCTTCTTAAATGCTTTTATGGGACCATGACTTTCCATAACAGTTGGTAGTGCTTCTCCAGAAACATGCATAACGGATCGATGATCTTCCTGAGATTGATCTTGCTATCTTGTTATTAATAAAAGAAAAAAGAAATCATTTATTTATCATTTTCAGCTTAAGGAAATTAGATTCACTTCTATTACAAAGACATTATTAGATAGGAAAATTCTATATTGCTTTTATTTATTTATAAATTCATGCTGTAAAATAAAGACATAAGGTATTGTATGAAGTCATTAGGATATTGTATGGTAGCATTGAAGGATTTAGATTGAGTTCTCTTTTGAAAAATATTATAAAAGACACTGTAGTTGAAACCCAGATTAGATATATAGCAAAGTAGTAATCATTTGCTGATGTACAAGGATGATGACATTGCCTAAACTAACGATTAGGACTTTACAATTGTCATTTGTCTTCAATAAAAATTTAGAAAAAGTCCTTAATGGCTAAGAGAGAGTCATTGGTTGAAAGGTCCGAGGGAGTAGTTGATTTAGACTGGTCCAACTCATTGGGTCTTTTTTATTATTATTTTTCGTTTGTTTGTTTGTTTGGTTGGTTGTTACGTTCAAGGTCGCAGTCGCAATCTCTCCAATGCAAAACAATGCGCGTGAAGTGAAGGCAAGGTCAGGAGCGTTCAGACAAGCTGGGAGGCGGGACCAGGGTCGTTGGATTAAATGTTTTTGGAGGATGGTTACAAAGTCGTTCGTGATGAAATCAGGGGACCCATACTCGCGATTTGGCAGTGTAACAATATATATTTTCCATGGCAACAATAAATATTATGGTAGAAAAGTTTCTCTTATTATTGATGGTAAAAGTAGTATAAATGTAGCATCCGAGGACCTTATAGAAAAATTTAATTTTAAGATAGTACCATATTCAAAACCTTTTAAGAACAATTGCTAATTCACATGGAATCACCACCCCAACGTTGCTTATCCGAGAGTGATCTTATCCTTGTTATTTTGAGATTATCATATTTAATATATTATATCCCAATGATCAAAAATCCTCTTATATCCATGACTAATATGTTTAGTACGCTATGATAATCCAACATTACTAACAATATGTATATTAAAACCATCCTTGATACATTTGTAATTACAGTGATAATTTAACATTAGTTCATATTTTATTATTATAATGTTTAGATAAAATTATAATAATATTCTTTTATATTATTTATATATCATAATGTTAAATATGTCTTGAATTTTATATATTGGGCCCGGTTTTTTGACCCGACCCGATATTCTTGTTAGGCCCGGACCAAACCGGTCCGCTAGGGTTTATTTTATGGAAGTATTTTTTGGGGCGTATATATAGATATACGTGTGAAAACTTCTTTAAGGGTTTTGTGGCCTCCTTCTTTCTTTGATAATGGAATTTTGTTTGCCTTGCCCGTGGATGTAGATCACCATGATCGAACCACGTAAATTCCTTTGTTTGTTTATTGTTTGATTTGTTTTTGAGTTTGATTTCTGCAACAAACTGGTATCAGAGCCATGGTTCGGAAATAATTTTGTTGAAAAAAAAAGGGGATAAACCAAAACCCTAATCCTTTTTTTTTTTGGGTTTTTTTTTTTTCACCGCCTGCCGCATCCTCTGTTTTTCTTCTTCCGTTGGCCGTGGCCTTGGGGTTCTCCACGCGGTTGTTCCTTGCTGCGGATCGGGCGAAGCCCTGCCGCTGGGGAGATTCGCCCTGCCGCTGGGGAGAGGGAGCTCTTCTCTCTCTCATCTGGGCGATGCTTCTTTCCTTCGCAAGGATTTGGAGGCCGTAAAGAGTTCTTTGGAGGCGGCATCGCCGCTGGTGTTTTCTTCTCTCTCTCATCTGGGCGGTGACGGCTTGAAGGGGCTTTTGTTTTTCTTCTCGATTCCTCTCTCTTGTATCAGAAGGTTGCCGGTGGAGTGGTTTTCCCTTGACCCTCTTTTACCACGCACTCAGAGAGAGAGAGCGAGAGAGAGAGAGAGAGAGAGAGTTTCTAGGCGATCATTTCTGGTTTTCTGGCCACGGGTTAGAGGTGTTCTGTTCTGGTTCCAATTCGTTTGAGAGATCGCAGGGCATCTAGTCTTCTATTGTATTTAGCTTGTGTTATTTCCGTATTAGAAGAGTGGGGCTTTTTTTTTTTTTTTGGTTATCTGCCTCTCCGTGCTAGCCATTTTATTGGATTCTGTGAAGGAGGATTCTGTGTGCAGTATAGTCTAATTCAGTTTTCACATTAAGAAGAAGCCGCCAGAGGGGAGAGGAGAAGAAAGGGATCTCATTAGGGTTTCGATCTCTGCCCTAGCTGCTCCTTCCGTGGTATCTCGAGATCTTTGTTTATCTCTTGTCTGCTTGGTTGCTCGACTTTCTTGTCTGAAAGGGGTTTCTTCACCATTCAAAAGCTAGGGCTTTTGCACCGGATTTCAGCCTCCTCTGTTTCCGTCCGTGAAGCTGCTCCGTCCGTGAAGCTGTTCCAGGATCTCTCCTACTTCTTCAATCCAAACGGAAAGATCGTTTCGTTCTTAGGAATTTTTGGGATGTCATCTTTGAAGTTTCAGATTGCACCATTTGATGGACAGAACAACTTCGGATTATGGAGAATAAAGATGAAGGCTTTATTGAAGCGAGAGGGTTCTGTTAGGGCACTGGATAATAATTATACAGATGACATGACCATGGCTGAGATTGAAGAAATGGATGAGAAGGCGCATAGTGCGATCCAGTTGTCTCTAGAAGACAATGTTTTGCGAGAAGTCGCAGATGAGGAAACAGCGGCCGGTCTTTGGAAGAAACTGGAAAGTCTCTACATGAAGAAATCTTTAACATCGAGACTTTATTTGAAGCAGCGTCTTTATACCCTAAAGATGCGAGAAGGTACGCCTATTAAGGAACACTTGAATGAGTTTAATAAGATTGTTATGGATATGAAAAATCTAGATATTAAACTCGAGGATGAAGATCAAGCTTTGATCGTGTTATGCTCATTGCCTGCCTCATACTAAAATTTTGTGAACTCAATGCTTTATGGACGTGAATCCATAACTCTAGAGGATGTTAAAGCATCCTTGAATTTGCAGAATTGAGAACAAATTGAATGGAAATACTAGTGGAGACAGGGCAGATGGTTTATTCGTGAGAGGTAGGGCCAAGAAGAAGGATAAAGCTTTTAGAAAGAAATCTGTTGGTCGTTCAAAATCTAGGCCACCTGGAGATACGACGAACGTTGAGTGCTACTATTGTCACAAGAAAGGACATTACAAGTCAGATTATCCTGTGCTCAAGAGAAAGGATAAGCAACGTAGTCAATGTCAAGATGCGGCAAATATTGCTGAGAAAGATGAGTCTAGTGTGTCAAACAGAGTTCTTACGACATGCTCTGTTGTTAGTCTTTCAAACGATGTTTGGATAATGGATACAGGAGCATCATATCACATGTGCCCAAATAGGGAATGGTTCACCACATATGAACCATTGAATGGTGAATCAGCTTTTATGGGAAATGATACAGTATGCAAAATTGTGGAAATTGGTACTGTTCAGATTAAGTGCCATGACAAAGTTGTGAGAACCTTGACTGAAGTTAGGCACATACCAGACTTAAAGAGAAACCTTATTTCTTTGAGCTGTTTGGATTCCATTGGGTGTATGTACTCAGGTGGAGGTGGAGCTCTAAAAGTCACCAAAGGCAATCTAGTTGTGATGAGAGGAAACAAGGTGAATCACTTGTATCATCTACAGGGTAGCACAGTTATGGGTTCTTTGATTGGCACAGCAAATTCTGTTTCTGCTGATGATAGAACAAAATTGTGGCATATGCGTTTGGGCCATATGAGTGAGCGTGGCATGACAGTTTTGAGTAAACATGGTTTACTATGTGATGAGCGGACAACCTCACTAGATTTCTGTGAGCACTGTGTTCTTGGCAAGCAGTGCAAGGTCAGTTTTAGTACAGGCACACATTCAACGAAGGGTACACTCGACTACATACATTCTGATTTATGGGGACCGGCACAGGTTCCATCTAAGGGTGGTGCTCTTTACTTTGTGACATTTATTGACGATTATTCCAGAAAAGTTTGGGTTTATTTTCTGGAAAGAAAAAGTGAAGTGTTTGAAACCTTCAAGAAGTGGAAAGCCCTTGTTGAGAATCAGACAGGGAAGAAGATCAAACGTCTGAGGACCGATAACGGTCTTGAGTTCTGTGGTGGTGATTTTAATGAATTCTGTGCAGATGCAGGTATCGTTCAACACCGTACAGTCAGGTACACTCCACAGCAAAATGGAGTGGCAGAAAGGATGAACAGAACTCTATTGGAGAGGGCAAGATGCATGCTCTCTAATGCTGGCATGAAAAAGGCCTTTTGGGCTGAAGCAGTTAACACGTCTTGCTATCTGGTTAATCGCTCTCCTTCAACAGCAATTGAATGCAATACTCCTTTTGAGATGTGGTCAGGTAAGCCTTGTGATTATTCAAATCTAAAGGTTTTTGGATGCCCTGCTTACTATCATGTTAAGGATGGTAAACTTGAACCTAGAGCAAAGAAGTGTATCTTTATTGGTTATGCTGATGGCGTGAAGGGTTATCGTCTGTGGTGCATAGAACCTAATTCACCTAAATTCATTATTAGTAGGGATGTTACTTTTAATGAAAAGTTTATGCTAGATCAAAGGAATGTTGTTGATGAGTCTGCAGGAAAACATGAGAGTGATACAAATGAGGTGGAGCAGCCATACTCTATTGCTACTGGCAGAGAAAGGAGGAAGATTCGACCCCCTCAAAAATATGGGTTTTCTGATCTAGTGGCTTATGCTCTTACGACAGCAGAAGATATGGGTATTCAGGAACCATCTACTTATACTGAAGCTGTTACTTGTTCGGAATCAGAAAAGTGGACTGTTGCTATGGCTGAAGAATTGGAATCACTTCACAAGAACCAGACTTGGGACTTGGTGCCATTGCCTAAAGAAAAAAGAGCCATTGGGTGTAAATGGGTCTTTAAGAAAAAGGAAGGTATTCCAGGCGTTGAAATTAGTAGATGCAAGGCAAGACTTGTAGCTAAAGGTTACAATCAGATGGAGGGAATTGATTATGATGAAGTGTTCTCTCCTGTTGTGAAACACACTTCTATTCGTGTGTTGCTGGCTATAGTTGCTCAATTTGACTTAGAGCTTGAGCAACTCGATGTGAAGACAGCTTTTTTGCATGGTGAGCTTGAGGAGACTATTTATATGGCCCAGCCTGAGGGCTATTATGTAGAAGGCAAGGAAGATCATGTATGTCGATTGAAGAAATCGTTGTATGGTTTGAAGCAGTCTCCGAGACAGTGGTATAAAAGATTCGACAGTTTTATGATACGGAGCGGTTATCATAGGAGCAGCTATGATAGTTGCGTGTATTTCAGGAAGGTTTCAGATAAATCCTTTGTCTATCTCCTTTTATACGTGGATGACATGCTCATTGCTGCAAAGAACATGACAGATGTGTTGATCTTGAAGAAATGTCTCAGTAAGGAGTTTGAAATGAAAGATCTTGGTCCTGCCAAGAAGATCTTAGGAATGGAGATTCAGAGAGACAGAAAAGCAGGTAAGTTATATCTCTCACAGAGGAGATATATTGAGAAGGTACTTGAGAAGTTTGGGATGCAAAACTCTAAGCCTATCAGTACACCTTTAACATCACATTTTAGACTCTCAGCTATACATTCACCTCAGTCAGAGGTCGAGGAAGCTGCAATGTCTTCTGTCCCATACTCCAGTGCAGTTGGTAGCTTGATGTACGCTATGGTATGCACTCGTCCCGACATTGCACAGGCAGTTAGTGTGGTGAGCAGATATATGGCACATCCTGGAAAGGTCCATTGGCAGGCAGTGAAATGGATACTTAGGTATCTTAGAGGCACCACAAAATTGGGCCTAATGTTTGATAGAAATAGTTCTAACTGTACTTCTGTTGTGGGATTTGTGGATTCTGATTATGCTGGGGATATTGATAAGAGAAGGTCTTTGACTGGCTATCTTTTCATATTATCTGGCTCGGCTATAAGTTGGAGATCAACTTTACAGTCGACAGTTGCTTTGTCTACAACAGAGGCAGAGTATATGGCAGCAGCAGAAGCAGTAAAAGAAGCTATTTGGTTACGAAATCTTGTTCAAGAACTTGGGCTCAAGCAGGAAGACAATTCAGTTGTCTTTTGTGACAATCAGAGTGCTATTTGCTTGATTAAAATCAAGCATATCATGAGAGGACTAAGCACATTGATATCAAGTATCACTTTATTCGAGAGGCATTTACTGAGAGAAATATTACAGTAAAGAAAGTAGATACTACTGACAATCCTGCTGATATGCTGACCAAGATAGTTCCCGCCAACAAGTTTAAGCATTGCTTGGACTTGATTGGCATGCTTGTTTGAGGTTTGCTCCTTCTGGGGCTTGGTGGCGAGGTGAATGAAAGTTATATTTTTGTGTTTCCTGAAGTGGATATGTTTTTCGCTGCATCCCTTGTTTCCTACACCGAGTTAGCTCACGTAGGCTTAGGGATGCTGGGAGAATATGTTCGACTTCTAGTTTGTTAAATTCAAGCCAAGGTGGAGATTTGTTAAATATGTCTTGAATTTTATATATTGGGCCCGGTTTTTTGATCCGACCCGATATTCTTGTTGGGCCCGGACCAAACCGGTCCGCTAGGGTTTATTTTATGGAAGTATTTTTTTGGGGCGTATATATAGATATACGTGTGAAAACTTCTGTAAGGGTTTTGTGGCCTCCTTCTTTCTTTGATAATGAAATTTTGTTTGCCTTGCCCGTGGATGTAGATCACCATGATCGAACCACGTAAATTCCTTTATTTGTTTATTGTTTGATTTGTTTTTGAGTTTGATTTCCGCAACACATAATATTATATTATATTGTGATGTTATAATTATAAGTATATTATATTATGTTAATATGCAAAAATATCGAGTATCTTCTTTAATGGATGAAGAGTATTTTGGTGCCCAAATCATAGTACAAGATCATTATTTAAGAATGATTTTAGAGAGCAATCCTTAAGAATGGGTATGGGAATAACTAGGTTGGACAGTAATTTTAGAGGTAAGGATAATTTAGGATTATCATCATATGAAATCATTAAAGTACAACTAAATGTAGTGTTCTCATTACCTTCATTTATATTACCAATGATCCTGAGTGAATATCTCATAGCATCTTGGTAAATGATTATATTATTTATATGAGCAAAAAGTGTCTTATTACTTTCAAATGAGCAAAGATTATATTGATTAGGCTTCGTGTGATGTTATACCCATAAAGTCAGCCTTATTCTACTTGGTTATCAGCCATATTCTATTTGGTTATCTTTGGGTATAAAACAAAATGTCACTTATGGTAAAAGGGATAATACATATATTTTCAAAATAAATAAGATAGATACGATAATACATATATTCAAAATAAACAAGATAGATATTACATTTTGCTTTCTCAAAAGTTACTTCCTATTACTACTAAGAAGAATGTTGAAAGGATTGAAGAAAAGCCCGCAATTAAGAAGCAACCTCTAAATTCTATAGTCAAATAGTTTTTAGTTGTTACAATTGGAACAAGTTGAAAAGATGATAAATTTGAAGGTTATTACTTCTTATATCATATTAATTCATCAAGAGCCAAATCTTTGAGAATTGATATAACCAAAAGTTCTCATATCTTCTATCTAAATTAAAGACAATGATTTCTAAAAGAAACGCTTATCAAGGACTCATGTAAAGGAGGACTATTAAAACTCAAAAGAAAGTATGCTTACATCATAAGCTATACATGAACAAGCTTGAAAATAGTCCTTAAAGATTTATGCTAAACTAAGATAGTACAATGAAATATATTTGTAAGACCAATGGACTAGTGTACTTACTCAAAGAAGAAATATGTGATAATTTATAGGAGTTCATTGAGTTTAAATTTCTATCTAACAATAATCAGCATCAGCTTCTATCCCTTGTTTTATATGGTCATTAAAAAAAGGCAAACAAGCCTACCTCTCACTTGGCCAGAAGCAGAAGGAAAACAAAACAAAACCAAGAGCAACAAACAAGAGAGAACAGCCATGGCAAAATTAAATACGATAAACTGCCCCATGAGAAGTGGCCGTGTACCGAGTGCCAACCAAAAGTCCTTTCTATATATAAAATGAATCGGAAACCATGCTACTATGCTTTGAAATGATGTAACAAAAACAGTGGGACAAGGTTTAGTGGTCCATCTAGCACTCACCAGTCTCATTCTATCAAAGAATTTTGTGAATGTATCAAAGAATTTTGTGATATGAAGCACAAGATAACCATTTACACAGGCAGCAATGAAAATTTTGCAATCAATTATACTTTGTGAATGTATCAATCTTTTAAATAAAATCCCAAACATTTATGCAATCAATCATAAACTACTCAACTCAACTAAACTAATAATTAGATTTATGCATTTGATATGTTGTGCGGTACGTTTCGCGATACATCATTCACGATAGAAAATTAAATAATTTATAGTTGAAGAACATACGAACTATTGTCTGACTCGCGCATAACTCTTGGATCCCGAAGTATGGAGAACAGACAGAGATGCTCGTGCAGCTTTACCAATATTAGAATATGTCTGCAAAATCAAATAAATATTTTAATAAAGTATCTTAAAAGATTAAATAACAAGAAGATTAAATAACAAGATACATGTTCCCTTTCGGAGAATCAATAATGAACTAACTCCATCCACTGATGAGGGGGTACATCAGGAGGCAGAGTACAAACTATTTGCTCCTTGGTTATACCCGGCAACTTGTACTTCATCTTCAAATGTGCCTTATATTCTTTTCATTTTCGGTTGAGAGACTTCAGTACAAAGTCATTAGAGGATGAAGGAAGTACAAACTTGGACTGTAAAAGAAAAAATATTAAAACTGAAAAAATATAAAACATAGCATAATATACAAATAAGAACTATTTAGATTCATTTTTTTTACCTGCACAACTTGTAGGATCTCAACTTTATACGTCGGAAGCATGTCATCTCCTGCACCGACAGTAGGATCATGATGCCCCGAGGATGATGGACCTGCAATAGATGCTGAAGGAGTGGATGCAGTGTCTGGAACTAAAGGACTAGCATCATCATGCTATGCTGATGTAGAAGGGCCGACCTCTGTCCGTGAGTGCGGCATAATGTCACCAATCATTTACAACAGAATCAGAGTTAGTGAAAATAAATATTAATTTAATATAATAATTACTATAAAATTTAATACATTGCAAAATTTAGTACCAATAAGAATCAAGCATTATCATTTTCTTCAAATTCTATCCTAACCAAGGTTACCGTAGCATGTACATCATCAACCGGAACAAAATCAAATGGCATGGAATGCGTATAGGTGTCATCATCTTTATCATCTTCCAGCTGCTTTTCCATATCATATAATTCCCTAGGTTTTGTTTTAATAACAGTAGCCCAATCTTTATCTTTTGCATCTTGTATAAAAAATACTTGACGAGCTTGAGAAGAAAAAATGAATGGATCATCCTTCAATAAGACACCAGTATGTATCAACCTTGTAAAACTAACAAGTGTAAATCCATTTGCATCATTTTTCAAACCCCTTGATGAGTTGATATCTACCCAATCACATCTAATAATATGACTTTAAAGACTCTGTAGTAACTCAATTCATAAATATCTTTTAGTGCACCTTAATAAAATTTTCCATCTACTTCCACCATCACACTGCTATTCTATGTTCTTCTAAATTTCTCACGATCGTTAGTATGGAATTTAAAACCATTGATTATGAAACCATTATATCTATTGACAACTTTGTTAGGTCCTCGAGATAGGGCTATTAATTCAGCTGATAAATTTCTCTCCATCATCGATGTACCTAAAACATAATAAAAAATGTTAACAGGGTATTTGATGTTAATTCAATACATATATTCTCTATTGAGAAATTTGGGAGATTGTAATTATTTAATTACCCCAACTTTATTGATTTTGATGATTTCCAAAAGCCATGAGTATTTTTAAGGAAATAATGAGTTTATTTATCAAAAACCTTGAGCTTATTCAAAATGAAAGCAATGGACTCTCAATGTTTAAATTCACTGAGTTTTGAATCAATTTGAAAAAGAAGTTTCAAGCTCTATATTTAAGATTTCAAAAAGGAATTTTTACATGTTATATTTCAATCAATGATTTCTTGAAACATGTCTTGAATTCATGCTTAATGTCATATTTATTGTATTCAAGTCAAAATATCATTTAAAATTATTCTGGGACGAATTTCAAAGTCAATCAAGAAAATTTCTGATTTTTGATACGTTCCGGAGCCGACTCTAGAGTTTCAGAGTCGACTCCAGTAAGTAACAGAGATTTCTGATTTTCTCGAGTCGACCCTTGGATTTCAAGAGTCGACCCCTGACTCTGTGCGAGCCGACTCCTGGACTGTGTGAGCCGACTCCGCTCAAACAACAGAAAGCATGTTTTTTGAGCGCTTCTCGAGTCGACTCCCCATTTTCTTCGAGTCGACCCCCGACTGTTGGAGCCGACACTTTGGTTCTTCGCGAGTCGACCCTCTAACATTTTAAATGTTTCTATTTTTAGTAAACGACTTCGAGCCGACTCCCACAGTGCTCGAGTCGACTCCGCGAAATTCTGGGCACGATTTTTCACGATGACACGTCACTCCAACGGTAATATTTTCAAATAACGGCTATATTTCTGTGTTTCTAACGGATATATTTTTGCAGAATCTATAAATAGAGGAGCTCTTTTCAAATCAAAAACAATAATAGAGTGGTGAAAAGAGAGAAAAGAAAATCTTTCAAAAAGAGAGAAAAATAGAGCTTCATTGGAAAAATCATTTGAGTCAAGAAAAGAGATTCAAAAGGAGTGAAATCAAAGAGAGAGATTCGTGTGCTCCAGATCTACAATCTACAAAAAGTTCAAGAGGAGATCCCAAAGCAACCAAGAGCAAAATCAAGATCTTCCAACCTAGAAGAAAAAGGAAGAAAAGCTTCAACCAACGTCCAAAGCCCCAAAGCTAGGAGAATCTGTGCTGAGGCCTGATTCCACACTTCAAAGGAGTTGGAGAAGAGAAGCAAAGAAGCCAAGCCTGCATTCAAGCTTATTAAATCAGGCTTTTCTAAACCTAAGCTTTATTTTGATTATTCTGCTCTAGAGGAGCTGTTTGTATTTAAACTCTGATTTATTTTCTTGTGTACTGATTCAATCAGTGGATTGAATCAGTGGAGGTAGTTGTACCTCGTTGTAAGCTTGGGATAGCTTACGTTTTGGGTTCGTTGTGATCCCGTTAAAAACAACGAGTTGGGTTTTGTGCTGGTAAGCCCGTGTAAAACCGGCTGGGTTCGTTGTGATCCCGGAAAACAACAAGTTTGAGTTGTGAGCTTGTAAAACAACTCGGCTGTAATCTAGGGAGATTATAGTGTGGACCCAAGTGAATCTTGGGAGTGGACGTAGGTGCTGGTTGCACCGAACCACTATAAAATCTTCTTGTGTTTGCCGTGCTCATTTGTCTCTCACTCTATCTCTCTTATATTTCTGTTTGTGCATTGCTTATAAGTTAATTTCTCTCACTTGCACATCTTGAGTTAATTTGTTTAAAACATTTCAAAAAGTCTTAAATTTTTAAGAACCCAATTCACCCCCCCCTCTTGGGTTGCCATCTGGGCCAACAATTGGTATCAGAGCAAGTGCTCATTTAGAATTTGATCTCACGATCAAGGGCTAAAGATCCTTATGGCAACACAAAGTGGTTCATGTTTTGCTGAAGGTCATTCTACGAATAGACCTCCTTTATTTAATGGAACCAACTATTCATATTGGAAAGCTAGAATGAGAATATTCATTCAAGCTTCTGACTATGAATTGTGGGGAGTAATAATGAATGGACCTAGTACACCCACACACGTAGTTGATGGCACTATTGTTCCTAAGCCCGAAAGGGATTGGAATGATAATGATAGGAGAATGGCACAATTAAATGCTAAAGCCATTAACATTTTGTATTGTTCCTTAGATTCTAATGAATTCAACCGAATCTCAACATGTAATTCCGCAAAAGAAATTTGGGATAGGTTGGAAATAACACATGAAGGAACAACCAAGTAAAAGAATCAAAGATAAATATTTTGGTTCATAAATATGAATTATTTACCATGGAACAAAATGAAACCATCACATGCATGTTCACTAGATTCACTGATATTGTGAATGGTTTGAAAAGTCTTGGAAAAGTATATACTAACTCTGAGCTTGTTCGCAAAATTCTTAGGTCACTTCCAAGGACTTGGGAAGCCAAGGTGACAGCCATACAAGAAGCCAAAGATCTGAACATCCTACCATTGGAAGAGCTTCTTGGTTCGCTAATGACTCATGAGCTTCAAGTTAAACAACATGTCAATGAGGATGAGTCAAGAAAGAAGAAGACCATCGCCCTCAAAGCTGCAAAAGGAAGAAGCAGCAGCGATGATGAAGAGGATGATGATGATGAGACAGCCCTCCTTGCAAGAAATTCAAGAAGTTTATGCAAAGAAGGAGGCCCTTCCACAAGAAGAGATTTGTATCAAAAATGGAAGGAGAAAAAGAAAAGGATAAGAAAAAGGAAAGGAAAGGACAAAGAGAAAGAGCCCTTAGTATGTTATGAATGTAAAAAGCCAGGGCATTTTAGATATGACTGTCCTTTACTTAAGAAGGCCTATAAGAAAAAGAAAAAGGCCTACATGGCAACTTGGACTGACATGAAGAGTCTTCTTCCGAAGAAGAAGAACAAAAAGAAGTTGCAAATGTTTGCTTCATGGCGGACGACAACGAAGAGGTAAGTACCGAAACCCCCGATGATGAATTTACTTTTGATGAAATGTTTGAAGCATTTAATGAATTGATGATTGATTTCAAGGCTTTGAAAAAGAAACACAAATCTTTGAAAACTGAAAACTTAAATTTAATTAATGAGAAAAATGAGTTAAATCTTGTAGTTAAAGATTTAAAAGATAAAAAGGAAACACTTTTTAATGAAAAGAATGATTTTTCTCATAAGATTGATTTGATTAAATCTGAGAATGAAAATCTAATTAAAGAAAAGAATCAATCTCTAATGAAAATGATTTTCTAAAGAAAGATGTTAAAAAGTATAAAGACATTGTTGAGAAATTTACTCTAAGCTCAACTAAACTAAATATGATTTTAGATAGTCAAAAAGCAGTTTTTGACAAAGCAGGTTTAGGGTATAACACATTTAGAAAACAAAAATCATTGAAAAATATTTTTGTAAAAGCTAACCAAAGTAATATTACTTGTTTTAAATGTAATCAAAAAGGACATAAATCTTTTGAGTGCAAAACAATAAGTAATAATGAAAAATTAAACACTAAAGGAAAGAAAATTTGGGTTCCGAAAGGAACAATTTTTATTGCTACTAACCATGAAGGACCCAAGAAAGCTTGGGTACCTAAACATAAAGTTTAAATTATGTTGCAGGAATGTCTTGTAGCCAAAAGATCAAAGAAAAAGTGGTACCTTGATAGTGGCTGCTCAAGACATATGACGGGTGACAAAGATGAATTCATCACCCTGGAAGAAAAGAAAGGTGGAGTTGTTACGTTTGGCGATAACGGTAAAGGTCAAATTATGGGCCTTGGTAAAGTTCGTATAACTCCATCTACATTTATTGATAATGTACTTTATGTTGATGGTTTGAAGCATAATCTAATTAGTATAAGCCAATTATGTGATAAAAACTTTAATGTTTCATTTAAATCTTCAATATGCACTGTAACTAATTCTATTGATAATAGCATTGTATTTACTGGTTATAGACATGGCAATGTTTACTTGGTTGATCTAGAAAAATTATCTTTGAGTGATCATTGCTTAATTGCTGACAATGCTAACATAAATGAAATTAGTTGGTTGTGGCATCGTAGATTAGGTCATGCAAGCACACACCTTATTTCAAAATTAATTAAAATGGATTTAGTTAAAGGCTTACCTAAACTAGATTTTGAAAACAACAAAATATGTGATGCATGTCAATTTGGAAAACAAACTAGAAGTTCTTTCAAATCTAAAAATGTTGTTTCAACTTCTAGGGCATTAGAGCTACTTCACATGGACCTTTTTGGACCAACTAGAACCACAAGTCTAGGAGGAAAGAAATATGGTCTAGTGATTGTAGATGATTCTAGATATACTTGGGTAATGTTTTTAGCTCACAAAGATGAGACTTTCTCGATATTCCTGAAATTCTTCAAGAAAGTCACAAATGAGAAAAACACTACCATAGTATCTCTAAGAAGTGATCATGGAACTGAATTTGAAAATCACTTATTTGAAAGTTTTGCACTGAAAATGGTATTAATCATAATTTTTCAGCCCCTAGGACTCCACAGCAAAATGGTGTAGTTGAAAGGAAAAATAGGACTCTAGAAGACATGGCCCGTACCATGCTATGCGAAAGTAACCTACCAAAGTACTTTTGGGCGGAAGCTATTAACACAGCATGCTACATCTTAATCGAGCCCTAATAAGACCAATCTTAAAGAAAACACCTTATGAATTATGGAATGAAAGAAAACCCAATATAAAATACTTTCATGCATTTGGATGTAAATGTTTTATTCATAATAATGGTAAAAACAATTTAGGAAAATTTGATGCTAAATCTGATGAAGGAATCTTTTTAGGATATTCAACAACTAGTAAAGCTTATAGAGTATTTAACAAGAAAACCTTAGTAGTTGAAGAATCCATTCATATAGTTTTCGATGAGTCTTTAGCATCTAGTTCTGAAAAGCTTGATGATGAGGAAGATACAAACATAATTGAAAAAGATCTTGAAAAACTTAATATTGAAGTATCTTCAGATCATGAGCAAGAAGCTAAAGATGATGATTCACATAAGGACGATGATCAATATTGATCATAATGATATAGATCTTCCAAGAGACTGGAGATATGCTCATAGTCATCCCAAGGAATTGATTATAGGTGATCCATCTCAAGGAATAAGAACTAGATCATATATGAGAAATATTAGTAATCATCTTGCATTTGTATCACAAATTGAACCTAAAACTATGAAGAAGCTGAAAAAGATAATAATTGGATGTTAGCAATGCAAGAAGAATTAAATCAATTTACAAGAAATAATGTATGGACTTTAGTTGAAAGACCTAAAAATCATTCAGTAATAGGATCAAAATGGGTTTTTAGAAATAAACTAGATGAAAATGGCATAGTAATTAGAAACAAAGCTAGATTAGTTGCAAAAGGATATAATCAAGAGAAGGTATTGATTTTGATGAAACCTTTGCACCTGTAGCTAGATTAGAAGCCATTAGCTATTACTTGCATTTGCATGTCATATGAATTTTAACTTATTTCAAATGGATGTTAAAAGCGCATTTTTAAATGGATTTATAAATGAAGAAGTTTATGTAGAACAACCACCAGGTTTTGAAGATCACGAATTTTCAAATCACGTTTTTAAATTGCACAAAGCTTTATATGGTTTGAAACAAGCACCTAGAGCTTGGTATGATAGGTTAAGTAAATTTTTAATTGAAAATGATTTACAAGAGGAAATGTTGATAAAACATTATTTTTGAAAAGAAAAAGTAAAGATTTACTTGTAGTACAAATATACGTTGATGACATTATTTTTGGTGCTACTAACGATTCTCTATGTCAAGAATTTGCCAAGTTAATGCAGGGAGAATTCGAGATGAGCATGATGGGAGAACTCAACTTCTTCCTTGGACTCCAAATCAAACAAAGCAAAGAGGGAATCTTCATCAACCAAACAAAATACACAAGAGAAATCCTAAAGAAGTTTGGTATGGAATCAATGAAACCCCTCGGAACACCAATGAGTCCTTCATGCAAGCTGGACAAAGATGAAGAAGGTAAAAAGGTTGATCAAAAGTATTATCGAGGTATAATCGGATCCCTTCTTTATTTAACGCAAGTAGACCAGATATTATGTTTTCTGTATGTTTATGTGCTAGATTTCAATCAGAACCTAAAGAATCACATTTAATAGCNAAGGTTGATCAAAAGTATTATCGAGGTATTATCGGATCCCTTCTTTATTTAACCGTAAGTAGACCAGATATTATGTTTTCTGTATGTTTATGTGCTAGATTTCAATCAGAACCTAAAGAATCACATTTAATAGCTGTTAAAGAATATTAAGATATCTAAATGGAACAAAAAATGTAGGTTTATGGTATTCTAGAGACTCAACATTAAACCTAATTGCATACTCAGATTCTGATTATGCTGGATGTAAATTAGATAGAAAAAGCACAAGTGGTGCATGCCAATTCTTAGGAAGTAACTTAATCTCATGGTTTAGCAAAAAGCAAAATTCAGTTGCATTATCAACTACTGAAGCTGAATATGTAGCAGCTGGAAGTTGCTGTGCGCAAATCCTATGGATTAAGCGACAACTTGAAGACTATGGTATCACACTTAATAAGACACCCATAAAATGTGATAATACAAGCGCAATCAATTTAACTAAAAATCCAATTCAACATTCAAGGACAAAACACATAGAAATTAGATATCACTTTATAAGAGAACATGTAACTAATGAAGAAATTTGTCTTGAATATGTTAACACTGAAGAACAATTAGCTGATATTTTACAAAACCTTTAAGCGAAGAAAGATTTTGTTATCTTAGAGGAGAATTAGGGATTTGTGATCCTTTGGAATAGATTTTGAAACCCTAAGGAAATGTATCTAGAGTTCTTTCAATTTCTCAAAATCTTAAGGAAATTTTATCTAGAACTCATATCAATTTGATCTCTCAAAATCCATGATTTTTAATCATACTCAAAGATCAAATTCCGGACTCATTTCAGATTCTCTGAATCATTTATTTTTCTGAAATGGTCTCGGAGCCGACTCGGACAGTATCGGAGTCGACCCCTGTTTCTGTTGAAACTCAGGAGCCGACCCCGCTCTGCGCGAGTCGACTCGATTTCGGGTTCGTGCTCTGTGACTACTCGGGAGCCGACTCCACGCTTTGCGCGAGTCGACTCGACGTGGTCCCAGTTTGATTATCTAGGGCACGAGTCGACCCCACGGTCATTTCAATCATTTCTAATCATTCCAAACTCTTTCCAAAGCTTTCCCAAACCCTCCAAAACTCCAAAAACCTCTGATTATTCACTCCATTAGATCTATGGCACCCAAAACCCGTGGAGCTAGCAGTAGTGGCGCCGGATTGAAGAGGAAACGGACCGTTCGACGACCCTTCGCGAGCCGTCTTCGGATTCATCTTCTACCTCTTCTCCGAGTGGTTCTCCTGTTCCAGCTACCACTCTTCAGGTAGATCACCTTGCCAGTAGAGTTGTTACAACCGGTAGAAAGGTTGACTTTGAGTTATTTGAGAATGAAGGTTTTATAATAGGTAGACAGTTGATTGAGATGGGACTTGAGAAAATGTGTTCACTGGATTGTCCCACGTATCCTGCATTAGTTAAGGAATTTTACAGAAATTTGACAGAGGTGATGATGGTTTAGTGAGCATAGTGAGAGGCATTGGACTGAATGTCACTTCCACTATTCTATCTAGACTGTTAAATTTACCCCTGTCTGGACCATGCACTTATGCCCCAGAGGATAGATCGCCAGCCCTCACAAGATTATTGAACAGAAATTTGAGGGATTTGAAGAAGTATTTGCAAACCAATTGCCTTTGGAGCTAAGGTTACTTCACAATATCTGCAGTAGGGTACTGTTTCCCAAGACTGGCAGATTCGATTATGTATCTGAGAGGGACATTTTATTATGGATGCCGTAGTTTCTGGGAAGCCTATTAATTTGCCTCGGATGATCATTTGGTACATTGCTGAGTGTGGAGGGAAGAAGAAGTCAAGTTTGCCCTATGGCATGGTTCTAACAAAGTTATTTCAAAGCCAAGGGATTGCATTTGGTGATAGTGAGCCGAAAAAGGAATTAAGGCATACTGATTATTACACTTTGGCTACTATTCATCGTATGGGATTTGTTAAGAGGAATGGAAGTTGGGAGAGGAAGAATATTGCAGAGGACAGAGCTATGGATGCTGAGGCCCCCAGACCATCTGTGAGGCATTCTTCACCTGAGCCTTCTCAGAGCTCTTCTGTTCCAGATTCTGTTCCAGCCCCTGCTCCTGCCCCTGTTCATGATCCTGTTCCTGCTCCTGCTCAGTCATCTACTTTATCATCTGTTAGCTTTTCTGATGTTCAGTTAGATCAGCTTAGATCCTTATTCAAATCTGAAATTAGTGAGCATGAAAATAGATTGAAAAATGAATTTGATGAAAAGTTTATGAATTTGAAAGAAGCTTTGTATTCTCTTAGTGATCGGGTTGCATCTATTGAATCTACTCTTAGATCATCCACCAGCTCCTTAAGTGAAGACTTGAAGAATATTTTTGGAGAGCTTAAGGATATCTGTGGTGACTCAGAGACCTATTCCCAGTGCAATGCCGAGCTTCAGGATAAGATTTTGACTGCCTGTACCTTTGTAGATAATAAGCTTAAAGATTATGTTAAACTACAATGTGAAGGAATGAAGCAGATAGTTGATCATTTGAATAGGATTACAAGAAGAAACTTTTGATATTTTTAATGTAATTTCAATGTACTGAGTAATCTCATTTTGATGTAATGAAGTCAAGTTTACTTTCAATGTAATGAGTATGTTTACATTTTCATGTAATATCATTTTGAAGTAATGAGAAAGTTTGATGCATTTCAATTGTAAGTATCTTTGAATATCTTGAATGATTATCCTCAATTGATAATTTCAATGGTAAAAGATAAAGAATGATATTGATATAAGCAGTTAATCGATTTAATATATTAAGCTTCTCAACCTTTTTGTTGATTACAAAAAAGGGGGAGAGATTTTATTTAATCGTATATGCTTTCAATGCAATCAAAGTTTAAATTTGAAAGAGGAAGAGATAATTTGAATTTGAATATTAAAGAGGGAGAGCTAATTTAAGTAAAAGGGAGAGATAACCAAGTTATCATTATGCTTAAAATTTGAAAATGGAAAAATTATTTGCTTGAACTTAACAATTGAAAATTTTGAATGAATTACAAAATTGAGTTCATAGGGGGAGCTATCTCATTTAGGGGGAGCCTCTTAATGAACATAAAAAATTATAATTGGTATCGAAAATTTTTCAATACAAACATGCATATACTCAATGTTTTTGTTATCATCAAAAAGGGGGAGATTATTGAGAAATTTGGAAGATTGTAATTACCCCAACTTATTGATTTTGATGATTTCCAAAAGCCATGAGTATTAATGAGTTTATTTATCAAAAATCTTGAGCTTATTCAAAATGAAAGCAATGGACTCTCAATGTTTAAATTCACTAAGTTTTGAATCAATTTGAAAAAGAAGTTTCAAGCTCTATATTTAAGATTTCAAAAAGGAATTTTTACATGTTATATCTTAATCAATGATTTCTTGAAACATGTCTTGAATTCATGCTTAATGTCATATTTAGAGTATTCAAGTCAAAATATCATTTAAAATTATTCTGGAATGAATTTCAAAGTCATTTCTGATTTTTGATACGTTCCGGAGCCGACTCTAGAGTTTCAGAGTCGACTCCAGTAAGTAACAGAGTTTTCTGATTTTCTCGAGTCGACCCTTGGATTTCAAGAGTTGACCCCTGACTCTGTGCGAGCCGACTCCTGGACTGTGCGAGCCGACTCCGCTCAAACAACAGAAAGCATGTTTTTTGAGCGCTTCTCGAGTCGACTCCCCATTTTCTTCGAGTCGACCCCCAACTGTCGGGAGTCGATACTTTAGTCTTTCGCGAGTCGACCCTCTAACATTCAAATGTTTCTATTTTTAGTAAGCGACTTCGAGCCGACTCCCACAGTGCTCGAGTCGACTCCTCGAAATTCTGGGCGCAATTTTTCACGACGACACGTCAGCCCCAACGGTAATATTTTTGAATAACGGCTATATTTCTGTGTTTCTAACGGATATATTTTTGCAGAATCTATAAATAGAGGAGTTCTTTTCAAATCAAAATATACAAGAGAGTGGTGAAAAAGAGAGAAAAGAAAATCTTTCAAAAAGAGGGAAAAACAGAGCTTCCTTGAAAAAAATCATTTGAGTCAAGAAAAGAGATTCAAAAGGAGTGAAATCAAAGAGAGAGACTCGTGTGCTCCAGAGCTACAATCAACAAAAGTTCAAGAGAAGATCTCAAAGCAACCAAGAGCAATATCAAGATCTTCCAACCTAGAAGAAAAAGAAGAAAAGCTTCAACCAACATCCAAAAGCCCCAAAGCTAGGAGAATCTGTGCTGAGGCCTGATTCCACACTTCAAAGGAGTTGGAGAAGAGAAGCAAAGAAGTCAAGCCTGCATTCAAGCTTATTCAATCAGGCTTTTCTAAACCTAAGCTTTATTTTGATTATTCTTCTCTAGAGGAGCTGCTTGTATTTAAACTCTGATTTATTTTCTTGTGTACTGATTCAATTAGTGGATTGAATCAGTGGAGGTAGTTGTACCTCATTGTAAGCTTGGGATAGCTTACGTGCTGGGTTCGTTGTGATCCCGTTAAAACAACGAGTTGGGTTTTGTGCTGGTAAGCCCGTGTAAAACCGGCTGGGTTCGTTGTGATCCCGGAAAACAACAAGTTTGAGTTGTGAGCTTGTAAAACAACTCGGCTGTAATCTAGAGAGATTATAGTGTGGACCCAAGTGAATCTTGGGAGTGGACGTAGGTGCTGGTTGCACCGAACCACTATAAAATCTTCGTGTGTTTGCCGTGCTCATTTGTCTCTCACTCTATCTCTCTTATATTTCTGTTTGTGCATTGCTTATAAGTTAATTTCTCTCACTTGCACATCTTGAGTTAATTTGTTTAAAACATTTCAAAAAGTCTTAAATTTTTAAGAACCCAATTCACCCCCCCCCCTCTTGGGTTGCCATCTGGGCCAACAGAGGGAAAGTGGGGAGGAAGAGATGGGAGGAGATCGGAAGGTCTGGGTGGCAATGGACTTCTCTAAGAACAGCAAGAGGGTGCTCGGGTGGGCCATCAACAACCACCTCGACCATGGTGACACCCTCATCGTCCTCCCTGTCATGCACCCCACGGGCGAGGCCAAGAATGCCCTCTGGTCCCAGCACGGTTCCCGTATATTCCCTCTTCTCCTCCCCTTTCTTTATACTTCATTTTTCGTTGCTTCCCTATGCATATGTTTTAAATTGATCTCTGTTTCCATACGTTCGCTAGCACTGATTCCGCTGACGGAGTTGAGGAAGATGGAGGCGATGAAGAAGCAGTACAATCTGGTATCCGATATCCGACATCGAGGTCCTCGACATGCTCGACACAGCGTCCCGACAGAAGGAGGTGTCATCAATTCTCCTCCCTCCTTAATTCTAAAATAACACTGGTGATGTTTTTAATTTGATTCGCTTCTCCCTCTTTTCCAAAATTATTCAACAACGTTAGGCAATGATCGTGGCGAAGTTGTACTGGGGCGATGCAAGGGAGAAGCTGTGCCAGCCAAGGAAGATCTGAATCTGGACTCGCTGGTCATGGGCAGCAGGGGTCTTAGCCTGCTCTAGAGGTACACACATTTCATCATATACCTTACTGTTTCTTCTCCTCCTGCCTCCAGTCCTGATCCTATCCTAATAAATGCACTGCAAATTCCTAGGTTAGTATAGTAATTAGATATTATTAGAGCAATTTCAACTTCTATCTTTATCTTCTATAGATAAATTTTTTTCAAATTTCCTTCACTCACCCGTTTGTCCACCGTTGGCTATCTGTTTCTTAACTTGATGTGTATAACCCATTGACCTTAGGGATAACAAAATTTGGACGAGCCTTGAATCAGTTTCTACTCTTTCTTTGTTTAACCAATGACAAGAGAAGAAGTCAGCATGAAAGAAAACCACATCCTATTAGAATACGACGTTTAGCAATCAAGTCTAGTTAATAGATTGATTCAATCCCTCGACAATCCAACCTTAGCTCAGTCGGTAGAGGAGAGGACTGTAGTGGTGCAGTTAATTCGCCAGGTCGGAATCTTATTTTTCTTTAACATATTTAAATTTATTTTTTGAAAGAAAACCATTTCCCTAACAATAACCATAATTTAATGCTGGAGTGACATATTTAAAATTTTAATTTAGTGCTGAAGTGAAAACTCTGTCTCTCTCTCTCTCTCTCGCCTGATAGTAACTAGTTTAAATGATTTTGTAAAGTGTTATGTGGAAGTATTGGAGTCAAATGCTAGCTTATACTCTTCCTGTAATTGACTTAGATTGCAATATTAGTTCTGCAGTGACAATAAAGAAATATGAAGAGATAGTTATCAAGGAAAAAAAAGCTTTATGATGCAAAAGCCAGACTGTTTTAACTAGCGCCTAGCCTTCTGCAATGAGTTTAAATTAGCAAGAAATATGTTATAGGATTAGTTTCTTAATGTGGAAGTGGCGGTTGCACCTAAGAGTACGAGCTTGAAAGAAGTGCTGTCATATTTTGGTCTAATGAGGTTTCCACTTTCATCAAAATTATTGCCTTCTTTGATGGGTGTGGCAGGGGGATGATGTAGCTTTTATGTGTAAGTTTGTGTTGTTTCTCTCCTTTGCTTTGCAATACCAGCTTTGCTTGATATTTTATTGATTAAGTGATGGGCAAAGATTCATTATATTTTTGTGTTCTTATTCTTGCAATTTAGTGGATGTCAGTACTGCTTCATCAACTATATAAGTGATTAGCCAGTTAACAAAGACTAAAGGTTTAATGTATACCAAAATGATCAATTTTTTTGCTTGGAAAAATATGCTACATCTAAGTCCAACATGATGGGTCTATATGCTTAGGATATAATGGTAACTAATCCTGACATATGATACTGTAATTTTCATTTCATTACCAGAGACTGTAAACTAAGAATAATATTCAATTTTTTTAGCTTTACATCCACTTATGTGTCCATCTCACAATCCATTTGATTTAATTGAGCCTGCATTGCTGTTTAGAAGTTTTTAGTGGTTTTGGCTATCAATTCCCAACGGGACATTATTTTAAATTCTGTCACTATATTTTTTCCCCCCTGATTTCATATCAAAGTTTTATGGAGATTGGAAACCCCTCTATTCTTGCGTTCTGACCTGTTAATTAATATTCTGTAATCTATGTTATTTGGTATACATTTTATAATAAATGAAAATATGCATGTTTTGCACCTGTAGTGCTTTTTTTTTTTTTTTGACTGATAAATTTTGAAACTTGAAAGTTGCACCCACCTAATATCTCTGCCCCTTGCTGTAATCAATAAGGTAAATATCCCTACCCACTAACTAGTATTAAAACTTAATGGTAGGCCCTATCTTACCTAAATTTGCTTCCGAAAGAGTGTGGAATGAATTTCACGAAGGTTAATGTCAAGCTAACAGTTGGCTGTAGTATCTGTTAAAGCCTTCTCTTATTGTGCTACATGGTTGATACCACAACTGATTGGAAAAAGCTGGGAATTTTATGCTGAAGTATACAACAAATATTCTAATACTCTGGCAACAGTTTACCAGAATTTAGCAACATCAACTTGGTAAGCTGTAGCAAAAATAAGAGCCTACAGGGGCAATATGATACTTCAATGATCAAGATGAACAGATGATGAGAAAATTCATAATTGATGCATGTGAAATACCTGACAAAGAACCCAGGAAAGCTCTACTACTAGATACTAGGAAATTTATGCAAGAATAAGCATGTCCATCATGTCCATTATGGATTACAATAAATCAATATATGCTCAGCCTTATAATAATTGAATGCTCATCATGACAATAAGAGCACTAGAAGAATGGATAATGAAAAACATGGACACATATATGTTATAATGATGCACATGCATTCACACAAACACATACTTTTATTTTATTGAATGTGATGTCCATGTCTGTGCTGTAATTTATCGCCTTAGTTCTTCTTGTACATGTCATACACCATCATATATAATATATACTCTCTCATCAATGCTCAATTTAGAAAAGATTCTCCCAATCACTGGAAGTCATCTCAAATAAAAATGTAAATGTAGTGCCACGGTTGTCCAAGAAGCATATGCAAAAATACTCATCATGTTTTATAAACTTCATGTGAACTTTATTGCATAAAGGTTGTCCAAAAAAACATATGAAGAAATACTTATCATGCATACGTGTGTAGAGAGAGAGAGAGAGAGAGAGAGAGAGAAAGAGATAGAGTAGGATACACAGTGTGCATATCTACTGTGATCTAATTAGGTCATGATTAGATGATGAGTGTCCAACATCAATGATCTAAGTCATTAGATGTGATCTACTATCTCTAAATTGCCTACACACAAAAAATCATGTAATTTAAAGACTCCTAGCTTATGCATCAAGTAGTCAAAAAAACATGTATTGCCTCACATTATTTAGACTGTCCAACTTTTGACAATTTGAAGCATGGACGAGAAATCTTCTAATCATATTTTTTTTGTGTTTAAACATTTCAAAGGCAATAGAACACATCTAATGTCTCAAATCATCAACGTAAGACCCTACAATCTAGAACTGACTGAATTTGAGTAGAAATCTGCTTGAGTGTAACCAAATCAAACTCTATTAACACATACACAGACATGCATACATACATACATATATATGTGTATATTTATAAACACACATGTCTATGTATGTGTAAGGTATATCATATTTTATATATCCAGTGAACTGACCTTTCTTGCATCAAAAGACTTCCGAACAATGAAGAATCCTTCTTGAGGTAACATAGCAGGAACCTGTCGCAAGAAATATTAGCTCATCAGGCCTTTTTACGGCATAATAAGGTAAAGCACCATGATGTAAACAATAGAAAGAGGAGTTACCAAAGCACCAGATCGCAAACAATCAAACAAGGTACAAGGTATAAACTTTTTGTTTCTAGTCCAACAAATTGACATGAGTTTCCCTTCTGATTGACATTACCTTCTTACACAAATCCATATAAAATGTTAAATTGGATAATACATACAGCTATCAAACATACCATGCTCCCGAAATCGCCTTCCATGGTGAACCTTTTGATGGTTGTATTTTCATAATAACTTATTGTTTTTGTTACTTCCAAGGTCTAAAATATTGATTATGCCACACTGTCTCAACCATTTACTGTACACTATATTCACCCATATCAGCACAAGATATCATCCAAGTCAACAAACCATGAGTAGATATAAGAGGCATACTACATCTCATAGTCTACTAGTAATGTGAACAATACAGCTCAATATGTAACTTGAAAGCTTTCAAACTTGGATGTTAACAAGTTTTAAGTGCTGGCCCACCATCCAGGGCCAACATTAGCATTAGGTTGTCATTGGCATGGCACTAGCTTTTTACTAAGTTTATTTATTACAATTTTTGCTTTATGTCCTATACATGGGACATTGCTTGCTAGCAACAATCAAACTTCGGTTATTCCTGGACATGGCAATAATGCTCTAACAATAACAAAAATCATATTTCGTTGGATATTACAAGTAACCTATTCATATATTCCTAGTTTCTAACTACTTAAATGTTACTACTTTGTTTAAATGCACAAAAAACCAAACAATAATCATGGAACCATAAAATCATTTTGAAAAGCCTGATCATGAAGATTCATGTATACTTATATATGTCAATTTGAATAAGGTAAATTGGAATGGCTTTAAGAAAAGCATGCCTCATTTCACAAAGCAGCTTTATTCAATTAGGCCTTAAGAATAAAAAATCTTATATGATGATTAATGCAGTGGGCATGTAATTACATTATTATAATAATAAATAAATAAAACAAATTAAAGGCAAGAGTAAAGATTTGAAGTTTATAAGATTTTTCTTTATTTTCTAAAGACAAGTTGTTATGATTGATAGAAAAACCATGCACAACATTATGTTTGCATCAGTTGAATATTCTTCAAATAGCAATGTGAGTAAATAGCTAATCAAGATCCAAATGAAGTTACTTAGAGCAAGATGTTTGCTTGTGTGTTGGAAATTGTGGATAAACTTTTCTTTGTTGGTGGAGAGGAGGCAGGCACTTCCCCCACTTTAATGATTTATTGAAGGAAAGAAAGGTCTTGCCAAGAAACACTCAGAAGCGAAGGCATTCCAAGATTCTTTAAATATGAAATATGTTTATATGTTGCCCACATATTCTTCCTCACAAGATGCAACATCTCATACATGATGGAAAACTTTAGCATTCTTGACTTGTATTACTACTTGAAACATGATCACAACCTAGCAAAAGGACTGTTTTGACATCATGGACAGCACCATTTCAAAGACGCAGAGAGAAAAGATTTGAGAATACCTTAAAGGCCATGATAATATATTAATATCAATGCAAGATTATAACCAAGAAAATTTTTTTAAAAAGAAGTGAGAAGATGGAAAAGTACAATAGATTTCTAAGAATGAGCTGTAGCAACTAGTCAAAGATCTTCAAGAATGAAGATTCAGTAATAGGATCAGCAGAATCAGCTTACTAAGGGGAGAGATGATAATGCTTACAGCTTTTTGAACATTATGATGAAAGGTTCGGCAAAAATTTTATTTAAATGGCATCCGATAATACAGATGGTAAAAAAAGACTGCACGGCAATTCTGGAGAAAACAAACAATGTTTGAAGCAAATTCTTTATATCTTTCAAGAAACATAATATCACAATGTATGAAGATTGTTTAAGAAAGGAAAGAAAATCCACACAAAATATATAGGCATTATTAAAAGGTTGTATGCTTCAAAAGAAAACAAAACAACACAAAAATGTAGAAGCACAATTAAACTGTTGATGCTGGATCACCAGATTTTCTTGTTTAGGAATTTTCTTAGGATCCCTCTTTTTGTTTTCTCTGGAAGGAGATGATCCCCCCCCCCCTTCCTCCCCTCGTCCCCTTTTATCCTTTTTTTATCATTACTTTTGACTTTTTATTTTTAATTATCATGGACGTCCACGTGTAGGGCAGGTGTTCATCTTGCACTACGTGGTTATTCAGTGATAATTCTTAATAAGGATATTAAGAAACTTGCTCATGAAGGAATCCTTTTCATGATGATCTTGATTATCCCAAAGGAATGTCAGAGGTAGTGGAGACGTCAGGGTGAGGGAAAAGGGATCTGGCTCTAAAATAGAGGTTCAATGTCCCCTTTAGGGGGTTTGTCTTATGCGAACCAATTAAGGCATGATGATTTTGGCATCCCTCGATTTCTGTTCCGGATGTGACGGTTTATTTCTTTTTAATCGTTTTGTCGTGGGGGTTGTTCTTAAACCGGGGATCGCTTAGGCTCTGGAGGCCGCCCAAGACTGGGGGCCGCCAAGATCGGGGCCGCCCAGAACTGGGGGTCGTCCTAGTTCTAGGGGCCGCCTGGACTCTGGAGGCCCCCCAAGACTGGGGGCCGTCCAGGGCCGGGGGCCGTCCAGGACTGGAGGCCGCCCAGGATCGGGGGCCGCCCAGGACTGGAGGCCGCCCAAGATCGGGGCCGCCCAGACTGGGGGCCGCCAGAGGGGGCCGCCCAGGATCGGAGACCGTCCAAGGGGGCCGCCTAGACTCTGGGGCCGCCCAAGATCGGGGGCCGTCCAGGACTGGGGGCCGTCCAGGACTGGAGGCCGCCCAGGATCGGGGGCCGCCCAGGACTGGAGGCCGCCCAAGGGGGCCGCCAGACTCTGGAGGCCGCCCAAGATCGGGGGCCGCCCAGGACTGGGGGCCGTCCAGGACTGGAGGCCGCCCAGGATCGGGCCGTCCCTAGGGGCCGCCTAGACTGGAGGCCGCCCAAGATCGGGGGCCGCCCAGGACTGGGGGCCGTCCAGGACTGGAGGCCGCCCAGGATCGGGGGCGCCCAGGACTGGAGGCCGCCCCGGGGCCGGACTGGAGGCCGCCCAAGATCGGGGGCCGCCCAGGACTGGGGGCCGTCCAGGACTGGAGGCCGCCCAGGATCGGACCGTCCAAGGGGGCCGCCTAGAGGGGCCGCCTAAGACTGGGGGCCGCCCAGAACCGGGGGCCGCCCAGGACGTCTTTTATTTATTTAGTTTAGCTATTTTTATTGTCATCCATATCATATGCCCCCTCGCCCATATTTCTTGTATATGTGCAAGGCACGCACATGCAAGGGAGAAGGGCGGAAAAATTTGAATTTCGAAAGCTCCGCTTGTAATAAGTGACATTTTGGGAAAAGGGAAAAAGAAGGGAGGTGCGCGTCTCTGAAAGGACGGCGTCTTTTCACTCGTCCGGCTATACTGACGGGTTATCATGTACCCTCGCGGTGTTCGAAGCGTCGTGTCTGGCTTTTATATATGCTGAAAAGATCGTCCCCTTCCTTTAGTCCCCGATTTTGTGTGTCTTCCTCAGTTCTTATCCTCTCCAGCCCAGGGTAGTTGGCTTTTTCTTCCTCCCAGGTTAGTTGGCTTTTCCTCCCTCCTTTTTCTTTATGGACCCCTCGGTAGATAGAAAAGGCAAGGGTCCCATGAGAGAGCCCTCCCGAGAGGAGATTCTCCGGACACGGCGAGAGACCTTGGGAGGGGTAATCATCCGCGGGGACCAACCCGCTGTTCAATCCGCCCAACCCGTATCTAGGTCATCACCTCAATCTCTTAGGGCTCCTGGTTCGTCTGCCGGCCATGAGGTGGAGCCTCCTGTGGCTGTCTCCAAACTAGGTGGGCCGGCGGACATTGCTTCAGTAATGTCCCACAGGACCTTAGAAATGTTAGGGCTCAATTTGGGGTTCCGGATATTCAGCTTTCTGTTCCTCTTCCAGAGGACAGGGTTAGTCGAGGGCAACCGGGTAAGATCGCTTTATACGAGGAATTTTTTAAGAGCGGTCTACGGTTGCCGTTTCACCCCTTTTTCATAAATCTGTTAAATCGATACCACCTATTCCGGCACAGCTCACCCCCAACTCTATCCGTGTTATATTTTCGTTCTTAGTTCTTGTTCTTTTCACGGAGCCCCTGCTAGACTTTCTCTGTTTAGGTCCCTATATAGAGTCCGCAACCCAGTTAGGGATGGGTGGTGGAGTTTTGCTTCGAGACCTAAGAGAGTTCTAAAGCTTAACCTTCCTTCTAAAATTAAAGGATGGAAGTCGCGGTTCTTTTACGCGCATTTGGAGGGGTTAGACACGGATTGGGGCACTCCGGATACTAGTCCAAACCAAAATGCGAGTATTGAAGAAAGAGACCGCGAGCTGTTCAATACCTTAATCTCTACAATTATCCCTCCTAGTAGGGAGTTGTTATCGGAGAGTAATCTCCGGGAGGCTTCATTCGTGCCGGTGTCGCTGGCTGCAGCGCCCGGTGAGCTTCACAGAATTTATCTTCTCTTTCTTTGTTCGTGCTGGTTTAGCTAACCTATTGTTTGTTACTTTGTAGCGATGAAGTTCTCTCGAGAGTTCTTGGTGTCCAAGCTTCGAAAAAGGGAGAGAGGTGAACATGACGCGCCAGCGGGGGGTGAATCTAAAAGACCCCGCCAATCAGGATCGGACAGTCAGGTCCAACCTCCGGCGGTGATTCCTGAGGTGACCTTAGTAGAAGACAGTGACAGGGATGTGAGTCCTCCGACGGGGGGCCCTATGGGAGGTCCCGCCGAGGGGGAATCTTCCGAGACGATTTCGTCTCCTGCCCAAAGCGTCGGTGAGTCCACAAGAGAAGTAGAAGCAGCCAAGGCTGATTTGCCAGGACCTTCGCTACCGGCGGAAGCGGATGTCACCACTCCCGCCTCACCAGGTACTTCAAGGGCTCCTCCCTCAGCTTCCCAACCACCCAGCGGGAATATCGGATATAAGAGCAATCTATCAGAGATGATCCTTAAGCTCGCGATATTACCCAGATTTCAAGACAAGCTGAGGAAGGCAACACAGGCGGAGGCCTTCGACACTATGTTTACCGCTACCCTGCAGGTAAAGTCTGATTTTTGCTTCTTTTTGGTTATCAAATTTAGATACTGAGAGCACGTTTCGCAGACGGCTAATGGTCTCTTCGTGCTGCGCGAAGACCTAGACAGGACCAAGTCCGGAATGCCAGCTAGATAAAGAGTTGGTGGATTCTAGGGCCCGGAATCCAAAGCATTGCATGACCTTCGGGTCATGCAGGAAGATTATCGGACCTGGAGAGGAAGGGCAGAAAAGAACTGCGAGTTTAGACGCTCAGCTGTGTGAGGTTCGAGCAAGGTTGCTACCGACGGAAGAAAAGTTAAAGGAGACTTCCCTTAGGCTGGAACATACAGAGAATCGAGCGGATAGCGCGGAGGCCACTGCTCGTGATGCTATGGAAAGCTGGTTTTAGCCGAGAAGGACGCTAAAAATGCTCTTGATAAAGCTGCAGCAGCAACGGTGGAGGCACAGAAGAAAATGGCCACAGTCGAGACCGCAGCTCAGAAAAAGATAGCGGAGGCCGAGGCCAGAGCTCAGGAAAGGGTGGCCGCAGCTGAGGCTATAGCCAAGGATGCTATTGAAAAATATAAGGGCTCCCCAGATTTTGAAGCGGAGTTCCAGGAGGCCGCCCTGGACGCTTTCGTGGAGGGCTTTGAGAAATGTAAGCGGATACTGGCCCGGCAGTTCAACCTAAAGGACCTCGAGCGTTTTCGACCCGTGGATGACGAAGAAGTTTCTGATAGGGAGGTCGAAAACGTGGTGGGTGAAGCAGCGGCGACTGGGACTCTCGCTGCAGAAGAGCCTCTTGCCGAGGAGCCGGCCGCCAACCCTGACGCTGAGAAAGGGCCTTCAAAAGCTGATCCAGAATGTTGAGTTTTATTTTGATTTTTATCTTAAATTCGGTCCCCTTTAGGGACCTCTTCGTTGTGAAAAATCTGTCTGCTGACGAGATTTAATTCCAAATGAATGAATGTTACTTTTTATCGATCTGGTTTAGTTCAATATTTCCTTTGCTTTATTTTTGGCTCCCGTTTGCTGATCAAGACAATGGTGCTGCTTGATTTAGATAGCCTGCCAGTACTTGACTATTCTTGAAGCGCAACTCAAAGTTACCCTAAACTTTCTTAGGAATGAGTTATACTTGGACCGTAGGACCGTTGAACCGCCCAAACCCTAGGGGCCGCCCAACACCGGGGGCCGCCCGGGACTGGGGCCGCCCATATTAATTTGAGACTGAACCCCCCTCAGGGGTGAGTTACACCGGCCTGGGGGTGTCCTTTAGACCGCAGGGCCGTCGAGCCGCCTGTCGTGGTCGAGGCCGCTTAAGTCAAGGACTTGAACCTCCTCAGGGGTGAGTTACACCGGCCTGGGGGTGTCCTTTAGACCGCAGGGCCGTCGAGCCGCCTGTCGTGGTCGAGGCCGCTTAAGTCAAGGACTTGAACCTCCTCAGGGGTGAGTTACACCGGCCTGGGGGTGTCCTTTAGACCGCAGGGCCGTCGAGCCGCCTGTCGTGGTCGAGGCCGCTTAAGTCAAGGACTTGAACCTCCTCAGGGGTGAGTTACACCGGCCTGGGGGTGTCCTTTAGACCGCAGGGCCGTCGAGCCGCCTGTCGTGGTCGAGGCCGCTTAAGTCAAGGACTTGAACCTCCTCAGGGGTGAGTTACACCGGCCTGGGGGTGTCCTTTAGACCGCAGGGCCGTCGAGTCACCCCTGAGTAATTATTGAAAGATATGTATTTAAAAGTACAGACTTATTCAACATTTACGTGAATACATTACATCACTGGTAATACTGCCGAAGATTGTCCGCATTCCATGTTCGGGGAATTAGTTGTCCGTCTAGATCTTCCAGTTGGTATGCTCCACGGTGAAGAACCTTTCTTACCCGATAGGGTCCTTCCCAGTTAGGGGATAGTTTGCCCCTTCCATAGGTTTGGACACCGAAGCTCTTCTTAGAACCAAGTCTCTCTGATGGAAGTCCTTCGGACGGACGCGGGTATTGTAATACCTTGCTACCCGTTGTTGGTACGCTGCATTCTTAATTCGAGCCTGGTCTCTTGCTTCATCGATGAGGTCAAGACTGGCTCTTAAGCTGAGGAGGTTGTCCGCTTCATTATATGCCTCTACTCGGCCGCTTGGCAAGCCGATCTCAACGGGAATAACAGCCTCGGACCCAAAAACCAGGTTGAATGGTGTTTCCCCTGTCGGCACTCTGGGTGTCGTATGGTATGCCCAGAGTACACTCGGGAGCTCTTCTACCCATCTTCCTTTGGATGTATCCAATCTAGTTCTTAGCCCTCGTAATATCATGCGATTTGTGACCTCAGCCTCTCCGTTAGATTGCGGATGGCCGACGGAGGTGAACCGTTGCACGATACCGAGGTCAGCACAGAAAGTCCGAAAGGCGTTGTTGTCAAACTGTCGGCCATTGTCAGTAATAAGAGTGTGTGGGATGCCGTAGCGACAAATAATGGCTTTCCAGAAAAAGGCTTTAACTTTAGCCTCAGTAATTCTGGCGAGTGCTTCAGCCTCGACCCATTTAGTAAAATAATCAATGGCCACTAGTAGAAATTTGCGCTGTCCTGTTGCAGGGGGAAAAGGGCCGAGGATATCCATACCCCACTGAGCGAAGGGCCAGGGGGAAGAAAGAGAACTTAGCTGAGAAGACGGTTGCCGTTGAATGTAGGCATACCGTTGGCATGAATCACATCTTTTCACTAATTCTGTTGCATCCTCTTGCATGGTGAGCCAGTAGTATCCTTGTCGGAGAGCCTTGCGTGCTAAAGATCGTCCTCCAGAATGATTCCCACAGATGCCTTCATGAATTTCCCTAAGGACATAATCAGCATCTACTGAACTAACACATTTGAGGAGGGGCTGAGAGAAGGATTTTTTATAAAGTTGACCTTCTAATAGTACAAATTTAGAAGCCCTCCGCTTAAGCAGCTTAGCTTCTTCAAGATCAACCGGGAGAACGCCGTCTTTTAGATACCGGACATAAGGTTCCATCCAGGTTTCTTTTTGGATAATGGGCAGGACTTCCTCAGTAGCTTCGATGCTAGGCGCCTCCAGATACTCAATATAGGTCTTCCCCATAGAACTATCCATGGAGGTAGCTAATCGGGCCAACATGTCGGCCCTAGCATTTTCGCCTCTGGGTATATAATTAATAACAAAGTGATCCAATAAGGGAACCAATGATCTAACTTTATTCAGATATTGAAACATGATAGGGTCACGGGCCTCATACTCTCCTGATACTTGGGCGGAAATGAGCTGTGAGTCGGTGAAGACTCGAAGACTTCTGATTCCCATTCCATGCGCTAGCTTGATTCCGGTCAGCAAAGCCTCATACTCAGCTTGATTATTGGTGGCCTCAAAGAGAAATCGAAGAGCATATTCTACTATCGTGCCCTCCGGGCTAGCGAGAATGAGTCCAGCTCCGCTGCCTTGTGAGTTAGAGGCCCCATCAACATGGAGGACCCAGGCTTCATGATCCATCACCTCATTATCCGACAAATTCGGGGAAGTTCTTCTTGAGGCTGTTCAGACCAGGTGCATTCTACTAAGAAATCAGCCAAAACCTGAGATTTCAAAGATGCCCTGGGTTGAAATGATAAGTCGAACTCTCCCAGTTTGATGGCCCACTTGGCTAGCCGGCCAGAAGTGTCGGGCCGCGACAAAATAGCTCTGAGAGGTTGATCAGTGAGGACGACTATAGGATGAGCTTGGAAATAAGGCCTGAGTCGCCGGGCAGAAACGAATAGAGCGAAGATCACTTTCTCTGCTTTAGAATACCTCTCCTCCGGACCATGAAGTACTTTGCTGGTATAATATACAGGTCGTTGAATGGCATGGTCGCCGATACGCACTAAAACAGAACTGACGGCCTCCGAAGAAGCCGCCAGATAAAGAAAAAGCTTCTCTCCCTCCTCCGGCTTAGACAGTAGAGGTGGTGTAGACAAGAACTCCTTGAGTTCTTCAAAAGCTTGTTGGCATTCATCTGTCCATTCAAAGCTATCTGCTTTACGCAGGATTTTAAAGAAGGGCAAACATCTCTCAGCCGATCTGGACAGGAATCGGCTTAACGCTGCTATCCTCCCGGTGAGTTGTTGCACCTCCTTCTTACACATAGGTTGTCTCATACTGAGGATGGCTTGAATTTTCTCTGGGTTTGCTTCAATCCCACGCCGGGTGACCAAGAAACCCAAGAATTTCCCTGCTGTAACTCCAAATGCACACTTGCGGGGGTTGAGCTTTATTCTATGGAGCCGGAGGTTGTGGAAAGTTTCCTGCAGATCAGTGACATGGTCGGTGGCATATGTGCTTTTTGTCAACATGTCATCTACATACACTTCCATATTCCGACCGAGTTGGCTTTTAAACACCTTGTTCATCAGCCTCTGATATGTAGCTCCCGCGTTCTTCAATCCGAAGGGCATTACTTTATAACAATAAATACCCTTCTCAGTGATAAAAGAAGTATGCTCTTCATCTGCGGGGTCCAACTTTATCTGGTTATACCCTGAGAAAGCATCCATGAAACTAAGGAGTTCATGACCAGAAGTCGAATCTACTAACTGGTCGATGCGGGGCAGCGGAAAACTGTCCTTAGGACAGGCTTTGTTCAAATCTGTGTAGTCGATGCATATTCTCCATCCTCCGCTGGCTTTCCGAACCATAACAACATTGGCTAGCCAATCAGGATATCGTGCTTCTCGGATATGACCGGCCATAAGCAACTTGTCAACCTCCGCATCAATGACCTTATGCCGCTCAGGAGCAAAACTCCTCTTCTTCTGGCGGATAGGGCGGCAGCTTGGATTAATATTAAGTTGATGAGTAATTACCTCTGGAGGAATTCCGACCATATCCGTTATTTTCCAAGCAAAGACATCCGCATTCATTGATAAGAAAGCCAGGAGCTGGTCCCGGACCTCAAGGGGAAGGAGCTCGCCGATCTGCACGACTTTAGTGGGGTCACCTTCCAGTGGGTAAGATATCAGAAGTTCCGCTGGCTCTCCTCTCCGCTCAGCTTCCCTGGGGTCGAACGACTCGGTCATCGAAGGAACGCCAGCCATTGGGGACTAGGGGCTAAATGATAGCAAGGTCTGACCGAGTCCACCTCTCCATGCATCACACCGACCCCTCGCTTGGTAGGGAACTGCACCAATAAGCGCTTGGTAGATATAATTGCATCTAGTGCGTTCAAGCCGGGACGACCAAGAATGGCGTTGTAAGCCAAGGGAACCCGAACCACCAAAAATCCATCATAACCGTGCTTTGACATGGTGGCGAACCCGCCGTAGCTGGCAGAGTAATCTCGCCCTCCACCCGGATGGAGTCCCCAGTAAAACCAACCAGAGGGATGGCTACGGGTCGGAGGGAATCCAGAGATAGACTCATCCGAAGAAATGCATCATAAGTAAGCACATTAGCGGAGCTCCCGCTGTCTATTAAGATTCTTTTTACAGGATGCCTAGCGATTGTCATTGAAACGACGACGCTATCATCCTTTACAAGATTACCCCCTGCTACACTTCCCTCAGGAAGGATTACATCATCTAACACTTCTACTCCCCTTGGTCTCTTGGAAGATGAAGCCTTTCCACAAGAGATCATGCCCACCAACTTTTCTGTCGGGGTGTTGTCAATGCTAGCTTGAGCAGGAGGAGGTCCCATCAGGGCCGGCACAGGAGGAACTTCCTTTTCTGCACATACTGCCCTAGATATCCCCTCTGAATCAGCTCTTCGATGGCCTGCTTTAAATTCCGACATTCTTCAGTATCATGGCCATAATCCCTATGGAAACGGCAGTAGCGACTTCTATCGCGGGCAGTGCCCTTCTTCAACGGGGGCGGACGCCGCAAATAAGGTTCGTTTTCAATCTCCATAAGGATATGACTTCGAGGTGCCAAGAGGGGTGTAAGATGGTCCTCCCTGGGAGCTTGATTCTTGCGGCGATCAGTCGGTCGGTGCAAGAGCTCAGGCTTCTTGAGGGGAGGTCCGACCAATTCCGGGCGAGCGGGTCTTTTGCTAGCCCTCCCCTGCACCTCTCCTGGATGAATCAGCTTCGTCGGCGCGGATGTACTTCTGCGCGCGGCTCAGGAGATCGGCGTAAGAAGAAGGAGGCTTTTTATCAAGAGAGTAAGTAAAACGGGAGGGTCGGAGCCCCCGCTTTAAAGCTAGAGTAGCCACAGCGTCCTCAAGATGATAAACCTCCAGGGCCGCCACCTTGAAGCGAGTTACAAAATCCTTCAAGGATTCTTCTTCCTGCTGTTGCACTGAAAATAGGCTGTCTGCCACCCGAGGAATTTTCCGACAGGCGTCGAAGTGAGCCAGAAAAGACCTCTCTAACTGCCGAAAAGAGTCGATACTTCGTGAGGGCAGACGAGAATACCAGACACGAGCCGCCTTGCGGAGGGTGGCCGGGAAGGCAATGCATAAGAGGGCGTCTGTTGCCCCCTGGACCTGCATGATAGCTTTATAGCTTTCCAAATGATCTAGGGGATCAGTGGTGCCGTCATAGGGATCAAGCTGAGGAAATCGAAACCTCCTTGGAATGGGTTCTCCCATGATACGCCGAGAAAGAGGAGGGCGGGCATCATAATCTGATCCTGGCTGGTTATTGATTCTTTGACTGAGTTCTTCCAGCCGACGGTCTTGCTCTTCAAGGCGCCTTTCCATTCTGTCGGTCACGCCTCCTTCAGCCGGTTCAGGAGAACTGGAAGGAGTTCGATGGCGCTGTCGACGATGCCCCGCATAAGGTTCCTTTCCCCGTCGCCGACCGGTAGACAGACCGTCGGGGGAATGGGATAAGGAGCGGGAACCGTCTCGGAGACTCTGGGACCGCCGCCTTCCTGGAGAATAAGAACGGAGAGGCCTCGTCGGAGGAGATCTCCCCCGAGCTGACTGTCGGCTAACAGGAGTAGCCGACCTAGGCGATAGAGGCCGCTCGAGCCGTTGTGGAATCCCTTGAGAGTGTCGTTCTTGCAACCGCTGAACCATCCCCACGAGAGTCTGGACCTGCTGAGTGAGGATTTGCAATTGGTCCTGGGGAATAACCGGAGGCGGTAGTGGTGAGGAAGAAGCCGGAGGAGTCGACTTCACCGTCTGAGAAGGGCCAAGAGGTGCGAGATCATCATTGGGGGGCGAAGGATGCCCCCCAGACCAATCAGTAGGATCTTCTTCCAGAGATCTGGAGCTCATCTTTGTGGAACCGTCGGACAGGCGTATCTCACTGCTCCGACGATAAGCTTCCCCTTCCTGGCGCGCCAATCTGTTGATGCTGGATCACCAGATTTTCTTGTTTAGGATTTTTCTTAGGATCTCTCTTTTTGTTTTCTCTGGAAGAAGATGCCCCCCCCCCCCTCCCCTCGTCCCCTTTTATCCTTTTTTTTATTACTTTTGACTTTTTATTTTTAATTATCATGGACGTCCACGTGTAGGGCAGGTGTTCATCTTGCACTACGTGGTTATTCAGTGATAATTCTTAATAAGGATATTAAGAAACTTGCTCATGAAGGAATCCTTTTCATGATGATCTTGATTATCCCAAAGGAATGTCAGAGGTAGTGGAGACGTCAGGGTGAGGGAAAAGGGATCTGGCTCTAAAATAGAGGTTCAATGTCCCCTTTAGGGGGTTTGTCTTATGCGAACCAATTAAGGCATGATGATTTTGGCATCCCTCGATTTCTGTTCCGGATGTGACGGTTTATTTCTTTTTAATCATTTTGTCGTGGGGGTTGTTCTTAAACCGGGGGATCGCTTAGGCTCTGGAGGCCGCCCAAGACTGGGGGCCGCCCAAGATCGGGGGCCGCCCAGAACTGGGGGCCGCCCAGGGGGCCGCCTAGACTCTGGAGGCCGCCCAAGACTGGGGGCCGTCCAGGGCCGGGGGCCGTCCAGGACTGGAGGCCGCCCAGGATGGGGGCCGCCCAGGACTGGAGGCCGCCCAAGATCGGGGCCGCCCAGAACTGGGGGCCGCTGGGGGCCGCCCAGGATCGGGCCGCCAAGGGGGCCGCCTAGACTCTGGGGCCGCCCAAGACGGGGGCCGTCCAGGACGGGGGCCGTCCAGGACTGGAGGCCGCCCAGGATGGGGGCCGCCCAGGACTGGAGGCCGCCCCGGGGCCGGACTGGAGGCCGCCCCGGGGGCCGCCCAGGACTGGGGGCCCAGGACTGGAGGCCGCCCAGGATCGGGCCGGGGGGCCGCCAGACTCTGGAGGCCGCCCAAGATCGGGGGCCGCCCAGGACTGGGGGCCGTCCAGGACTGGAGGCCGCCCAGGATCGGGGGCGCCCAGGACTGGAGGCCGCCCAAGGGGGCCGGACTGGAGGCCGCCCAGATCGGGGGCCGCCCAGGACTGGGGGCCGTCCAGGACTGGAGGCCGCCCAGGATCGGAGACCGTCCAAGGGGGCCGCCTAGAGGGGCCGCCTAAGACTGGGGGCCGCCCAGAATCGGGGGCCGCCCAGAACCGGGGGCCGTCCAGGACGTCTTTTATTTATTTAATTTAGCTATTTTTATTGTCATCCATATCATAACCATCATAGATGACAGCTAAGAAGGGAAGTATCAACCAGGAGAAAGTCACACCTGCAGTCCCAATGGCAGAATAAGGAAGCATAGTGTAAAATCAAAGCATCTGTTTTCTTGGATCTGGCGACCAGCTTCCATCATGGTTGTCTTGGGGTTCTGACAAAATTTGATTATTCTTCGTATTTCTTTTGTTTATTGTTTCCAGCTTCCATCAAAGCAATGCGATGACACTAAGCCTATCGTATTATTATCTAGAGTTAGCATAGGCCAACAGGATAAATGCAATCAGCTGAGGCTTGAGAGCATGCCAAAGAGAACATAGAACAAGGGTTGAATCAAAACAAATGCTAGGTACAACTATGAGCTGGCTAGGAACAAGAGCAGTTCTTTTGGGAAGGTAACAAAAAATAAGAGATACCTGAGCTCTCAAATCAAATGCTAATATACAAATTCCCACCCTCTCAGCTGGGACAAATGACAATTGTATTGGCTCCTCGGCCACGCCCTAAGATCCACTATAAATTGTGGCAGTGGAGGCATCAAAGGCACAGAGCTCAGCAAATAAGTCATACTAGTCTTTTGGATCAGGAGAAAGCAAAGCTGCCATGGGCTTGCCACATGCACTCGTCCTACCATACCCAGCACAAGGCCATGTCATCCCTCTACTGGAGCTCTCCTACTGCTTGATTGATGAAGGCTTCAAGATCACATTTGACAATACTGAGTACAACCATAATCTTGTTCTTGCCAACTTGTCCAAGGAAAGTGAGCTGAAGGGAATAAATTTGGTTGCAGTGCCAGATGAAGGGAATAATTTGATGTCTAATGTATAAAACATTAGTATAAAACATTAGTATTATTGATGTATACAGATATATTTATGTTATTTTATGAAATACATTTTTTATTCTTAAATTTGAATTTTTATCTATAAATTTCATTAGAATGCATTAAATATATTGTAATTTCAAAATAATTTTAAATTTATAAGAATAAAAATTTGATGAAATTTTATTAGGTTAATGATGGATTAGTGTGGATTTCTGATAGAAATAATAGTAACGAATTAGTAACGAAAATATTAGTGATTAATTAGTGATGGAACAACAACGAACTAATTCATCGCTATTAGTGATGGACTAGTGACAAAAGTTTTAGTGACTAAATTTTGTCAATAATCCGTCACTAAATTGTGATGGAATAGTGATGAAAATATTTGTGACGGAATAGTGACGGAATAATACGTGATGGATAGTTCGTCACTAATCCGTCACAATTTAGTGACGAAAAATATGTTCCGTCACAAATTTTTGACGGAATAGTTCGTCACTAATCCGTCACAATGTAGTGACGGAAAATATGTTTTGTCATAAATTTTTGATGGAATAGTTCGTCACTAATCCGTCATAATTTAGTAATGGAAAATATGTTCCGTCACAAATTTTGATGAATATTTCATCACAAATCCGTCGCTATTATTTTGTAATGGATCTCTTTTTGTCACTAAATTTAGTGACGGCAAAAATAGTGATGACAAGATTTTCATCACTAATCCGTCACTAAACCCAATTTGTGACGGAATAGTGATGAAAATTTTTGTCACTATTTTACTATTTTCTTGTAGTATACGTATATAAATAAGCCTCCTTACTACTTGTAAAATAAGGAATAATGAATAGGACAAAGCAAAACGAGCAGTGATGTGGCTCATCGAGCCGCGTTAGAGTTGATGAAAGGAGCAACTGACGGAACCCCAGCTTCGAACCCCGAGGCCCCCTCGGCCTCGGCCTCCGAGACCCCCTCGACCTCGGACCTCGAGTCCCCTCGGCCTCGGATCCCAAGTCTCCTCGGCCTCGGACCTGAGTCCCCTCGGCCTCGAACCTCACGTCCACTCGGCCTCGGACTTTTGGTCCCCACTACCTCAAGCTGCCTGATACTAACACGTGGCCCACCAACCACCTGCGGCTGCCACGTGGCCCATTAACTGTCTACGATTGCGCATGGCCACTATTTGTAGCGGCACCTGTCTGACATGACTGGGCCCACCTGTCATCTATAGTGCCACGCCTGGCAGATGACTAGTGGGGCAAGATACCTCTGACATGCTCAGTATCGGTTGCGATCTATCTCTGTCAGCCTAGCCACCTGTCCACTACCTACACTCACAACGAGAGAAGGGATCTGAACTCAAGCTCTCTAGCTATTTTCTATTAGCTCTATTCCTTCATTGTGCTCGAGTTGCTTACTTGAGCATCGAAGGGTCCCCACCGGTGCAGCCCATCTCTGGGGACTTTCTTGCAGGAGTTTCTTCGAGGAGGAAGATCTCATTTCTCGGCGTTGGAGGAACGTGACTTGGCGGCAACAGATTGGTGCACTAGAAAGGGGGAGAAGGAGTAAAATAGGCTTCGAACCAGCCAGCTATAGACCCTTCATCCCTGAGCAATCGAGAGGATGGTAGTGATACGGGCGCAGGAGGTTTCTATCAGCCTCGCCGGGGGCATCGCTAGGGAGCTGATCCGCCGGAGGCCGGCCCTCACTCCCCAAGCCGACATCCCCGCATCGCCATCGCCACCGCCCCCACAGCAGGATGATCGGATTGCCGCCCTCACCATGCAGGTCCATTTGCTGGTGGCGGCGGTCCAGGTGCTGCAGCAGCAGCCGGCAGCCGCTCAACGGCATCTGAAACCACCCTCATCGGTCTCGGAGGTGTTCCAACCCAGCCAGCATTCTTTCCAAAGGAGGTCTCCCCTCTGGGAGGTCCGCCGCGCTTCGCTTAGGCACCATTGCCAGGAGGGCTCCAAGCGGCCCCGGTCTCCTTCCCACCATGCCAGCACTTCCCCTAAGCGGCTGCAGGGGAAGGATGTAGAGCGCACATGTCTGCAACGTCGCCACCCATTTTCATCCTTGAAGTCTTCAAGGGACAGGTCCTTTGATGGCCGAATCGCTCATCGGGCTGAGCGACGGCAAGATGAGCACAACCAACGGCTGGAGGAGCTCAGCCGTAGGATTACCAACTCGCCGGAGGCGGATTATGACAACCATCCACCGCTATCCCGCTGCATCATGGAAGAGCCGATCTCAACCCGATTTTGCCTCCCTCAGCTGGACCTGTACAACAGCACCACTGATCCCCTGGACTATCTAGAGAGTTACAAGGTCCTGATGCAGGTCCAGGGGGCAACCGACTCCCTACTTTGCATCACCTTTCCCATCACTCTAAGAAAGGTGGCCCAAGCTTGGTACTCCCGCCTACCGCCACACAGCATCAACTCTTTCCGGCAACTGGAGAGGGCCTTTCTGGCATACTTCGATGCATGCCAAAAAATCTCGTGGGTGACGGACAGCTTGTTCTCCGTCTAGCAGAGGAGCGGCGAGTCGCTGAGGGACTTCGTTGCCTATTTCAAGGAAGCTACCCTCGAGGTCTACAACCTCGAGGACTCAGTGGTCACCCTGGCCTTAAAGCGAGGGCTCCGCCCCTCCCGCTTCACCTACTCCCTCAACAAAAAGCCGTCCGGTTCTTACGCCGAACTGCTGAGCTAGGTACAGAAGTATATCCACGCCGATGAGGCCAACTCCTCTCGATGCGAGGCGGATGGGAGTTCCAGTAAGAAGTAAGCCCATCCCGAGCCTGCTGAGACTCAACCCAGGAGACTTGAGCCTCCCTACCGATCAAACAACCGACCACGAGTGCTCGCTCCCAGGGAGGGACCCTTCACTCCTCTGCTCGTCCTGATATCCCACATCCTGATGAAGATCGAGGGTGAGTCGTACCTTTAGCACCCTCCTCCCATGAAGCCAGGGACCCCCCGCAACAAAAACTTCTACTTCTGCTTCCACCGGGACCATGGCCATGATACTGAAGACTGTCGTCAGCTGAAGAAGGCGATTGAGAACCTCATCCAGCGTGGCCACCTGAAAAAGTTCATCCAGAGGGAGAACCCGAGTGCGCTCGGCTCGTCGGCACCTCCGCCACCTCAGGTCAGCGTCGATAATGCTCCGATTGAGAAAACTATGGCCATGATTTTCTGGAGGGCAAGTAGCGCCTTCAAGAGGCCACAGGACGGCCGAGGTGACAAACCACACTGTCCTCCAAGGACTCAGGGCACGGCAGGACGACTTCGAAGGGAGATGCGTGGAGGAACTTTCCAGCGTGCTATGGGCCTACCACATGACGCCGCAAACTCCCACCGGAAAGACTCCCTTTAGCCTTGTCTTCATGTCTGAGACTATCATCCCTATGAAGATTAGCATCCCGAGCCCTTGAACGAAGTCTTACGATGGGAATGACAACTCGAGCCAGCTGCGAACCAATCTTGACCTCGTGGAGGAGGCACGTGACCGAGCGCAGCTCAGGATGGCTGCCTATCGACAGCAAACCGCTAGGTACTACAATGCTCGCGTCCACCCCAGAACGTTCTTGCCGGGGGACCTAGTCCTCAGACGGATTGAGGTCTCGAAGCCGACGGAAGGAGGCAAGCTGTCGCCAAATTGGGAAGGACCCTATCGGGTTACTAAGGCCCTCCACCATGGAGCATATTGAATCGAAGGACTAGATGAAAAGTCGCTCTCTCGGACCTGGAATTCTGACAACCTCTATCGGTACTACCAGTAATGTACCCCTTTTTACATTGGGCTAAGTGTTTGTATTCCTTTGGACTTACCTGTCCCATATTCTCGACTAATAAAAAAGTGTTCAAGTAATCCATCTTTTCAGCCAAAGCCCGATTCCGGTCAGCATTGAAAGCCCAAGGCCAGCTCGGCACCAAAGCCCAACTTCGGTCAGTACCAAAGCCCAAGGCCAGCTCGGCACCAAAGCCCAACTTCGGTCGGCACCAAAAACCCAAGGCTAGCTCTGTTGGGCCTGGTGTGGTGCTATCAAGGCCCAGGTGGGCTAACTTGTATTGGGCTGGGTTTGAGTCCAAGGGTTGAGATTAAATCAAGTCACGGGTGTACACGGGCTTGGGGATTAGTTTAATCTCATTGGTTTAGTCCATGGGAGTTTTTTGTTGAGTCTGGGCCTGGCCCACTTCGTGGATGTATTTAAACTCTAGTCTCTAGGGTTTGGATGGAATAGAGAACAGATTCTTTTCTCCCAAAAATTCCCTTCTCTCATCATAGGGCGGCAGCCCTTTCTTTCTCCTCCCCATCTTCCTCCTTTTCAAGAAGTAAACCTAACAGGATTAGAAATCCTTAGTTCTAGTTCTTGTTGAACGGGGAATCCCATTGCTATTCATCAAGGTCTAAACCTAACAGGATTAAAATCCTTAGTTCTAGTTCTTGTTCAACGGGAATCCCATTGCTATTCATCAAGGTCTAAACCCTAACAAGTGGTATCAGAGCCTGGTTCAAGGAGTAATCTGGAGGCCTTCAAGGAGTTGAAATAATTTCAACAGAATCTCGTCAAGGTACTTCTCTATTTTATAAAATTTATTTTTGTGCTATTTTTGAAATTGGCCATGGGGAGTAGCATAAAAATAGAGGTTGAGAAGTTTGATGGGAAGGGAAGTTTCTCCATGTGGAAAGTCCGGGTAGAGGACCTCCTTGTGCAGCAGGGTTTAGATTGGCTTTGGAGGAAAGGCCAGATGGGATGACAGACAAGCAGTGGATTTCATTGGAGAAGAAGACATGTTCAATGATCAGGGGCTGTCTGGCGGATTCAGTCCTCTATTCAGTGCTGGAGGAGAAGACCCCGAAGGGACTCTGGACGAAGTTGCACACCCTCTATATGGGAAAGAATATGTGCAACAAGTTGATGTTGAAGAAGCGCCTCTACAGCCTTCGGATGTCAGAAGGTGGAGATGTGCTGGGTCACATCCAGATATTCGACCAGATGAGCAATGAACTTCTGAATGTTGGGGTCAAGATGGAGGAAGAAGATAAAGCACTTCTGCTTTTATGTTCAATGCCCACGTCTTATGACTCATTGGTCACAACACTGCTCTATGGGAAGGAGACATTAATTTATGAAGATATTGTCTCGGTGCTTCGGACGAATGAGCAGAGGGAGAAGATGACCAAGGAAGCTGTTCCCCAGGAGGGTCTATCAGTTGGGGAAAGGACAGGCAGAGGTAGGGGCAGGGACAGAAGTAAGTCTGGAGGACGATCAAAGTCCAGGAAAGGCAAGAGAGAGCTGAAGTGCTATAAGTGTGGAGAGGTAGGACATTTTAAGAAGAATTGTCCTAAGTGGAAAAATCAGAAGGGAGAAAAAGGAGGATCTGAGTCTGTGAGTACAGTTGCAGATCAGGAGGTGGAGGATGATCTCTTGGTTGTATCAGATGATCACAGGCACAGCACAGAGATGTGGACCTTGGATTCAGCCTGTTCTCATCATTACACTCCCAACCGGTCGTGGTTCAGTACTTACACAGAGGTTGAGGAGGGGAATGTGACTCTTGGAGATAATCACCCTTGCAAGGTGGCAGGTATTGGCACAGTGAGGGTGAGGATGTTTGATGGTATGGTGCGCACTCTTACCAGTGTGAAGCATGTTCCAGAACTCAAGAAGAATCTGGTATCACTGGGGTACTTGGAGCGGACTGGATACAGCTTCAGCAGTCGTGCCAGGAGTGGAGTTCTGAACATCTCCAATGGAGCCATGGTGGTGATGAGAGGGAGGAGGCTGGAAAATAATCTATACAAGATGGAGGGCTCTGTGATGACTGTGAAATCTGAGGTGGCAGCTGTGGAGCAAGATCCCCGGGATGTGTACAGGATGTGGCATTACCGCCTGGGCCACATGGGAGACAAGGGGATGAAAGAACTGAGCAAGAGAGGTCTGCTTCCAGACTTGAGTAGCGGAGATATGGAGATCTGTGAGCCTTGTCAGATGGGAAAGCAGAGGAGAGTACAGTTCTCAGTCAGCACAGCTAGGAGTGCTGAACCCCTGGAGTTAGTACACACAGATGTCTGGGGACCAGCCCCAGTTTCTGCAAGGAATGGGGCCAGATACTTTATGACCCTGATAGATGATTTCTCAAGGAAGCTGTGGATCTACTTTATGAAGGAGAAATCAGAGGTCTTCACCAAGTTCAAAATCTGGAAGGCTGAGGTGGAGAAGGAGCAGGGTAAAAGTGTGAAGTGTCTGAGGTCTGATAATGGCGGGGAATACACCAGCAGGGAGTTCCAGATTTTTTGTGAGGAGTGGGGCATCAGAAGGCACTTCTCGGTGATGGGAACTCCTCAACAGAATGGGGTGGCTGAGAGGATGAACAGAACACTATTGGAAAAGGCAAGATGCTTAAGGCTGCAGGCAGGGCTTCCAAAGATGTTCTGGGTTGACGCAGTAGATGCAGCTAGCTACTTGGTCAATCGGTCACCGCACACCAGGTTAGATGGAGACATTCCAGAGGAGATATGGTCTGGAAGGAAGACAAGCCTAAACCATCTAAGGGTGTTTGGATGCACAGCATATGTGCATGTTGGAGCTGGGGAGCGGAGTAAGTTGGATGCCAGGTCTAAGAAGATGGTGTTCCTAGGCTACCCGCGAGGAGTCAAGGGGTATCGGCTATGGGACCCCTTGGAGAAGAAGGTTGTCATCAGCAGAGATGTAACCTTTGATGAGAGCTCAATCCTCCAGAACAGAAGTGGCATGGATGCACAGCAGGGACTACAGGAGGTAGAACACGGTAACACTAGTCAGACAACCTCCTATACAGTTGTGCCATTTGCTAGTGGACCAGGAGGATTTGAGATTCAGGTGGAGAGGACTGACAGAGGGGGTAGAAGCCAGGGAGTTCAGCAGGATGCAGCTGGACAGGGGACTGATACTGGGATCGCACAGCAAAGGCCCAGGAGGAACGTGCGACCACCAGTTCGATACGGCTTTGAGGATTCGTTGTCATATGCCCTGGTGACAGCGAATGGAGACCCTTTCACCTATGAGGAGGCTATGGAAAGTCAGGATAGAGATAGGTGGATCCATGCTATGGCAGAGGAAATGCAGTCTCTTCACAGCAATAATACGTGGCAGGTGGTCCAGCTGCCACAAGGAAAGAAACCCATTGGTTGTAAATGGGTTTATCAGCGCAAGGAAGGAGCTTCAGAACAAGAGGGTATCAGGTATAAGGCAAGACTAGTGGCCAAAGGATACTCTCAGAAAGAAGGCATCGATTATGGTGAGATATTTTCTCCAGTTGTCAGGCACACTTCCATCAGACTATTATTGAGTATTGTAGCAGCTCAGGACTTGGAGCTGGAGCAGATGGATGTGAAGACAGCATTCCTCCATGGTCATTTGGAGGAGAGCATCTACATGGAGCAGCCACCAGGGTTTAGAGAACCAAGATCAGATGGGAAAGTCTGTTTGCTGAAGAAATCTCTGTATGGGCTGAAGCAGTCGCCGAGGCAGTGGTACAAGAGATTTGACACTTATGTTAGGAGCATTGGACTTTCCAGGTGTGAGTATGATTCTTGTGTGTATGTTAAATCTCTGGATGATGGGTCTAGGATGTACTTACTCTTGTATGTAGATGACATGCTGATAGCATGCAAGAGTGAGAAGGCTGTACAGGAACTGAAGATAGCTTTGTCTCGGGAGTTTGAGATGAAGGATCTGGGGCCAGCCAGGAAGATCCTAGGGATGGAAATCATCAGAGATAGATCCAAAGGTGTGCTGCATCTGAGTCAGGGTGGCTACATTAAAAAGATTCTGGAGCGATATGGGATGAAGGATGCCAAACCGACAGCACTACCTTTGGCAGCACATTTTTCCTTATCGAAGACCATGTCACCACAGACTGAGGTGGAGGCTCAGGAGATGGAGAAGGTACCATATGCTTCTGGTGTTGGGAGCCTTATGTATGCCATGGTATGTTGTAGGCCAGACATAGCCCATGCAGTGAGCCAGGTGAGCAGGTTCATGGCGCAGCCTGGTAGGGAGCACTGGCGAGCACTGAAGGGAATCTTCAGGTACTTGGTAGGTACAGTTGGGGTTGGTATTTGCTATGGACAGCAAGAAGATGCTGAGAGATCCAACTTATCCAAGGAGGCTCGTGGGCAGTTATATGGGTATGTGGATGCAGACTTTGGTGGAGATGTGGACACTAGGAGATCCACAACAGGCTTTGTGTTCAGCCTGTTTGGTGGTCCAGTATCGTGGAGATCATGTCTGCAGCCCATCACAGCCTTATCTACCACGGAGGCAGAATACATAGGTATCACAGAGGCAGCAAAGGAAGCTCTTTGGCTGAAGGGCTTGATGCTGGAGATGGGACTTGATCAGAAGGTTGTCCAGGTGCATAGTGACAGCCAGAGTGCTCTGATGCTTGCGCAGAATGCAGTCTATCATGCCAGGACGAAGCACATTGACCTCAGATACCACAGGATCAGAGAGCTGGTGGAAGATGGTGAGGTGGAGCTGGTGAAGGTATACACCAAAGAAAATCCAGCAGATGCACTGACTAAGGTTCTTCCACGGGACAGTTTTCAAAAGTGTATTTCGTTGTTAAAGCTGATGGACACAGTGGACGTGCTGAGGCCTTGAAAGCACCAAGGTGGAGATTGTTGGGCCTGGTGTGGTGCTATCAAGGCCCAGGTGGGCTAACTTGTATTGGGCTGGGTTTGAGTCCAAGGGTTGAGATTAAATCAAGTCACGGGTGTACACGGGCTTGGGGATTAGTTTAATCTCATTGGTTTAGTCCATGGGAGTTTTTTGTTGAGTCTGGGCCTGGCCCACTTCGTGGATGTATTTAAACTCTAGTCTCTAGGGTTTGGATGGAATAGAGAACAGATTCTTTTCTCCCAAAAATTCCCTTCTCTCATCATAGGGCGGCAGCCCTTTCTTTCTCCTCCCCATCTTCCTCCTTTTCAAGAAGTAAACCTAACAGGATTAGAAATCCTTAATTCTAGTTCTTGTTGAACGGGGAATCCCATTGCTATTCATCAAGGTCTAAACCTAACAGGATTAGAAATCCTTAGTTCTAGTTCTTGTTCAACTGGGAATCCCATTGCTATTCATCAAGGTATAAACCCTAACAGCTCGGCACCAAAGCTTGACTCCGGTTGGCACTGAAAGCCCAAGGCCAGCTTGGCACCAAAGCCCGACTTCAGTCGGCACCGAAAGCCCGAGGCCAGCTCGATACCAAAGCTCGACTCCGGTCGGCACCGAAAGCCCAAGGCCAGCTTGGCACCAAAGCCCAACTCCGTCGGCATCGAAAGCCTGAGGCCAGCTCGGCACCAAAGCCCGGCTCCGGTCGGCACCGAAAGCCCGAGGCCAGCTCGACACCAAAGCTCGGCTCCGATCGGGACCGAAAGCCCGAGGCCAGCTCAGCACCAAAGCCCGACTCCGATTGGAATCGAAAACCCAAGGCTAGCTCAACACTAAAGCCCGAGGCTAACTCGACACCAAAGCCCGACTCCAGTCAGATCTGCAAGCCCAAGGCCAGCTCAGCACCAAAGCCCGACTCCGATCGGCACCAAAAGCCCGAAGCAGCTTGGCACCAAAGTCCGACTCCAGTCAGCACTGTAAGCCCGAGGCCAGCTCGGCCCCAAAGTTGAACTCCGATCGGCATTAAAAGCCCGAGGCCAGCTCAGTACCAAAGCCCTACTTTGGTTAGCACGGGAAACTCAAGGTCAATTAGGCGCCTAAGGAACGACCTCGATCAGCCCTGGAGTCCCGATGACCGCTCGATGCAGCAAGCTCATCATGAGATCTACACCCCAACATCGAGCTTGGGTTCATAAAAGGGAGGCTTCAAGGCCAGCCTTAGCACTCCCACCAGGATCCGATCCTATGTAGAAGCTAAGTCATGGATTTTCTCACAGTGAGTAGATAGGCTCAATGTCCCCCAGTGCCGACGCAACCCTATCAAGGGTCCTACGATGGCAAGCTGGAGGGGAAAGTACATTGTGACATATTTCAAAAAAAAGGGGTAATTTCATTACTGTGAACATTTTACAAAATGCTGACTCGAGTCGGACTTGGGTACAGAAGAAAAACAAAGACAACAAAATGCGCTGGGAAGGGCTCTCAGGCATCGATCGGTGTCAACCCATCCTTCGGAGTGCCTTCCAGTCCTTCGCAGGCGTCCTGCTCGATGTCCCGAAGGCTAGCGATCCCGGAGACTCGCACAGCCTTCTTCCCATTGCGGAAGCCCTGGAGGTAGGCATCAACGGAACCCTCTGTGACCTCCTCGGTGAAGGCGGTGGAGCCTCGGAAGAACTCCACGGACTCAGCCGCCGCCAGCTCCACCGCTGCAGCCCTCTCCTCGGTGACCCTGGCTCTCCGCATGGCCTCATCCGCTCGGGCGGTGGCATCGGCGGCCTGGGCGTTGGCCCTTCAAACGATCTCCTCGGTGCCCTCTGCCCGGCCTTCAAACTCCTTAGCCTCTTGGATTGCCATCTCTAGCCGGAGTCGACAGGCCCCCAGCTCGGCTTTGGCAGCACGAGCGTGCCCCATGTCGGTCGCTCCCTGCCGCCTGGCCTCTTCGACCTCCGCCCGGAACAACGCTAGGGTCTTGGTTGCCTCCTCTGCCTCCCTTCGGGCGGTCCCCAGTGCCCTCTCGGTCACTTTAGCCTCCTGTTGGGCTGCCTCCACTACACTTTTGACCTCCTTGGCCCTAGCCATGGTGGCCAAGGTCGCCTGATGGGCATGATGACTCCGGAGGGTGATGTCCCTCAGGGCCGATAGGAAGTTGACCGCCTGCACAAGGAAGACCTTGGTTAGTATTCAGAAAAGCAAAAATCAAAAGAAAAAAGAATTACCTACCCAGAAGTGCACTGCAAAAGTGTCTTGGAGGATGGTGGGAGTGTCCAGCTGGCGGAACTCCGCCTAGAGCTCCAACAAGCATACCCTTGCCTTTAGTCATCGGCGATACGACCGTTGTAGGAGAGAGACACACGCAGGGGGTCCACCCCAGCCCTTCTCCCCCTGGGCTCGGATGAAGCTAAGGGGCCGGATGCCACTGCGTTTCTATCTGCGGGCGGGCCTTCCTCCAGAGATGGCTCGGCCACGAGCTCCGACGGCCCGACTACAGCGGTGGCCGGTTCAGCGCTCGGAGGGGTTGCTGCAACCTGTGGCTCTGGTGGGGTGTCGGCGGTCAGGTTGATTGCCGAGGCTACCGCCAGAGCACTCGGCGGGACGGGTGCACTACAAGAAAAATCTATTTTAGCGATGCAAAAATGCATCACTAAATGGACGAATTTTGGCCATCGCTGTAAATTTCATCGCAAATAGCAATCCATCGCAATTTCGTCGCTAAATAGCGACGAAATTACAATGCAATAAAATGCGTCACTATTTTGGAATAAAAAAAAGTTATCGTAATTTAGCGATGCATTAGCGACTCCAAATTGTGTCACAATATTGCGACTAATTGCGTCACAGAATTGCGACTCAATTTGCATCGCAATATTACGACACAAAAAAATGAGTCGCAATATTGCAATGCATTTTTTTGTGTCAAGCATTTTTTGCATCGCAATATTGCGATGCATTGTTTTGCATCGCAATATTGCAAAGCAAAAAAAAATGTGTCGTAATTACATCGCAAAATTATGAATTTAATTTTTTTTTTAAAAAATTACGATGAAAATTTTTTGTCGCAATAGCGTCGCTAATTGATTTTTTTAAATAAATTTAAAATGTTATAAATTAAAACTCTTAATACAATTTCATTGCATTCAAATATTGATCGAAACATTCATCACAAAATTTTTAATAATATAAAAATTTAATATAATAATAATTAATAATTTTGATTTACAAAACATAAGTAGTAAAGAAAAAAATACATCAAGAATCCGTACTATCACGATCACGGGAAGGCTGCGAAGGCTGGAATGAACCTTGCAACATTTGATGAACCAAATCTTGCATCTGACGGATCTGCTCTCTCTTGTCTGCAAGCTCCTGCCGAACCTCCTCTGTAATAGATCTCCGAATGTCATCTAAACGATTGAAAGGAATATCACCAAAATAGTGTGAACTGGAGCCGAAAAAATATCTAGAAGCTTTAGTGCCCAGACAGTAGACCCTACGGTCTCATGGCTAGGCACCAACAGCTTCCAAAAACACACGTGGACTCTCCTATGGTGATAGTTCGACGGACGGCCCCCCGTCAGTGGAGTCGACCTGTGATGCCTGAGACTGAAGCTCCTCGACTTGTGCCTTTGAATTATAGAATCAATGGTAAATGAATCATTATATTAACCTTAATAAAAGTTTAGAAATTAAACATATACAATATAAGACTAATTTATTATCATAACCTCCTGTGATCATGCATCGATCCAGGTATCATCCTTCCTGGTGTGTGTCGCCCTGAATAGGCAAAACTCACCAGGATCTCTGTCCTCCTGCTCAGACTACAAAAGCAGAAGAAATGATATAAATTTAATGTATTTAAAAATGACTAAATTAGTAATTAAATTATTTATGTTTTCTTACCATATGGCGTCTATGCTCCTGAATCGAAATGGACCCTACAGTGTGGCATGAGACCCGTGCCACGACTGGCCTTCTCGGATCAATGGTTCGTGGTGGCTGATGCAGACCTCCTTTGTCAGGCCTCAGACTACCACACCTGCTGCCAGTCGTGCCAAATATCCTTAGGCACATGCGCAGGATGCTCACCCGATCTCCTCCAACGATGAAGCATGTCGGAGTATCAGCGTACCACAAGAGCATTCCATGCTTTCCTAACGGCATTATGGATGGCAGGGTCCCACATAAACTTTTTGTGCATTGAAATAAATAATTAGTTTAATAATATATTAATATTAAGAAATTTTATATCAGTGATAAATTGTATTTGATAAGTTTACTTGAAACTTTGAAAAATAAAACTTCCTCATGGCCGCAGATACATGGTGCCAATCGTAGCCAGTGGGATCAGCACGCCTCTAGAATATGAAGCTGATCCGGCTCGATACAGTATGCTACTCAATAAAGCTATTAAAAAATGCATGTTTATAAGTAATTGACTTTAAAATATAAATATATATTACAATTAGTATATACTTACTGCCCATCAACATCCAGTCGAAGTACGGTGCGGCCGACGTAGAAAAAACTCTCAGAGGTCTATGCCAATCGGCTATGAGACTCGAAGGCTGTATATCTAAACTCTCCATCTCCAATGCTCATGAAGTGATCTGATGCGGTAGGGTTACGTCCCTGCTCGCTCTGTCCATCGGAAGATCTATCTCGGCCAGACATACTGAAAATACTAAAGATCCATGCAATATAATTATAAATAATGATTGAATATGTAAAAATTTAGCACTTATAAAAATAAATTGAAATTGAATAAACCTCTATATTTAATCAGTGTCATTTATTTTATCAAATGTTGATTCAACATCCGATGTCGTATCGTATTATGATTCAGTGTCATTATTATCAGAAGAAAACCAAACATTTGCATCCTCAATTTCTTAGACATCACCATTTGGATCTCTAACTGATATTTCAGGAGCCCTTGTGTCATCCTTAATTACATGCATTTTCATCTTATCCTCTTGAAATGTAGGGCACTCGGTTGATTGACTTGATGAACTCTCCTCTAATATGATTGCTGAACGTGGGATGATTTTAGAAATAGCCCACAAATCTCGCTTGTCGTTGCGCAAACTTGGATATCCGCAGTAAAACACTTGCTGAGCTTGGGATGCAAGAATGAATGGTTCATATTTATGCAATCTTCGGCGATGGTTGACTTCAACTATATTGTAGTCGTTATAAACTCTTTTACCCATAGGAACTATCGGATCAAACCAATCGCAATGAAACAATACGATTCGTTTTATAGGCCAACCGGGATATTCAACTTCAATCGCCTCTACTAACTTTTCATAATAATCCTGCATATTTGCTCAACACTTTCTTCTTTGACACACCCCCCAGTTCTGTGTGCCTCTTGAAGATGCTAGTCGTTCAATTTAAAATTTATACCCATTAACAAAATAGCCAATAGAGGTTATTACGGTCTTCAATGGCCATTGCGCTAGATATTTAATGAAAATATTATCGGTTGTAAACCATAAACAATTTACCTATAAATTAATAAGCTATTCACAACCAATTCAAAATAAAAGCCATTATTGCAATTGTTTGAGTGATACTACTCATATATTCATAAAATCAATAAGCTTTCTAACTTCTGCCCAATGGCAATTTGACTGATGTTTGGTTTCATATGTCCGTTGTCTATCACAAAACATTTTAAGGGATGATAACAATTACAACTTCTTTTAGCAATTAAATAATGAGGTATATTATAATTTAAAGTCGTGAAGTATATACTTACTCAATGTATGGATCGACTTCTCTACAGTTCATTAGGATGTAATAATGTGCTGCATTATACTCAAAATCGCTTAAATTTCTTGACTTCTGCCTCCCAAATGAATGACCGATGCCTTCAAAAATTAATATTCTACAGTCATTAGGTTCTCCTTCATTCACACATACGTCATCGTTACGACCAAAATTTTGCCTCCTCGTGTGGATGTGACTCTCAAAGTAATGAGAGGCAAAAGCTGAAACTTCTTCAACCAAGCATATAAAACCTTCAACCCTTGCCTTATTACGCACATTATTTTTTAACTTCTTAAGGTACCTATATGTAAAGGTAAGAAATCAAAATAAACCAACTTTCTCGCAATGAAATAAAATTTTTAACTTTTTAAGGTACCTATATATCTGTGCCAGACCTAACTGGTTTGGCGAATTTTGTGACTGCTTTGTTCTTCTAGAAAGCGATCAAGTTCTGCCTATAAGGATGATTTGGAGGCAAGAACTTTCTATGATTATCAAACCATGACTGCTTACCACTCTTCTGCAATGTAAATGCATCTGAATTATACATGCAATGACAGCATGCCAGACGCCTAGCAGTACTCCAGCCAGACAACATTGCATATGCCAAAAAGTCACTGATTGTCCATATCAAAGCAGCTCTCATGATAAAATTTTGTTTATAGAAATATCATAGGCTATGACTCCTGTTTCTCACAATATTTTCAATTTGGCCATCAATGGTTGTAAGAAGACATCAATCTTTTCTCTGAATTTGATGGTCCTGGAACCAAAACTGTCAAAAACATTACAGTATCTTTCATGTACTTCTATGGAGGAAGGTCATATACCACTACAAGAGAATACTGAAATAGCGATGCAAATTTAGCGATGCAATTATGCGTCGCTAAATTGCGACCACTTTGCGACGCCTCTGTGACAACAAAATATTGCGACGCAATTAACGACGCATTAGCGACTCAATTAACCAGAAAATCAAAAAAAATTAAATTTTTAATATTGCGATGCAAATAATGCATCGCAATATTTTTAATTAATTTTTTTTAAATATAAATATCAAAAAAAATATTGCGATGCAACTCAGTGCGTTGCAATGTTTTTAACAGAATTAAATATGTTAAATAGCGACGCATTAGCGACGCAATAAAATAGAAAATTAGAAAAATTATTTTTAATTTAGCAACGCACAAATTGCATCGCAAATAATTTAAATGAAATTAAATTTTATAAAATTTAAATATCAAAAAAAAATATTGCGACGCAACACAGTGCGTCGCAATGTTTTAAAAGAATTAATATATTAAATAGCGACGCATTAGTGACGCAATAAACCAAAAAATTAAAAAAAATTATTTTTAATTTAGCGATGCACCAATTGCGTCACAAATAATTTAAATGAAATTAAATTTTTTAAAGTATAAATTTAAAAAAATATTGCGATGCAACTCCGTGCGTCGCAATATTTTGAAAAAAATTAAATATTTTAAATAGCGAGGCATTAGCGATGCAATAAAGCAGAAAATAAATTAAAATTATTTTTAATTTAGCGACAAAATAATGCGTCACAATTATTTTAAATAAAATTAAATTTTATAAAGTATAAATATGAGAAAAAATAATTGCGAAGTAACAGTGTGTTGCAATGTTTTTAAAAAATTAATTATGTAAATAGCGATGCATTAGCGATGTAATAAGCCAAAAAATTAATTAAAAAATTATGTTTTAATATAGCGACGCACTATTGCGTCGTAATTATTATAATTAAAATTAATTTTTTATATAATATTATCATTAAAAAATTACGACGCAACCCTTTGCATCGCAATATATTTAAAAATTAATTATGTTAAATAGCGATCGGTCCAAAATCGATCGTGACCGATCGGAATAAGGGCTTGGATCGATCGCAACCCTCGGATCGTCGCCGATCGGACCGATCGCCAAGGTTCGAGATCGGTCATGGCCGATCGGGATGAGGGCTTGGATCGATCGCAACCATTGGATCGTCGCCGATCGGACCGATCGCCACGGTCCGAGATCGGTCGTGGCTGATCGGGATCAGGGCTTGGATCGATTGCAACCGTCGGATCGCCCAGTGATCTTGGACCGATCGCAATGGTCCGGGATCGGTCGTAGCCGATCGGGATCAGGGCTTGGATCCATCGTAACCGTTGGATCATCGCCGATCGGACCGATCGCCACGGTCCGAGATCGGTCATGGCCGATCGGGATCATGGCTTGGATCGATCGCAACCGTCGGATCGTCGCCGATCTCGAACAGATTGCAACTGTCCGAGATAGGTCGTGGCCGATCGGGATCATGGCTTGGATCGATCGCAACCGTCGGATCGCCAGCGATGTCGGACCGATCGCATCGGTCTGGAATTGGTCATGGCCGATCGGGATGAGGGCTTGGATCGATCACAACCGTCGGATCATCGCCGATCGGACCAATCGCCACGGTCCGAGATCGGTCATGGCCGATCGGGATCACGGCTTGGATCGATCGCAACCGTCGGATCGCCAGCAATCTTGGACCGATCGCAACGGTCCGGGATCGGTCGTGGCCGATCGGGATCAGGCTTGGATCGATCACAATCGTCAGATCTTTGCCGATCGGACCGATTGCCACGGTCCGAGATTGGTCGTGCCGATCGGGATCAGGGCTTCGATCGATCGCAAACGTCGGATCGTTGCCGATCGGACCGATCGCCACGGTCCGAGATCCATCGTGGCCGATCGGGATCAGGGCTTCGATCGATCGCAAACGTCGGATCGTTGCCAATCGGACCAATCGCCACGGTCCGAGATCAGTCATGGCCGATTGGGATCAGGGCTTCGATCGATTGCAAACATCGGATCGCCGCGATCTTGGACCGATCGCAACGGTCCGGATCGGTCGTGGCCGATCGGGATCAGGGCTTGGATCGATCACAACCGTTGGATCGGCAGCGATCTTGGACCGATGACAACGGTTCAGGATCGGTCGTGGCCGATCAGGATCAGGGCTTGAATCGATCGCAATCGTCGGATCGTCACCGATCGGACCGATCGCCAAGGTCCGAGATCGGTCGTGGCCAATCGGGATCAGGGCTTGGATCGATCGCAACCGTCGGATCGTCGCCGATTGGACCGATCGCCACGGTCCGAGATCGGTCATGCCGATTGGGATCAGGGCTTGGATCGATCATAACCATCGGATCTTTGCCGATCGGACCGATTGCCATGGTCCGAGATCGATCGTGGTCGATCGGGATCATGGCTTGGATCGATCGCAACCATCGGATCGTCGCCGATCTTGGACCGATCGCAACGGTCCGGGATCGGTCGTGGCGATCGGGATCAGGGCTTGGATCGATCACAATCGTCAGATCTTTGCCGATCAGACCGATTGCCAGTCCGAGATCGGTCGTGCCGATCAGGATCAGGGCTTTCGATCGATCGCAAACGTCGGATCGTCAGCGATCTCGAACCGATCGCATCGATCTGGAATCGTCATGGTCGATCGGGATGAGGGCTTGGATCGATCGCAACCATCGGATCGTCGCCGATCGGACCGATCGCCACGGTCCGAGATCGGTCGTGGCTTATCAGGATCAGGGCTTGGATCGATTACAACCGTCAGATCAGCAGCGATCTTGGACCGATCGCAACGGTCCGGATCGATCGTGGCCGATCGAGATCAGGGCTTGGATCGATCGCAACCGCGGATCGTCGCCGATCGGACCGATCGCCACAGTCCGAGATCGTCGTGGCCGATCGGGACAGAGCTTGGATCGATCGCAACCATCGGATCGTCGCCGATCGGACCGATCGCCACGGTCCGAGATCGATCGTGGCCGATCGAGATCAGGGCTTGGATCGATCGCAACGTCGGATCGTCACCGATCGGACCGATCGCCATGGTCCGAGATCGGTCGTGGCCGATCGGGATCAGGGCTTGGATCGATCACAACCGTCGGATCTTTGCCGATCGACCGATTGCCATGGTCTGAGATCGATCGTGGCCGATCGGTATCATGGCTTGGATCGATCGCAACCGTCGGATCGTCGCCGATCTTGGACCGATCGCAACTGTCCCGGGATCGGTCGTGGGTCGATCGGGATCAGGGCTTGATCGATCACAACGTCGGATCTTTGCCGATCATACCGATTGCCACAGTCCGAGATCGGTCGTGCCGATCGGGATCAGGGCTTCGATCGATCGCAAACGTCGGATCGTCAGCGATCTCGGACCGATCACATCGGTCTGGAATCGGTCATGGTCGATCGTGATGAGGGCTTGGATCGATCGCAACCATCGGATCGTCGCCGATCAGACGATCGCCACGGTCCGAGATCAGTCATGGCTGATCGGGATCAGGGCTTGGATCGATTGCAACCACGGATCGGCAGCGATCTTGGACCGTCGCAACGGTCCGGGATCGGTCGTGGCCGATCGGGATCAGGGCTTGGATCGATCGCAACCGTCGGATCATCGCCGATCGGACCGATCGCCNGCGTCTGTGAAGGAAGAAAGGCAGAACCCGGTTCAGTCTGTCTTCAGTCTGTTTCATCTCGTCTTTGATTTGATTTATGAAGAATTTATTACTTTTTAATTTATATGGAATAAAATTTTTATTCATGATTAATTGTTATTAAATTATATTTAAGTGGAAATAATTTTAGACTGATCTAATCTTTAAAGGGACGGGCCGTGATCTACGGGTACGGACCGTGCTCTTATAAGATAGACCATATCTTGATTATTTTGCACTACTAATTATTTAATTAATTAAATTTATAAGTTTATTTCAAGATAATCGCTAAAGTCCCTAGTGGAATCGATCACTTACTCTCGCTATTCTAATAGTGAAATTAAGGTGTTTAAATCGTTGCGCTACGACACGCATCAGATTTTTGGCGCCGTTGCCGGGGACTTAAGTGTGTTATTTTGAAAAAAAATTAAAAAATTAAAAAATAATAAAAACAATAAAAATATAAAAAAATTAGATTATTTTTTCTTAATTTTTGAATAGTTCTTGCTGCTCTATTTTATTTCCTTAATTGTTAGAATTGCATATTTTCTTTTTAACATAAAAACATAAAAAAATTATTACTTTCCTTTTTGCCACAAATCCAATTTTAACCTAATCAAAATTTTCTTTTAATTAACTTACCTAAAAAAACCCTAAAATAAAACCCTAAGACATCTTCCATAAAATATAATTAATTTAAGGAAACAAAACAAATTATAAAAATAAAAATAAAATATAAACAAAATAATTATTTTATTTTCTATGCTATAGATTGACTTAGGTTAATTTATTTTCTGCAAAACTCAAAATCCTTCCATTGACATCTCATAATTTATTAGGAAATTAGAAACTTAATTACAAAAATTAAAGAAAAAAATTAAATAAATAAATAAATAACTATTTGCTTTAGAGGCATTGGTAGGGTGTATGCTCGGTCGCCGATCATTGCAGCACGACCTTATACCCTTAGATCCTGAGATAGAAAGAACTATTAGAGCAAACAGACTCAGAATTATGGATCCTAATAACGAAAATAATCAACCACAGCAGTTAAAAGAGTATTTCACTCCTTCAAGGTATACCTACTCTCCCTGCATTCAAGTGCCTCCAGTAGAGGCTGCCCAATATGAAATTAAGTCAAGTGTAATCCAAATGTTACCATCTTTCTATGGACTTACAAATGAGGATCCCTACAAACACTTAGATGAATTCTTAGAAATTTGCTCAACTGTCAAGATTCAAAATTTCTCTGATGATGCACTTAAGCTTAAGTTATTCCCTTTTTCCCAAAAAGATAAAGCCAAGTATTGGTTAAATTCATTAGACACTGTTATAATTTCAACTTGGGATCATCTTCAGAGAGAATTTCTTAAAAAATATTTTCCTATAGGAAAAACGAATCAAATTAGAAAAGCCATAACAAGTTTTTCCCAGACAGATGGAGAAATGTTCCATGAGACATGGGATAGATTCAAAGAACTAATTAGAAAATGTCCACATCATGCTATACCTAAATGGCAACTAGTTCAGTGCTTTTATGATGGATTATCAGAAAAGCATAGGCAAATGGTTGATGCTTCATGTGGTGGGACATTTATGTTAAAAAATGAACATGAGGCTTGGCAACTCTTTGAGACATTGAGTGAGAATTCATTACATCATATATCAGTTGCTTGTCGAGACCCTCCCGTAGAACCTAAAAGAGGTGGAATATATGAAATAGGTCACTCTACATATATCTATACTAAGGTAGATGAATTATCCCATAAACTTGATCGGATTCTACAAATTGGAAATATCTCTTCCCCATCTACTCAATTACATGAGGTTTGCATAATTTGTTCGAGTCCAACCCATTCTATAGGTGAATGTCCAACTGCATACCAATTTCCTGAACTTGTTCAAGAGCAAGCCCACCAAGCCCAAAACTCGATTAGCTCCTAGAACAGGAAATGATCCATCCCAGAAATTAGAAGTGGCTAAACCAAAAGAGAGAAGAAATAAAAAAGAAAAGGAATTCAATGATCAAGCAATCATACCTAAAGCAATCATTCTATAGGTGAATTCAACTACACCTTGACTTCTAAAAACCAAGGTTAGGATCATCCCATAAGGCAATGGAGATCTCCTTTTGCCCCGGCCTCAGCCATATACCATATCATCATTCCAGCAAGATTTATTGGCTGACCCGTCAAGATACTATCCATAACTACAATGTCTCGCTATGAGACATACTCAAAACGGCCAGTCTTGGGAAATAGAATCTACTACAAATGTTATGCAACAGCCTAAGCTCAAGTGGCAATTGGTTTGCCCTAATCTCTTCAAATTCAGTTACATCCCTTCCTAACATCCTTGATAAAGCATCTGATCTCTCACTGTGAATGTTTGCAACAAATCCAGTGACAAGAATACTTAACAGATTTCCTAAAATTTGAAATGTGAGATGAATTCTCTTTCCTCTTACTAAACTAACAATTCCACTATCTCCTCTAGATAAATTTAGGTAAAATTCTTTAACAAGAGCTGGATAAGTAGGAACATCCAAAGAACAAACCTTATCCCAACCGAGTTCTTTAATCTATCTACCGATCCCAAAACCTTCGGTTTCAAAGAAATCGAAATCTACTTTCTACCCATGGTTATGACTCGCCCAGCAAGGGTATCTACCTGTGGAAAGGAGGGGCTTGGATTATCTGAGGGAGTTAAAGAGGAATCATCGCTTGGTGTAGGTTCACGGATGGGACGCCGAGCCGTACGCTTCCTTGTAGCTACGGGAGAATCAAAGACCGATCCCCTACGCTTAGGTGCCATAGGAATCTTAGGGAATGGTTGATTTGAAGAGTATTTGGCTTTGGGAAGATTGGAGAGGGTTTGGAGAAGATTTGGAGAGGGTTTGGAGAAGATAAAAATCGAAAAGGTGTCGACTCTGCCCTAATATAGTCAATTTGGGTCCACCAGGTGTCGACTCCCATAAAGTCGGGTGTCAACTCCAAGTCGCTAACACAGTTAGCGCCCAAACTGGAGTCGGCTCCGCTTAAGCGGGTATTGGCTCCAAGGTCAGAGACCGAGAGCGATACAGAAGAGGTGTCGACTCCTCAAATTAAGGTGTCGACTCCACTAACAGTTTCAGAAAAAAATAGGAGAGTTTTAAACATCTGAAACTTGTTGAAATAAAGTAAAAGAAAATCTTTGAAATGTGGATAATCAAATTGCTCAAATGACTAGATAAATTGTCCTTAAAATTATGAAAGGAATCTCAAGAAATTGATAGAAATCTAGATAGTCATTCCTTAGGGGTTTCAAAGTCATTCCAACGGATCACAATCCCTAATTCACCTCTAAGACAACAAAATCTCTCTTCACTCAAAGGTTTTGTAAATATGTCAGCTAATTGTTCTTCAGTACTAACATAATCAAGGCAAATTTCATTGTTAGGTACATGTTCTCTTATAAAATGATATCTAATTTCAATGTGTTTAGTTCTTGAATGTTGGATTGGATTCTTAGTTAAATTGATTGCACTTGTATTATCACATCTAATAGGATTTTTATCAAGTGTTATGTCATAATCTTCAAGTTGTCGCTTAATCCAAAGGATTTGAGCACAGCAACTTCTAGCTGCAACATATTATGCTTCAGCAGTAGATAATGCAACCGAATTTTGCTTTTTGCTAAACCACGAGATTAAGTTACTTCCTAAGAATTGACATGCACCACTTGTACTTTTTCTATCTAGTTTACATCCAGCATAATCAGAATCAGAATATCCAATTAAGTTCAGTGTTGAGTCTCTAGAATACCATAATCCTACATTTTTAGTTCCACTTAGATATCTTAAAATTCTTTTCACAGCAATTAAGTGAGATTCTTTAGGTTCTGATTGAAATCTAGCATATAGACAAACAGCAAACATGATATCTAGCTACTTGCTATTAAGTAAAGTAGAGATCCGATCATACCTCCATAGTATTTTTGATCTACCTTCTTACCATCTTCATCTTTGTCTAATTTGCATGAAGGACTCATAGGTGTTCCAAGGGGTTTGATTGATTCCATTCCAAACTTCTTGAGAAGTTCCTTTTGTGTACTTTGTTTGGTTGATGAAAATCCCCTCTCTACTTTGCTTGATTTGAAGTCCTAGGAAGAAATTGAGTTCTCCCATCATGCTCATCTCGAATTCTCCCTGCATTAGCTTAGCAAACTCTTGACATAGAAGATCGTTAGTAGCACCGAATACAATATCATCTACATATATTTGCACTACTAATAATTCTTTGTCTTTCCTTTTCAAAAATAAGGTTTTGTCTATTTCCTCTAATAAAATCATTTTCAATCAGAAATTTGCTTAACCTATCATACCAAGCTCTAGGTGCTTGTTTTAAACCATATAATGCTTTGTGCAATTTAAAAACATGATTTGAAAATTCATGATCTTCAAAGCCAGATAGTTGTTCCACAAATACTTCCTCATTTATAAAACTATTTAAAAATGCATTTTTAACATCCATTTGAAATAAATTTATGTTCATATGACATGCAAATGCAAGTAGTAATCTAATTGCTTCTAATCTAGCTACAGGTGCAAAGGTTTCATCAAAATCAATTCCTTCTTCTTGATTATATCCTTTTGCAACTAATCTAGCTTTATTTCTAATTACTATGCCATTTTCATCCAATTTGTTTCTAAATACCCATTTAGATCCTATAACTGAATGATCTCTAGGTCTATCAACTAAGGACCATACATTATTCCTAGTAAATTGATTTAATTTTCTTGCATAGCTAGCATCCAATTACTATCTTTTTCAGCTTCTTCAACAATTTTAGGTTCAATTTGAGATACAAATGCAAGATGATTATTGATATTCCTCATGGATGACCTAGTTCTTACTCCTTGAGATGGATCACCAATAATCAATTCCTTTGGATGACCATTGGCATATCTCCAATCTCTAGGAAGATCTACTTCATTATGATTAGTATCAATATCATCAATCCTAGGTGAATCATCATTTTTAGCTTCTTGTTCATGATCTAAAGATACATCTATATTTAATTTTTCAATATCCCTTTCTAGTATATTTGTATCTTCCTCATCATCAATCTTCTCTGAACTTGATGCTAAAGACTCATCAAAAGCTACATGAATAGATTCTTCTACAATTAAGGATTTCTTATTGAATACTGTATAGGCTTTGCTAGTTGTTGAATATCCTAAGAGTATACCTTCATCTGAATTTGTATCGAATTTTTCAAGATTATCTTTTCCATTATTATGAATAAAACATTTACAGCCAAATACATGAAAATAACCTATCTTTGGTTTTCTATTATTCCATAATTCATAAGGTGTTTTCTTAAGGATTGGCCTAATTAGGGCTCTATTAAGAATGTAACATGTCGTGTTTATAGCTTCCGCCCAGAAGTACTTTGGGAGTTGGCTTTCACATAGTATGGTATGGGCCATATCTTTTAGAGTCCTATTTTTTCTTTCTACAACTCCATTTTGTTGTGGTGTCCTAGGTGCAGAAAAATTATGATGAATGCCATGTTCAGTGCAGAAATGTTCAAATAAGTGATTTTCAAATTCTATGCCATGATCACTTCTAAGAGACACTATGGTGTTGTTTTTCTCATTAGTGACTTTCTTGAAAAATTTCAGAAATATTAAGAAAGTCTCATCCTTATGAGCCAGAAACAATACCCAAGTGTATCTAGAATAATCATCTACTATCACCAGACCATATTTCTTTCCTCCTAGACTAGTGGTTCTAGTAGGTCCAAAAAGGTACATATGAAGTAGCTCTAATGGCCTAGAAGTGGAAACTACATTTTTTGATTTGAAAGAGTTTCTGGTTTGTTTGCCTAATTGACATGCATCACAAATTCTGTTATTTTCAAAATCTAGCTTTGGAAGATCTTTAACTAAATCCATTTTAATTAATTTTAAAATTAGGTGTGTGCTTACATGACATAATCTACGATGCTATAACCATCCAATCTCATTTTCATTAGCATTATTAGCTACTAAGCAATGATTACTAGTAGACAAATTGTCTAAATCAATTAAGTATCATTGCCATTTCTATTACCAATAAATACAATGCTATTGTCAAGGGGATTAGAAACAGTGCAGATAGAAGCTTCAAATGAAACTTTGAAACCTTTATCACACAGTTGGCTAATACTAATTAAATTATGCTTTAAGCCATCTACATATAAAACATTTTCTATAAATGTAAATGGAGTTATCTGAATTTTACCAAATCCCATAATTTGGCCTTTACCATTGTCTCCAAATGTGACAACTCCTCCTCTTTTATCTTCAAGGGTGATGAATTGCTCCTTGTCACCCATCATGTGCCTTGAGCAGCTGCTATCAAGATACCACTTTCATTTTGATCTTTTGACCGCAAGACACTCCTGCAATGTAATCAAACTTTCTGTTTAAGTACCCAAGCTTTCTTGGGTCCTTCATGGTTGGTAGCAACAAAGATTGTTCCTTTCGGAACCCATATTTTCTTTCTTTAATACTTAAATTCTTATTAAGTTTTCTAAAATTGCATTCATAGGCTTTATGTCCTTTCTTGTTACAGCAATAACATGAAAAATCATTCTTATCCTGTTCTTTTCTAAAGAAGTTTTTAACATACTTTTATTTCTTATTAGGTCTATAACCTAATCCAGCCTTATCAAATACAGCTCTTTGATTACTCAATAGCAAATTAAGTTTTTCAGAGCTATATATAAATTTATCAACTATATTTCTATATTTATCAACTTCTCTCTTTAAATTAACATTTTCATTAGAAATTAACTCTTTATCTTTTAGCAAATTTTCATTTTCAGATTTTAGTTTTTCAACTTCATGAGTTAGTTTATCCTTCTCTTTGGCAAGATTTAAATTATCATTTTTAAAGATTTGTTCTTCTTTTTCAAAACTTTAAAATTACTAACTAATTCATTAAATGCATCATATAATTCTTCAAAAGTAAAATCATCACAAGGTGTTTCAGAACTTACCTCATTGTCGTCGTTTGCCATAAAGCAAATGTTTGCAACTTCCTTTTGTTCCTCCTCGGATGAGGATTCATCACTTTCACTCCATGTTGCAACATATGCCTTTTTCTTCTTCTTGTGCCCTTTTTTTAGTTGAGGACAATCATATCTAAAGTGCCCCGGTTTCTTACATTCATAACATATGAGGGGGTCTTTCTCTTTTTCTTTGTCCTTGTCCTTCTCTTTTTCTCTTTCTCCTTCCATTTTTGTTCCATATCTTTTCTTATGGAAGGGTCTCCTTCTTTGCATAAATCTCTTAAATTTCCTAGTAAGGATAGCTATCTCATTATCTTCTTCTTTTTCCTCACTGTTGCTTATCTCCTTTTCTGTAGCTTTAAGGGCAATTGTTTTTTTCTTTTTGACTTCCTCCTTCTGATGTTGCTTCATGGTCAGTTCATGAGTCATCAATGATCCAAGTAGCTCCTCTAAAGGTAAGATGTTGAGGTCCTTGGCTTCTTGGATTGCAGTTACCTTTGCTTCCCATGTCCTTGGAAGAGACCTAAGAATTTTACGAACCAATTCAGAGTTAGTGTAGGTCTTGCCAAGACTTTTTAGACCATTTACAATATCAGTAAATCTAGTGTACATGCATGTGATGGTTTCATTTTGTTTCATGCTAAACAATTCATACTTGTGCACTAGAATATTGATTTTAGATTCTTTAACTTGATTAATACCCTCATGGGTAACTTCTAATCTATCCCAAATTTCTTTTGCAAAAATACATGTAGAAATTCTATTGAGCTCATTAGCATCTAAAGCACAATATAAAACATTCATGGCTTTTGCATTAAACTGAGCCATTTTCCTATCATTCTCATTCCAATCCCTTTCGGGTTTATGAACTATTGAACCGTCTACCAAGTGTATGGGTGTGCTTGGTCCATTAGTGATTACACTCCAAAGTTCATAATCTAAAGCTTGAATAAAAATTTTCATTTTAGCTTTCCAATAAGAATAATTCGAACCATTAAACAAAGGAGGTTTATTAGTAGAATGACCTTCAGCAAATGAAGATCCAGCTTGAGCTGCCATTTGGATCTTTAGCTCTTGATCATGTGATCAAATAAATAATGAGCACTAGCTCTGATACCAATTGTTGGCCCAGATGGCAACCCAAGAGGGGGGGTAAATTAGGTTCTTAAAAATTTAACCTTTTGAAACTATATGCTTTGAATTAAAAGAGATTAAGTGCAAGATAAATGCTAAGAACAAATAAAGAGATAGAGTGAGAGAGTCAAAACACGACAAACACAAAGATTTTATAATGGTTTGGAGTATCCAACACCTACGTCCACTCCCAAGTATCACTTGGGTCCACACTATAATCTACTTAATTACACCGAGTTGTTTTACAAGCACACAACTCAAAACTTGTTGTTTCCCCTGGGATTACAATGAACCCAGCTGGTTTTTCGGGCTTATTAGCACACAACCCAACTACAAGCTATCCTTAGCTTGTACCTAGGTATACCACCTCCTCTAATTCAATCCTCCGATTGAATCAGCAAGCACAAATAAAAATAGAGTTTAAGTACACAGCAGCTCCTCAAATGAGCAAATAAATAATAAACTAAACAAGGATAAGAAAAGCCTGTTTGAAGATGTTTGAATGTGTGCTTTTCTTCTTTTCCTCTTCTTCTTTGAAAGATTGAATCAAGGCCTCAGCTCAGATTCTTCAGAAACTTGCAGTTGAGAAGATGAGGATTTGAGGCTTTTTCTTTCTCTCTTTTAATGTTGGAAATCTCCTTGATTAGAACTTGAGAAGCTTGTGGATTTCTCTTTGAGCTTTCTGAGGATGATGGATTTGAGCGCTAAGTCTTTACTCTTGATTTCTCTCTCTTTTTCACAGAGTATATTTCTTGATTTTTCTTCTTTTCTTTTGTATGTTCTCTCTCTCTTCAAACGAACGATTTTTCCCTTTTTATAGATCTCTTAATCCAGGTTTAGGTGGGAAATATAGTCGTTGTGAGATGTATGGATTCTTCTACACACAAAGAAAATAGTCGTTAGAGGTTAGGTGAAAAGAAATCTTACCGTTGAAGTCCGTTCTGACAGATAAAAAATTAGTTCCTGACAGGTTGGAGTCGGCTCCAACTTTTTAGGTGTCGGCTTCAAGTCGGGTGTTCAAAAATAGTAAAGAAAAAGTTGTTGGGGAGTCGGCTCCGAGAAAGGTAAGTGTCGGCTCGTCGCTTTCGGGAGTCGGCTCCAGAAACTGTAAGTGTCGGCTCTAGAAAAGTCCATAAAAACACGCTCTCTATTCTCAAGTTAGAGTCGCCTCCAGAAACTTAGGTGTCGGCTCCTGAAATCTCAGGTGTCGGCTCCCGAATTCTAGGTGTCGGCTCCAGAAACTGAAATAGAATGCACTTCTCTGTATCTCAGGTTGGAGTCGGCTCTGAAACTCTGGGTGTCGACTCCAGACCGTGCCAAAATCTCAGAAACTTTCTGATACGCCTTGGGGTCGGCTCCTGACTATTTGGGTGTCGACTCCAAGCTCTGAACTTTGAAAAGTTTTTTAAAAACATTGATTCAAAATATGTTTCTTTATTCATTTTGATTAATCAAATATTTTTAATCCCTAAAATACTTGTTAAATCTATTAGAAACAAAATGAATATACTCATGTCTTTTATTAATCATCAAAATCACTAATTGGGTCAACAAGGTGAATCCTCCAAGGGTATTTGTGACAATACCATGCAGATAACCTACCTCGGATCCATTAAGAGTATGACTCAACCTTACACAAATTTACTTTGTCACTTTATAAGAGCACTCATCATAGGGATGGGTTGAAATTTTTTTCAAAGTTTGTGCTCTAACACGATCACTCAATCAGCTTCATTTCTACCATATTGAACCTCATTCATGGGATCTCCAATCACAGAGGTTGGGTATCCACTGCTGGTGACCAAATAATAGGCTTAAGCCCTATCCCCCTCGATGAATCTAGGACTCCACTCTTAGATAATTCCTTAGTTAATTAATTTATCTACCAAATTCTTCTTAAATCCAAGGAGATAATATTATTTTTGGACTAGACTTCAAATAAGAGAATCAGACAAAGATATATTATAATTGAATATCCAAATACAAGATAAACTATAAGTTGGATATTCCAACAGTCATGAGATTATTTAGTAAATTATAAAAATTTTTATTAAATCTCATGGCAATAGATTTCAAGAGACTCAAAATAGAGCATTTATATGACATACCTTGTCACAACATCCAAGTTCATCCATTCGTTGCCATTTGGTAACATAAAAGATTCACAATAGTAGGTAAGCAATAAGTATTTACCCATTGTTGTCACTTTTGTCGAACAATACAACAAGGAGATATTAAATATTGTCCACTATATCAGGAAACACTTATCTAGAATAGAAAATTTTTGCATTTATGTAAGAATGTAAATATATGCTAGTAGCTGCACTTGAAAGTTAAATAATAAAATGATATAAAAATATATCTACATACAAGCACGCATATATCATGTGCACAAGTGCAAGCATGTGTGTACACACATATAATACATATAATACCTATATATACATGTGTATATCATAGAAATTTTTAACTCAAATTTGAAAAGACAGGAAAGCTATAGATCTGCTTTTCTAAACCATATTACATTGAAGCTGTCGATGACTAAAATGCTTCATAGCCTGGATGTCTAAATTTCAATGATACAAACATAAATACCACTAGATATGCTCTATCAGATCTTGCGACAAGGGATCTAATTTTGGCAACAGTAAGATTGATCTCATTTAATGAATAAGATGGCATCAGATATTCAGTGAATTGTTGTAGAAAGCAGCAATGTTATGTTTAAAGAAAAGTCACATGATCGACTTAAATATCTAAACTTTGTGCAGTCATGGGTGCACAACATTCACAAAAAAAAATTCAAAAAACGTATCTCCTGATCTGGAACAGAATAAATTAAGATGTTCTTCAAACTAGAAGAGATTCCCGACGCTTTGGAGTCATTAACAACATTTTTGACCCAAAAATTCATGGTTAGAATGTATAGCAATTGGTGAGTTGAGAGGAGCTTATTTGTCATTGCTAGGCAAGTGATACTATTAATATATATATAGCATGCACTAAAAAAATAATTATGCAAATATCTACCCGGCATCTACACATGAATAATATTCATATATATAATTACATAAGAATTCTTTTACTTGAATATATATCTATGAATATATGTGTCGATACAGGTATATATGTCTGTCTAGTATACATTTGTATATATCTATAAATAAACATTATATATTCATACAAAATATGCATACTCAAAAGAATAATTTTTTTAAAATAACTTATAAAAAAAAATCTAGCAATTTATAGAAAAGAAAAATCTGATCCTTAGCTGTTGAAAAATAATTTTTGATCTTATAAAAAATCCTTTTCTAGAAATTACGGAGAATTAATTTAAAAATTTAAATACAAAATATAAACAAAATATAAAAAAAATCTTGCTGGTCGAGGCGTGTTAGACACTGCCCTAAGGATCATATTTTTGCCTCTTCGTGTAGGTTATTGGCGATCTATTCCCAAGGTACAATGACCCGACTCGATCCCATCCTCCTATCACAAGCACGATCGAGTGGAGGTGCAACCCAATGATTACCTTCAGATGCCCAAGAAACGATCCATGAAAATTGAAAATAAAATAAGATAAAATAAGTCTACTCAAAATAATTCTATGATTAATTCCTTACCTCAATATGGATCCCTAAGCCTATTTATAGGCTCGGCCCATAAAAGCTTCAACGGCACGGCCTATAATGGCCTTAAAGGCCTAATAGCCGTTAGCCCCAAATCACGGCTTACAAAATTAATTATTTGGGCCATTTCTTGACGGGCCATTTCTTGACTCGCTCGCGTGAGTTAGTGAATGTCCACCAGCGTTTCGTTCGTGGACGTTCTCCTTTTTTATATATATATATATATATACCTTTTATTTTTATTGTTACAATTGATCTTATTTAAGGTCTAAAAAAATATATATTATCTCTTTAATTTGCCGAGAAGAATTTGGCAGATTAATTAACCAAGGTGTTATCTAGAAGTGGAGTCCTAGATTCATCGAGGAGGATAGGGCTTAAGCCCATTATTTGATCACCAGCAGTGGATACCCAACCTCTGTGATTGGAGATCCCATGAATGAGGTTCAATGTGGTAGAAATGAAGCTGATTGAGTGATCGTGTTAGAGCACAAATTTTTGAAGAATTTTTCATCCCATCCCTATGATGAGTGCTCTTATAAAGTGACAAAGTAAATTTATGTAAGGTTGAGTTATACTCTTAATGGATCCGAGATAGGTTATCTGCAGGGTATTGTCACAAATACCCTTGGAGGATTTACCTATATGAGAATCGTCATATTAGGCCGTGACTAAAGGTTTGGGCTAACCTTAAAGAATTCTCATGAAAAATCAAGATACTAAGCGCAAGGCCTTTAATATGCGCTAACCGCTTAAACCCAATTGATCCATACTGTGTGTTTGATAAGTAGAAGTCTAAGTCAAAGGATCTAGTTCAAGGTCTAAACCACTATGTTGTATACAATCAACACTAGGTGAGGTTCAAATCCATAAGACACCTCACCTATTGCGCGGTATAAGATGACCTAAGATTTTTATTATATTTATTATTTTTTTATTTAAAACTTTTGTGGAGGATTATTGAAAAAAGTTTAAATATATATTAAAAAAAGGGAACGCCCGCGAGCGTTTCGAAACGCTTGCGGACGTTCATGACACAACGGAAGCGTTGAGTGAATGTTGCGGGAGGCAACGTAAATGACCCAAACAATTCATTTTGTGAACGATTTCTGATGTGATTTGGGGCTAACGACTATCGGGCTTTAAGGCCATTATTAGCCGAGCCGTTGGAGCTTTTATTGGCTAAGCCTATATAAATAGGGACTAAAAGATTCAAGATGACATAGAATGATTTTGTGATCTTATTTTATTTTTATTTTTTATTAATCTTTTCTTGGGTATCTGAAGGTAATCATTCGGTTTGCACCTCCACATGATCATGCTCGTAGGACAGTCGCTAACAACCTGCACAAAGGGGCAAAAATCTGATCCTTAGGGCAATGATCTAACACGCCTCGATCCAACAACCTGTACGAAGGGGCGAAAATCTGATCCTTATGGCAGTGATCTAACTTGCCTCGATCCTGGCTTAGATTCATAGATTTTTTTTTATTTTATATTTTATATTTTTAAATTAATTCTCTATCAATTTCTAGGAAGAATATTTTTGAAAGAACAAAAATAATTTTCAACATTCCCCGTCAACACAATAAATCTTTAAATAGTGCTTGCACTGAAAACTTTGTATGTTATAAAATATCTCCGTAATAATAGACAATAAGATAGTGATTTAGCAATATCACTAGTCCCTCAAAAGGGTAAGTACTGTTATACTTCTCATAACTAAAATTTGCTACTAAAATAATTTTTAGCACGAAATAAATAATTAAGATAGATAACGGAGCCTTATTATGGCATGAAGAAAGATAGTTGGTGACCAGAAATAAAATTGTTTTAAAAATATTTTTCCTCATATTATGCAAATTCTTTGTTAGTAAAAATTATTCTAGATTTTTTTATTGCTACAATATAAAAAATCTATAATTATAATTTAATGAGAAAAATCTTATTTTGAACAACTAAAATTACTACATTTCTTTTTTATGAAAAACTAGAGCCACTGATAGGTCTGCTACCTTGAATTAATTTTAGGAGAGCTTGAGCTTAGCAAAGTATGCAAATAAAAATGTTTCATAAGGGAGTTAGAAAGCCCAGCCTAGCCAAATATTTTTTTATTTTTTTATTTTTAATGTATTTGTAGATGTAATTGATAATAATTTTGCTACATAAGCTTAATGAGATACTAGACAAATTGTAAGTATTGGCCAAAAAAAAAAAGCATGAAGTCTGGGGCCTGCTTAAAGCTCTAGGCCCAAGAAAGGACTGAGCCGGGCTGGGTTCAGATTAGATAGAATCTTATGGGTTGAGCCTGTCCAAAATCTAGACGGAAAAATCTTTGTACATCGTTCCGATACAGTATAGTCTGCATCTACAATGATTCGCTCGCATGAATCCATGCATCAGTAATGCAAAACTTATAAGCGAGTTTTTGGTATGAACACGAGCAAATCATCACGTCTGATGCAGATCATGCTGCACCAGAGACGATGTATTAAAACTTTTCTAATCCAAACATTTGCATGACCAAATTCTAATAGACACATATGGTAGAGCAAACCATGGCATGGAGCAAAAACCCTTGTTATCTTGTTGCCCCTGAGGAGCTGATAATAGTACAGCTCATGGCATCCATAGTTTGGTGTGGATTAGGAAAGAGGCCTTTAGGTAGTGATTGATTCCCAAAATGCTATTCTGGATCTTGTATATGATAGAATTTATCCAAAGGATAGCTGAAGGAATAATCATCTTTTTTAAATAATAATTTTGTCATCGAGAATAGGTCCAGCTATTTCTAAATTTTCTATGAAATAAGTTTAGAGAATAATCCATAATTAAACCATGAATTTTTTTTTTGATTAATCTATTTCAAATTTATTATTTATAATTATAACTTTTAAAAATAAAAAAAATAAATAATTTCTTTATCATCTATCTCAAACACAGCCTTAGATCCGAGTCCAAACTGAACGGCGGACAGTTCTCCCCACCACTTGCCTCAACCAAACGATGAAAACGCGTCTCGTTCCGCGTAGCGAATCTGGGACACCTCCGCCTGCTCCTTTTTGGTTCGTCTTAAATAAATTCAGCACTCCATATTTTAGTAGGATTGGATGCATGGAAGTGTAATAAAGAAAGGCCACAGGAGGAGTCAAAGTTGAGAATATTTTGTTCCATAATGCACGCAGCACTGATGTAGTCTCCTCTTGACTTCACGTGGAACGCATGGTCCAATTCACCTAATATTAGGTGTGGCCCTCTTTAGTTCCAAAGTTTAGCTTGTGGAAACCAGTGCCAAGAAATAAAGCTCTCATGATGGCCTAGAACCGAGAAAAAAATTTGATGGCGGTGGCAAGGTGGTGTGAACCGTAGACCTTGCTTTATGAAATCTCTTAGGACTTTTTGATCGATACCAAGCAAGGTGACTTTTTTTTTTTTTTTTTTTTGGTTACAAACGGGTGATCATACAAGGCTCGTATGAATCAGCCCAGATACATCAGAAGATAAAATATGCTGAAGAATAATAGGATAGTGATCTCCATGCCTCCAAATCCATGAACCAGTATACTAAGCCATAGATGAAGCTGCCCAATCAGCTGCCGCATTGGCTTTCCGATATATATGGCGAATCAGGACAGAGTCGGTCCCTCGCATAATTGACCAAATATCCCTCAAGATTGGATTAGAGGGATCTTCAAAACAATTCTCCTTCTACAACCAAGAAATGACCGTCATAGAATCACCTTCGATCATGATCCGAGAAGCGCGGAGAATCCGAACGGCGTAAGAAATTCCTGCTCAAGCCGCATAGAGCTCCGCCATCGGGACAGAATAGTCAAGAGCACCAAAACCTCCTGCCGCCAACAAATCACCCGTCGCCCCACGGATGATGAACGCAGAACCAGCAGCTCTACCACGGACACAGAACCAGTAGCTCTACAAATTCAAGCATCCACTCTATTATCTCTGTGATCAAAATGATTACTTTAGCACTCTACCAAATATTAAAATTAAAAGACCCTACCATAACATCTTGGTATTTGATCTTATTTTTGAATAAAAAAAGTTCTCATATACTAAAATTTGTTTAATAGTCACGGTGATCAAATATTATTTAGACTTCTTTTCACTAATGTTTAAGTCTTGTGTTCACCAAAATTTTAGACATTATATAGAGTCTCTTGCTTTCAGACTTCATCTGTTTAATAATAAGAAATTGATAAGAAAGGTACTCCGTGATTTAAAAATAATAATGTCTAAAGAATTTGGGGAAAAATATGGAAAATACTTGAAGAACCCATTATACATGCATGAAAAAAAATCAATGGATTCACGATTACTTAGTTAGCAACTTTTATAGTTAACTAACTCTATGTTTGGCCATAAAACTTATAAGTTAAAACGAGTCCCTTCTTGTCACATGGTAGGATGATTGATCATAAGCACGTAACAAGAGCCTTATAGCATTACTTACAACTTATGTGCTTTCTTTTCTCTAAAAACCAGGAGTGATGTTGTTGCCGTCGGGATCCGTCCTCCGACTCGGGCGCAGTCGATCTCCAGGGGCGGACCTGCACACAAGTCCTCGCGCGAGAGGCGTTGGGGGTGGCCCTCCACGGAAGACCCTCCGACCTCAAGTCAGTGGGAGGAAATCGACGATCAATCAGAAAATGGAGAGGTGGATCTCTCCGGGGAGTCTCTCTGGGGGCAGCCAATCGGAAGCTCTAGGAGATGGGAGCACCGACGAGCAGCTGGCGAGAGCAGGAGAGTGAGAGTGAGGGTGTGAGCGCATGCGTACATGAGGGAATCTGTGAGCGTGATACTTATAGGCTGTCACCTGGATCTTGAGCGCCTTCTGGAAGGTTCAGAGATTGTTAGGATACGGGGATGGATCGAATCGGGCCATTATGGGGCTGTTGGGATCCATATCTTGTCTGTTAGGGGATCGACGGCTAGGAGAGCTCCTTGATGGCTTGAGATATGGTAGGTGTGTAGGTCTCGGGTAGCCTTGATAGGTTCTAGACCACTTCTCAATATGATTCCTTGCCTAGGATGTTGTTACAGTAGGCTTAGGCTCTCCCGCGTCAGGTTCCGCGGAGGTGAGTATTGGATCGTGGGTCGCTCAGTGGAGCCGGGCCATGGAGGCTCGGGGGAAACGAGCTACAGGAAGCTTGGGAGGGCCGAGCTATGGGAGCTCGGGAGAGCCGAGCTATGGAAGCTCGGGGAGATGAGCCATGGAAACTCGGGAGAGCCGAGCTATGGAAGCTCGGGAGAGCCGAGCCATGGAAGCTCGGGGAAGACGAGCTATGGGAGCTCGGGAGAGCCGAGCCATGGAAGCTCAGGAGAGCCGAGCTATGGAAGCTCGAGAGAGCCGAGCGATGGGAGCTCGGGAGAGACGAGCTATAGGAAGCTCGGGAGGGCCGAGCTCTGGGAGCTCGGGAGAGCCGAGTTATGGGAGCTCGGGGGAGCCGAGCTACTGGAAGCTCGAGGGAGACGAGCTACTAAAAGCTCGGGAGAGCCGAGCTATGGGAGCTCGTAGCTCGGAGCTCGGGGGAGCCGAGCTACTGGAAGCTCGGGGGAGATGAGCTACTGGAAGCTCGGGAGAGCCGAGCTATGGGAGCTCGGGGAGCCGAGCTATGGAAGCTCGGGGGAGACGAAGGGAGGAGGTCGGTTTTAGCCTCTTTGCATGGATATTAATGCAATGACGGTTTTACCCCCCAACAGATGCTAAGACTGCTATTATGTGCACATGAATAACTCTCTTGACAAGTGCAACTTGTGCAATTTGTTGTCAATATTTAATTGATTAAAACTTCTTATGTGCACATGATAAATGCTTGATGGTAGTTTTTAATAATCAGATATCAAGTTCAATGTCTACGAAAATAATATGATATCACTAACCTTTATTTTTTTTTTCAAGCATAGTTAAAAATATGGTGAGATGAGGGAAATTATATATGAATCCAACCGTCGTTCCAATGGTCCACATCAATGCCCCAATTTGACCAATTGAATAATTATAATTTCAGCTTGTAGCAAATACATATATAGAGATATATGCTTGCATGTGGAAGCAGAAACATATGCTTAAAGCTAAGTTGCTTCTCATCTAATCACCTGTAATTTGGAGTCTGGGCAGCCAAGACTAAAGTGCACTTCGAAGGCAAGGACTAAAAAGGACAAGTACATGAAAATGTGATCAAAGTAAAAGTTAAAGAGCTAGCGACCATTTAAAGAGAGAAAAAAAAAAAAAAAACACTTCTCTTTTAAGATATTCAAAACAAATGTCCTCTAAACCTTTTCCCTAATTCATCTACATCCTCCACCCAACCCAAAAAATCAAAAATCAAAAAATATAATAATAAGTCAAAAAAAATTTGAAAAAAAATAAAACCTAGTTATTTATAGCAAGAAAGTATTTAGCTCATTATAGTGTAATGGCCGTGGTAATAACAACAACAATACAATAATAATTCTCTTTGTTATTCTTTTGATCATCAAAAGAAATCAAAACCTAATTATTTTCAAGCTAAGTGATATAATTTTTCTTTCTATATCGTAAGGTCTCATTCTAAATTAGCCAAATCATATGGGAGATAAACTGTTCAGAACTATCTGTACTGCTCTCATACTAATATATCAAATTATATTAATAGTGGACATAAGCCGAACCTTCTGAATCCTGATTCACTTAATCAGTATACCGTTGATTCGATACGGTAAGTATCATACCGAATTATCTTGCATTAGTATGAACATATGTTATAATATATTAGTTTTAAAAATGAATGCTCACTTGTAATTTAGTTCCCTAAAAATCCATGCGCAAGCTGGGGCAAACATTATTATTAAATTTAGGTAAAGAAATTAGCTATGCTCCTATTGAATTGAAAGAGAAATCTCCATCATCGTACAGCTAAATTTTATTGGTTCAAGAATGCATGCGTTGCATTTGATGGGCTCTAAAATTACGTTATCATAAAATGTGACTTCTCTATTAAAAAGAGGGGAATTTCTATTTGCACCGCCCCATTTGCTCTGGGTACCTCCCTTTTTAAATTTTTTTTTTTGTACTCTCTACACCCCCAAATTACTCTCTGCACCCCCCTAAAATTTAATATTCCTAAATTACCCCTTCCTGCACCCCCCCCCCTCCCTCCCTCCCAAATCAATCGAACAGCCCTCCTCAACGCACCATCCGATCGTCTTCCCCCTCTTCCTGCTCCTTCCTCGGCACCGGCAAGCCTCGTCCCGATGATCTTCTTCCCCGGCAACTTTCTCCCCGGCATCGGTAGGTTCTTTCCCAGCACCGACAGCAATCAGCGGCGGTCGGTTTCCTAAACCCACTACCTCCTGTTCCCTTGCCTCCCTCGGCTCCGCCCCCCCCCCCCTCCCTCCCTCCCTTGCGGCCTCCTTCCTGCCTTCGTAGCCTCGTCTCCGCCCTCCTCCATCCCTCTCTATGCTCCCCTTCATCCCTTCTGCCCCCCAGCAAGCCATGGTCGAGTCTCTGTTTAGCCCACCGAACAGAGTGAACTATGAGATTTTAAAATTTTTAATAAATTTTAATTTTTTATATAAGTAGTTTAAAAAAAATATTATATTTAGTAAAATTTTTAAATTGATTATAAATTGGTATAGTTAAGTATTTCGAGAATAAATTTGGATATTTTTTAATTTATTCATATTTTAATCTTGCGTGTTAATGCTGATTAATGCCATGTATCAGATATGGATGCTGGTCCCTCACGAGTTAGACCCACAACGTCTGCCAGAAGACGTCGTGGCAGGCATGCTGAGCCAGAGGTTCCTGTTGCACCATCGCCCCCAGCTAAGATAGTAGACGGGGACATCCCATCTATGGATGTTGATGATGAAGCGGATGGGCCTTATTCAGGCGGTCCAGAGGATGAGTCCGTTCTTAGTAGTTTCAGAACACATATAGTAGCCTCTATCTGGAGGCAACATGTATTGTTTATTTGTTATTATAGTGTATTTTCTTTAATGCATTATTACGATGCTGTTATATAATTTATTCATGTTATCCATTTATGTTTTACAGGAATGGGCCCCACTGAAGTGCATAAACCATGCTACCAAGGTACGTGAGTGGCAGTGGTGGGCATCGGGGCAATCTAATAGGAGGTTTAGAGCATTAGTTCAATAGTCAGGCCTGGTTGAACTAGTGCACTGCTCTTATCGGTTCGCCGGTAAGATTCTTGTCTCGGGCTTCGTAGAGAGATGGCAGTCCGAGACGAATACCTTCCATCTTCCCTTTGGCGAGATGATGATCACGTTGGATGACGTTGCCACTATATTAGGGATTAGTGTCATAGGTGCCTCAGTGTCACTGTCATGTGATAGGATGAGTGATCGAGATGCTGAGGACCTACTAGTGGAGCTGTTGGGTGTGTCATAGGTAGACGCGCGTCAGGAGGTGCTATCAGTACGCGGTCAGTCTATGAGGTTAAAGTGGCTAAAAAGTCATTTTTATGCTGTATCTGATAGAGATAGCCACCGTAGGATAGAGTGTGCAGCACGAGGGTATTTGCTATTTTTGTTAGGGTGCACACTCTTTGTTGATAAGAGCGGGACGAGGGTGCCTTCTCTATTTCGGGATCTGAATAGGGTGAGCACATATGCCTGGAGTGCTGGCATTTATAACAGCAGTTGGGGATTGCGTCTAGGGCATCCATTCGGCAGATTAGTGGATATATGACATTGCTCCAGGAAAGGATTTATGAGCATTTTTCATTTTTCACTCCTTATCCAGCCCTGGATTATACTGATGCTAGGGCCCGCATGCACCGATGGATTCCCGGCAGTCCACCATGTACCACGATGGACCATTTAGTAATTCTACGCGAGTCCTTGGATGTTTTGAGGGCTGATGAGGTATGTACCTTAGACCATGCACTTGTATATTTCTATGATTTGCCATATATTATCAAACCGATTAGGATTTATCTGTTGCAGATAGTTTGAGATCCCCATCATCATATTCGGGAGAATCGTCCATTCCTAGATATTGCATTCTTTAGTGGATGTCTGAAGTGCTTTGATGTCGTAGAATCCTATCATCCTGAAAGGGTTCTACGACAGTTCGGCAGGATACAGACAATCCCCCGTGAGCCACTAGCCCCTGAGCGAGCCAGCAGAGGATCAACAGCAGCATCGTACCGCATTTGGTACGTCTTCTGTGATCAGATGTGGGAGAGGTGGGAGGATCATTTGCTGAGCCGAGCAAGCAGGAGCCATCAGGTGACCCGACCATCAGATTACGTGCCAGGATATATGGATTGGTATTCTCGTATCATGCACCTGGCAGTTCACCCTCCAGAGAGCCGATCCAGTATCTATTCTCGATCACGTCCCAATGATGTTGATGCTGACGTGCAAGGGCGACGTATTGCAGATGCCATTAGTATTAGCACCAGCATTCTACATATGGGTCGGGAAGAGGTTGCATCACAGGGGATCAACCTGTACGATGTTATTTCTCAGATGTCACAGGTGTTGCAGGTTCAGCATATTTCATCATGTGAGCCTAATGTACCTAGCCCTAGTCATGCATCGCTACAGTAGTACAGGCGTTAACGACGGCGAGATGGGGATTGATGATGTACCTTATGTATTTTTTTAGCTTTTAGCATATCTTTTTGTAAAATACATTAAAATTTAATAAAAGTTTGAGTTTCCTTTAAATGTACTTTTTTGTTTCAGAGTCCATATTTGAAGATTAATATCAAATTTAATATATAACTCAATAGTCTCGCTAATTATAAATTAGTAAACAATCGCATGCTAATAATAATCATGCTAATTATATGGTGGAGTTCGACCAATAAACTGGACACGTGCCGGTACGCCCCGGCATCAATCAACAAAGATAGTTAATGACACATCAATCAACAATGAGGTGTGCTATCAACTTCCATAAACTTCATGATAATTGACACTCCTAGACATGCATCGGCACGCCCTGACATGGGCATGGTATGCCCCGGCATGCATCAGCATGCTCCAGCACAGGTCAGCACGCATCGGCACTCACTGGCATAGGCCGACCGGTATCCTCCAACTCATGCTGGCACGCATCGGCATTGGCCAACTTGCATGACCCAACTTGTGCCGGCACGCATCGGTACGCTTCGGCACGGGTCGATTGACTGGACCGTGGGCGAGGATAACTGAATTTGTGAGGTCATGGCATCAATCAACAAAGATAATTAATGACACATCAATGAACAATGAGGTATGATGTCAACTTTCATAAACATTATACAACTTTGTATATTGATAAAACTTGCAATCTATAACTCAATAGTCTCGCTAATAATAACATCTGACAATATCGTTTGTTTGAACTATTGAATCCTCGATTTATAATAAGTTGCCCATCCGGACGCACAAGGTAAATGTTATCTTTGCCAGTTGCTCGCTATTGAGGGAACATGATGATCCGGCAACAGAAACACCTACAAAATAAATAAATTTATAAATAAAATGATTTATGAGTCATTTAAGAATAAGTAAGAGACATTTAATTAATACCTCCATAAAATAATTGCCATTTACGAATGCTACTTGTTGGAAGATTATTGAAAAATTATATGCCCTAATCCTTTTAATTTTGATGATTACCAAAAGCCATGAGTACTGTAAAAGATGTGATATGTTTATTTACATGTGCAATGAATTTATTTTGAACAATCAATGAGAATATTAAAGTTTGACATTAATCATGTTGAAAGTAACTTTAAGCTCAATGTTTAAGCTTTTCAAAAAGAAATTTTATAATTCATAGATTAATCAATGAGTTTATGGAATACTTCTTGAATTAATTCTTAATGTCAATTTTATTGAATTCAAGTCAAAACAATGATTTAAAATGAATCTGAAATGATTTTAGACTCAATCAGAAAACTTTCTGATTTTTGATACGTTCCGGAGCCGACTCTTGAGTTTCAGAGTCGACTCCCCTCAGAGAACAGAAATGTCTATCTGTCTCGAGTCGACCCACGTAATTTTATGAGTCGACCCCCGATTTTGTCGAGCCGACTCCATGACTCTGCGAGTCGACTCCGCTCAGACACCAGAGGTATGTTTTTCTGAGCACTTCGCGAGTCGACCCCAACTTTTCATGAGTCGACCCCCGACTTTCAGGAGTCGACACTTTACTTTTTATGAGTCGACCCTGTGACTTTCTAAACATTTCTATTTTTAGTATCACGACCTCGAGCCGACTCAGGAAAAGCATGAGTCGACTCCAGCAAATCTGGGCAAAATTTTTCCAAATGCCAACTCAGCGTCAACGGTAAGATTTTTGATTAACGGCTATATTTCTTTGTCTCTAACGGCTATATTTTTGCAGAATCTATAAATAGAGAAGTCATTTTCAAATCAAAGAGAGACGAATAGAGAGATATTTATTTCAAAGAAAAAGAAGAGAAAAATCAGAAAAACAGAGCTTAAGTTGAAAAAAATCCATGATTCAAAATAGAGTGAAAGAAAGAGTGTGAAATCAAAGGAAGTTCCTTCTGTGTTCAAGCTCAAATCCAAGGAAGTTCCTTCTGTGTTCAAGCTCAAATCCAAGGAAGCTTCAGAAGAAAATCCAAGTGTTATTCAAGAGAATCTCAAGAGATTTCCATCACTCCAAGAAAAGAGGAAAAGACCAAATCAACTCCAACACATCTTCCGTGAAGAATCCAAGCTGAGGCCTGGTTCTACACTTCAAAGGAGTTGAAGAAAAGAAGAAAAGCTCAAAGCCAACCAACTGCAAATCAGGCTTATCTAAACTCTATTCTAACATTTGTTTATCTGCTCATTAAGGAGCCTTGTAACTAAACAAACAATATTTCTATTCTTTGTGTCTAGCTCAATCTGGGGGATTGAACTAGAGGAGGTAGTCTTACCTCAGTTCAAGCTTGGTTAAGCTTGGGTTAAGGGTTTTTGTGCTGGTGAGCCCTTGAAAACCAGCTGGGTTCGTTGTGCGCCTGGAAAAATAACAAGTTTGAGTTGTGAGCTTGTAAAACAACTCTGCTGTAATCTAGGGTGATTATAGTGTGGACCCAAGTGAATCTTGGGAGTGGACGTAGGTGTTGGATACACCGAACCACTATAAACTCTTTGTGTTTGCCGTGTTCTATTGTCTCTTTCTCTATCTCTGTTTTATTCACTGCAATTTATATTTACTTTGCATTTGCCTTCATTCATCTCAAGCTAAATATTTTAAAAGGCTAATTTTTAAAGAACCCAATTCACCCCCCCCCCCCCTCTTGGGTTGTCATCTGGGCCAACAATTGGTATCAGAGCTAGTGCTCATTAGATTTTGATCACACGATCAAGAGCTAAAGTTCCAAATGGCAACACAAGTTGGTTCTTTTGCTGAAGGTCATTCTACGAATAGACCTCCACTTTTTAATGGCTCAAATTATTCTTATTGGAAAGCTAGAATGAGGATATTCATTCAAGCTTCTGATTATGAGCTATGGGGTGTTATAATCAATGGACCTAGTACACCCACACATGTTATAGATGGCACTATTGTTCCTAAGCCCGAAAGGGACTGGAATGATAATGATAGAAAATGGCACAGCTTAATGCTAAGGCCATGAATGTTTTATATTGCTCCTTAGATGCTAATGAATTCAATAGAATCTCCACATGTAATTCCGCAAAGGAGATTTGGGATAGATTAGAGGTTACCCATGAGGGTACCAACCAAGTAAAAGAATCAAAATTAATATTCTTGTTCAAATATGAATTATTTAGCATGGAACAATCTGAAACCATTGCATGCATGTACACTAGATTCACTGATATTGTAAATGGTTTGAAAAGTCTTGGTAGACATATACTAACTCTGAACTTGTTCGAAAAATTCTTAGGTCATTACCAAGATCATGGGAAGCAAAAATGACAGCAATCCAAGAAGCTAAGGACCTCAACACTTTACCCTTAGAGGAGCTTCTAGGATCCCTTATGACCCATGAGCTGACTATGAGGCAGCATGTTGAGGAGGATTCAAAGAAAAAGAAAATAATTGCCCTCAAAGCTGCAAAAGAAGAAGAGAGCAGCAGTGATGATGATGATGATAATGATGAAGAGACTGCTCTCTTAGCAAAGAAATTTAAGAGATTTATGAGGAGAAAGAAACCCTTCCACAAGAAAAAATTTGGAGCTAAGTGGGAAGGAGAAAAGGATAAAAATAAGGACAAGGACAAAGAAAAAGAGAAAGACCCCTTGACTTGCTATGAATGTAATAAACCGGGGCACTTTAGGAATGAATGTCCTAGATTGAAGAAAGCCTACAAAAAGAAAAAGAAGGCTTATATGGCGACATGGAGTGACAGCGAGGAATCTTCTTCCGAAGAAGAAGAACAAAAGGAAGTCGCAAACGTATGCTTTATGGCGGACGACAACGATGAGGTAAGTTCCGACAACCCTTGCGATGAATTTGCTTTGATGAACTTTTTGATGCTTTTAATGAACTTGTTGGGGATTTCAAAGTTTTGAAAAAGAAATACAAGATTTTGAAAAATGAAAACTTAACTTTCATTCAAGAAAAGGAAAATCTTAACAATGAAATTAAGAAACTTAAATCTGAAAATGAAATTTTAATGAATGAAAAGGAATCAATCTCAAATGAAAAGATAAACTAAAGAATGAGGTTGAAAAACATAAAACATAGTTGATAAGTTTACATTAAGTTCAATTAAATTAGACATGTTATTAAATAGTCAAAAAGCAGTTTTTGACAAAGCCGGATTAGGATATAACACTTTAAGAAAACAAAAATCACTTAAAAATATTTTTGTAAGTGCTGGCCAAAGTAATTTTACATGCTTTAAATGTAATCAAAAGGACATAAATCTTATGAATGTAAAATTCTAAAACCTAATAAAAACTTAAATGTTAAAGGAAAGAAAATATGGGTTCCGAAAGGAACAATATTTGTTTGCTACTAACCATGAAGGACCCAAGAAAGCTTGGGTACCTAAACATAAAGTTGATTTCATTGCAGGAATGTCTTGTGGCCAAGAGATCAAAGAGAAAGTGGTATCTTGATAGTGGCTGCTCAAGACATATGACGGGTGACAAAGAAGAATTCATCACCCTGAAGAAAAGAAAGGAGGAGTTGTTACATTTGGCGACAATGGCAAAGGCCAAATCTTGGGGTTTGGTAACATTCAAATAACTCCCTCCACATATATTGAAATGTACTTTATGTTGATGGTTTAAAACATAACTTAATTAGTATAAGTCAATTATGTGACAAAGGTTTTAAAGTATCATTTGAATCTTCTTTATGCACTGTAGCTAATCCCATTGATAATAGCATTGTTTTTATTGGAAATAGAAATGGCAATGTATATGATTGATTTAGACAAATTGTCTACTAATAATCATTGCTTAGTTGCTAATAATGCTAATATGAATGAGATTGGTTGGTTGTGGCATCGAAGATTAGGTCACGCAAGCACACACCTGATTTCAAAACTAATTAGAATGGATTTAGTAAAAGGTTTACCTAAATTAGATTTTGAAAATAACAAAATATGTGATGCATGTCAGTTTGGAAAACAAACGAGAAGTTCTTTCAAATCTAAAAATATTGTTTCAACTTCTAGGCCATTAGAGCTACTTCACATGGACCTTTTTGGACCAACTAGAACCACAAGTCTAGGAGGAAAGAAATATGGTCTTGTGATAGTAGATGATTACTCTAGATTCACTTGGGTAATGTTTTTAGCTCACAAAGATGAGACTTTCTCGATATTCATGAAATTCTTCAAGAAAGTAACAAATGAGAAAAACACTACCATAGTGTCTCTAAGAAGTGATCATGGAACTGAATTTGAAAATCACTTATTTGAAAGTTTTTGCAATGAAAATGGTATTAATCATAATTTTTCTGCACCTAGGACCCCACAACAAAATGGTGTAGTTGAAAGAAAAATAGGACTCTAGAAGACATGGCCCGTACCATGCTATGTGAAAGTAAACTCCCGAAATACTTTTGGGCGGAAGCTATTAACACAGCATGTTACATCTTAAATAGAGCTTTAATAAGACCTATTTTAAAGAAAACACCTTATGAATTATGGCATGATAGAAAACCCAATATAAAATATTTTCATGCATTTGGTTGTAAATGTTTTGTTCACAATAATGGTAAAAATAATTTAGGCAAATTTGATGCTAAATCTGATGAAGGAATATTCTTAGGATATTCAACAACTAGTAAAGCATATAGAGTATTTAACAAGAAAACTTTAGTTGTTGAAGAATCATTCATGTAGTTTTTGATGAATCTTTAGCAACTCGTTCTGAAAAATTTGATGATGAGGAAGATACAAACATAATTGAGAAAGATCTTGAAAAATTAAATATTGATGTATCTTTAGATCATGACAAGACGCTAAAGATAATGATTCACCTAAGGATGATGATACTAACACTAATCATAATGATGTAGATCTACCTAGGGATTGGAGATATGCTTATAGTCATCCCTAAGGAATTGATTATAGGTGATCCATCTCAAGGAATAAGAACTAGATCATCTATGAGAAATATTAGTAATCATCTTGCATTTGTATCACAAATTGAACCTAAAACTATTGAAGAAGCTGAAAAAGATAATAATTGGATGTTAGCAATGCAAGAAGAATTAAATCAATTTACAAGAAATAATGTATGGACCTTAGTTGAAAGACCTAAAAATCATTCTGTTATAGGATCAAAATGGATATTAGAAATAAACTAGATGAAAATGGCATAGTAATTAGAAACAAAGCTAGATTAGTTGCAAAAGGATATAATCAAGAAGAAGGTATTGATTTTGATGAAACCTTTGCACCTGTAGCTAGATTAGAAGCCATTAGGCTATTACTTGCATTTGCATGTCATATGAATTTTAACTTATTTCAAATGGATGTAAAAAGTGCATTTTTAAATGGATTTATAAATGAAGAAGTATATGTAGAACAACCACCAGGTTTTGAAGATCATGAATTTTCAAATCACGTTTTTAAATTGCACAAAGCATTATATGGTTTGAAACAAGCACCTAGAGCTTGGTATGATAGATTAAGTAAATTCTTAATTGAAAATGATTTTATAAGAGGAAATGTTGATAAAACTTTGTTTTTGAAAAGAAAAGGTAAAGATTTATTAGTAGTTCAAATATATGTTGATGATATTATTTTGGTGCTACTAACAATCTCTATGTCAAGAGTTTGCTAAGTTGATGCAGGGAGAATTTGAAATGAGCATGATGGGAGAACTCAACTTCTTCCTTGGACTCCAAATCAAACAAAGCAAAGAGGGAATCTTTATCAACCAAACAAAATACACAAGAGAAATCTAAAGAAGTTTGGTATGGAATCAATTAAACCCCTCGGAACACCAATGAGTCCTTCATGCAAGCTGGACAAAGATGAAGAAGGTAAGAAGGTTGATCAAAAATATTATCGAGGTATAATCGGATCCCTACTTTACTTAACTGCAAGTAGACCAGATATAATGTTTGCTGTTTGCTTATGTGCTAGATTTCAGTCTGAACCTAAAGAATCACATTTAATTGCTGTTAAAAGAATACTAAGATATGTAAGTGGAACAAAAAATGTAGGTTTATGGTATTCTAGAGACTCCACATTAAATCTGATTGCATACACTGATTCTGATTATGCTGGATGTAAGTTAGATAGAAAAAGCACAAGTGGTGCATGCCAATTCTTAGGAAGTAACTTAATCTCATGGTTTAGCAAAAAGCAAAATTCAGTTGCATTATCAACTACTGAAGCTGAATATGTAGCAGCTGGAAGTTGCTGTGCTCAAATCCTATGGATTAAGCGACAACTTGAAGACTATGGTATCACACTTGATAAAACACCTATAAGATGTGATAACACAAGTGCAATTAATCTAACAAAAATCCAATTCAACATTCAAGAACAAACACATAGAAATTAGATATCATTTTATAAGAGAACATGTTGCAAATAATGAAATTGTCTTGATTATGTTAACACTGAAGAACAATTAGCAGACATATTTACAAAACCCTTAAGTGAAGAAAGATTCTGTTATCTTAGAGGAGAGTTAGGGATTTGTGATCCATTAGAATGAATTTGAAACCCCTAAGGAAATTTTATCTAAGATTCTTTCAAATCCTTGATCTTTAAGGAAATCTTATCTAGAATTCATATCTAATTGATCCATTCATATTCAATGATTATTTTATCAATTTTTATGATCAAATTCCGGACACATTTCAGAAATTTCATGTTTTTGCTCTGAAATGGTCTCGGAGCCGACTCGGTGAGTATCGGAGTCGACTCCTGGTTTCGACTGAAACTCTCGGGTCGACCCCTTCTCGGCGCGAGTCGACTCCACTTCGGGATGGTTTTCTGTGACTGTCCGGAGTCGACCCCTTGCTTTGCGCGAGCCGACTCGAAGTGGTCCCAGGTTGATTTATCTAGGGCAGAGTCGACTCGCCGTTCATTTCAAACTTTCCAATCTCTCAAAATACTCTCTCCAAAATATCTCCAGACCTTCCAAATTCCCAAAATCACTGATTAATCCTTCCAATCGACCAATGGCACCCAAAACTCGAGGTTCCAATCTTGCTGCGGCCGGTGTGAAGAGGAAGAGAGCCGTGAGGAAGACGGTGAGGCGTCCGGTTCGTGAGCCTTCTCCAAGCACGGATTCTACTTCATCATCTTCAACTCCAATGCTTCTCCAGCCACTGCTCCTTCTCAGGTAGATAGATTAGCAGATAGAATCATTACCACGGGTAGAAAAGTGGATTTTGAATTATTTGAGGCTGAGGGATTTTTATTAGGAAGACAGTTGATAGAAATGGGTTGGGAGAAGATCTGTTCCTGGATTGCCCTACTTATCCCGCTCTTGTAAAGGAGTTTTATAAGAACTTGTCTAGAGGAGATCATGGTCTCATAAGCACTGTGAGAGGAAATAGGATCTCAGTGACTGTAGAGCTTCTGTCAAGACTATTGGATCTACCCATGTCAGGAACTGCTACATTTTCTTCTGAAGACCGAAGCCCTGCTCTTGCTAGATTACTTAACCGAGAAGTTGTCGGTTTTGAGGAAGTTTTGCCAACCAATTATCCCTAGAACTGAGATTGCTTCATAACATTTGCAGTAGGATTCTTTTTCCCAAAATAGGAAGATTGATTATGTATCTGAAAGGGACATTTTTGTGATGGATGCTATTGTTACGGGCAAACCAATCAACCTTCCCAGTATGATTCTTTGGTATATTGCTGACTGTGGAGGAAAGAGGAAATCAAGCTTGCCCTATGGTATGATCCTCACAAAATCTTCCAGAGTCAAGGGATTGTTATTTCTGACAGTGAGCCAATGAGGAACCTGAGACATACAGACTTTTACAGCTTGGCCACCATTCATCGGATGGGTTTTATTAAGAGAAATGGGAGATGGGAGAGGAAAGGATTAGTAGAAGATAGAGCTAGGATGCTGAGGCACCAGGTCCATCAGTTAGACACTCTTCACCTGCACCTCCGAGCCCTCCTACTTCTGCACCTGCTCCTACCCCCGCTCATTATTTGATCAAGCTTCATCCTCTTCTGCTGGCTTCTCAGAACTACAATTAAAGCAACTCAAAGGACTTTTGATGATCAGTCAGAGAAATTAAAGTCAGAGTTTGAAATAAGTTCATGAACCTAAAGGAAACTCTATATTCTTTGGATGACAGAATCACTAAAATTGAGTCTACTCTCAGCACTTCGTCAAAGTCTTTAAGTGGAGATCTTAAGAACATTTTTGAAGACTTAAAGATATTTGCGGAGATGGCGAAACCTACTCTAAGTGCAATGCGGAGCTACAAGACAAAATTTTGACTGCTTGCACCTTTGTGGATGAGAGGCTAAAAGACTATGTAAAAATCCAATCAGATGGAATGAAGAACATAGTTGATCATTTGACTAGGATTGTTAGAACTCATTTCTAATGTATTAAATACTCAATCCTTGCTAATGTATTGAAGTTATTGTTATGTTTTACATTTTGGTATCAATGTATTAGACACTTTGATGTATTAGACTCTTTGATGAAATGAAATGTCAATTTTGTTTACTCAATGTATTTCTTTCTATCAACGAATGAATGAATGTTTATGCTTCTCTACCTTTTTGTTGATAACAAAAAAGGGGGAGAGTTTTATAGTTTTATGATTGAATATGCATATGAGAAAATCAAATTAATCAATGAGATAATTAATTGAATGATTAAGTTTCATAGGGGGAGCTACCTCATTCAGGGGGAGCCTAAGCCTATCTATGAAAACAAAATAAATTCACAAATCAATCATGCATAAACTCAATGTTTTTGTCATCATCAAAAAGGGGAGATTGTTGGAAGATTATTGAAAAATTATATGCCCCAATCCTTTTGATTTTGATGATTACCAAAAGCCATGAGTACTTAAAAGATGTGATATGTTTATTTACATGTGCAATGAATTTATTTTGAACAATCAATGAGAATGTTAAAGTTTGACATTAATCATTTGAAAGTAACTTTAAGCTCAATGTTTAAGCTTTCAAAAAGAAATTTTATAATTCATAGATTAATCAATGAGTTTTTGGAATACTTCTTGAATTAATTCTTAATGTCAATTTTATTGAATTCAAGTCAAAACAATGATTTAAAATGAATCTGGAACGATTTTAAAGTCAATCAGAAAACTTTCTGATTTTTGATACGTTCCGGAGCCGACTCTTGAGTTTCAGAGTCGACTCCCCTCAGAGAACAGAAATGTCTATCTGTCTCGAGTCGACCCACGTAATTTCACGAGTCGACCCCCGATTTTGTCGAGCCGACTCCATGACTGTGCGAGTCGACTCCGCTCAGACACCAGAGGTGTATTTTTCTGAGCACTTCGCGAGTCGACCCCAACTTTTCATGAGTCGACCCCCGACTTTCAGGAGTCGACACTTTACTTTTATGAGTCGACCCTTGACTTTCTAAACATTTCTATTTTTAGTATCACGACCTCGAGCCGACTCGGGAAAAGCATGAGTCGACTCCAGCAAATCTGGGCGAAATTTTTCCAAATGCCAACTCAGCGTCAACGGTAAGATTTTTGATTAACGGCTATTTTTCTTTGTCTCTAACGGCTATATTTTTGCAGAATCTATAAATAGAGAAGCCGTTTTCAAATCAAAGAGAGACGAATAGAGAGATATTTATTTCAAAGAAAAAGAAGAGAAAAATCGGAAAAACAGAGCTTCAGTTGAAAAAATCCGTGATTCAAAATAGAGTGAAAGAAAGAGTGTGAAATCAAAGGAAGTTCCTTCTGTGTTCAAGCTCAAATCCAAGGAAGCTTCAGAAGAAAATCCAAGTGCTATTCAAGAGAATCTCAAGAGATTTCCACACTCCAAGAAAAGAGGAAAAGCCAAATCAACTCCAACACATCTTTTGTGAAGAATCCAAGCTGAGGCCTGGTTCTACACTTCAAAGGAGTTGAAGAAAAGAAGAAAAGCTCAAAGCCAACCAACTGCAAATCAGGCTTATCTAAACTCTATTCTACATTTGTTTATCTGCTCATTAAGGAGCCTTGTAACTAAACAAACAATATTTCTATTCTTTGTGTCTAGCTCAATCTGGGGGATTGAACTAGAGGAGGTAGTCTTACCTCAGTTCAAGCTTGGTTAAGCTTGGGTTAAGGGTTTTTGTGCTGGTGAGCCCTTGAAAACCAGCTGGGTTCGTTGTGCGCCCGGGAAAACAACAAGTTTGAGTTGTGAGCTTGTAAAACAACTCTGCTGTAATCTAGGGTGATTATAGTGTGGACCCAAGTGAATCTTGGGAGTGGACGTAGGTGTTGGATACACCGAACCACTATAAAATCTTTGTGTTTGCCGTGTTCTATTGTCTCTTTCTCTATCTCTGTTTTATTCACTGCAATTTATATTTACTTTGCATTTGCCTTCATTCATCTCAAGCTAAATATTTAAAAGGCTAATTTTTAAAGAACCCAATTCACCCCCCCCCCCCTCTTGGGTTGTCATCTGGGCCAACACTACTGCAATGTCTTTGTGGGATATAAGAGGAAGAGGCACCGATCATGCAACGTGGTATAAGACGATGTTATAGCAGGACGCTATAAGGTGGCCCATATCATGCAACGTCATCCACCGGTCAAATGGTGGACAATTCTCAAAATATGATAATGCTTAAGCAATCTCGTCAAACCTCCCTTCAATAACAAATATAGCGCGATAGTGCTCTGAATGACTTTGCAACTCGTGTAATAAATTATTCCTAACACAGAGCCAATCCTCCTTTCCAAATCCAAGCAAGTCAGCTATTGCTCTGAATCCACAGTTGCCATCAACTTTTACGTCCTTGATATGCTGGATGAAAGGCCTTAACCCATCTGAAATTTGATCAATGTAGATTGTTAGCCTATAAGAACGAGTTCGAGGATGAAAAACCTGCAAACTATATCGAATGATATTACAAACTAGCACGATACTCCATGCTTCTTACCTTTTTTTTGGCTGCCTTTTTTGCACTTGCGTCAGTGGGGTGCCAGTACCAGGTGAGTAACTATCTTGTCCAGAGAGAACCAACTCAAAGGCAGAAGGATCATGGCGAGTAGACGTATCAACCTTCAATGAAGTGCGGCCACGTGAACTGGTCATCATTTTTTTAGGTTCTTCAAGAGAAGTACTATCTAGGCTTGCAATCTCTCTCAATTTCCTTAACATCTGCAATTTAGAAGCCCTATCTAACTGTTTGAATTTCTTAGCAATTATATCCAACTCTAGTTCACAGCTCAGCATCATAATTTGCACATTTGAAGCAGGCACCATATCAAGTTTTCTCCAATGAGGATCTATGTAGTCGAGGGGAATAGGCTAACCTTCCATTCTATACCACATAATCTCATGAGCGCATGATAATCCATGTGTGCGTCAAATAGCACACCCACAAAATGATTCATCAATCCCAATTGAATCGGTTCGGTTCGCTTGGGCGAGGATATGATTTAATGCAATCATAGATATAAAACCTCACAGTTCTTTGAATTCAGTAGGCTTGAAGTTGTGTGCACGACTATCAAACTCTTTTCAAATGAGGCTTTGATGTCATTGTGCTGCAACTCAATCAAACTATGAATTTTTATCTAAGATGACTCGAAAGTCCCTTGACTTGATCCAAGCTGTCTTTTAAGCCTTGCATGTGCACTTTCAGTCCTAGTAAAGTAAATATAATTAAATAAAAGTTAGATAACAAATACATAATTAAATTATAAATTTATAAACTTAATCAATTTCTTGAGATACCTATTGGTTGTCACATTTTCGTAGTGCCTACGTGTGTTCGTCCACGCTGCGACAAATCTTTCATTGAACTTGCTCAGCTAAGTATATGATACATACTGTAAAGCATATAGATAGGTACTAAACTCTCTCTGAAGTATACTCCAGCGATCGTTATACTCGTCTTCTGTGATTGATAACACTAGTATATTCCAACTCATTATAAACTTATCCCATTTCTCCTTTGTTTCAAATAATTTTTTGCACTGGACCAAAACATTTCTACTAATATACCATCTACATAACAAATGTGTTGCCATAGGAAATACCTTCTGAATTGCATTCAATAGAGCCAAGTCTCGATCTGTGAATATCACCTCAGGCAGAGCATCAGCATCCATGATGCTGCGCAATCTCTCTAATGCCCATGTATAGTTATCTTCTCACTCAGAGTCCATGTATATAAAAGCAAATAGAAAATGTGAGGTTAGTTGATGTCACCCCCACAATCTCTAAGAGAGAAAGACGATATTTATTCATCTTGTAAGTGCAATCCATTATCAAAACATGAGGAAATGCACGTAACAAATCTATGCTACCAGGGTGAGCCCAAAACAAGTCACGCACAACATCAGACTCAATACAATTCCTATGCCACTCAATGTACTTATACTCTGATAATTTACTCAGAAGATATTGCATCTAAGATCTCTCAGCTTTCTCTATAACCTTACACCTCTACCATGCATTATAGATCGTCTTCATGCACGTAATATTAAGGGCATCCCTTTGCTTCAATGTGGATAATATGGCCTTAGGACGAACCAAAGTCTTCGACATATCCACTAACAATGAAGTCTCCTGCTTCGATAATCGTCCAGTATATGAGTGCCCCTTAAGATGCTTCGCAGCCGGATGACTCGTTGCACCTTTCTTCTGGCCAATCCCCAACTCAAGCCAAGAAGAAAGGTGCACATCAGGCCCCAGCAGAACCACAGAATAGGGAGACACATCCATTGTGGGAACTTCCACCCTGGAAGGCATTGCCGCAGATTGACTGGTGCCTGCTTTCTCTATGGGAAAACTGATCACAAGATTGCCACCTGTCCCTTTGAAAGGATCAGCAGCCTTCTTCAAGTCAAGGGATGAGCCAGCAGCATCAACAGCAGCCACCGAAGACCCAGGGAAGGGTCTTCAACCTCACTCAGTAGGATGCTGCCGCCTCTAATTATGTGGTGACAGGTATACCATTTAATTTTATAACTAGTATTACATTCTTATCTAGTGCAATGCATTGATAGTTAATTAGAAGTTAGGTTCAATCTTTGATGTTAAAATAAATTACACTTATGTCCAGGAATGATTAAAGTAGGTACTGCTTATGCTCAAACTTTAATTGACCCGGGTGCCACGCATTCTTTCATATCTGACATCTATCTTGACAAGAATGCATCATTGACACCTATTCCTCTAGAGCAAGAGTTGCATATTACTTTTCCAAATGGAGATGTTATGAAGGTTGACACAGTATGCAAATCTTGCCCAATTATCTTGGAGGATAGGAGGTTGAATGCTGATCTAATTGTCCTTCCACTGAAGTTCTTTGATGTTATCTTTGAATTGATTGGTTGGCCTCCTATCATGCTTCAGTAGACTGCTTCAGGAAGATTGTCAGCTTTAAAATTCCAAGTCAGCCTGAATTCAGTTTTACTGGTGGTCAGAAACACCTAGCCTCCGTGTTCATATCAGCGCTACAAGCTGAAAGGTATTTGATGAATGGTAGTCAAGGATTTCTTGTTGTTGTCAAGGATCTTCAGAAAGAAGAGACCAAGTTGGAGGATATTCCTGTAGCTCAAAATTCCTGATGTCTTTCCGGATGAATTGTCTGATTTGCCCCCAGACCGAAAAGTCGAGTTCTCCATTGATCTAGTTCCTGGAACTGGACCTATATCCAAGGCCCCTTATCGCATGGCCCCGGCTGAGCTAAAGGAACTGAAGGATCAATTGCAGGAGCTCCTGGATAGGGATTTATCAGACCCAGTGCTTCTTCTTGAGGTGCTCCAGTTCTATTTGTTAAGAAGAAGGATGGTAGTCTTCGACTCTGCATTGATTACCGGGAAGTTAATAAGGTAACAGTGCGAAATAAGTACCCTCTGCCAAGGATTGGCGACTTGTTTGATCAACTCCAAGGAGCCCGGATATTCTCAAAGATTGATCTCAGGTCAGGGTATCATCAACTCAAAGTCAAGGAGGGGGATGTGCCTAAGACAGCATTCAGAACCAGATATGGTCACTATGAGTTCTTGGTGATGTCGTTTGGGTTAACTAATGCCCCAGCAGCATTCATGGACTTGATGAACAGAATTTTTAAACCATATTTGGATCAGTTTGTTGTAGTTTTTATTGATGATATTTTGATATATTTCAAGAGCCATAAGGAGCATGAGGATCATCTAAGGATCGTGCTACGGATTCTTCGAGAGAATAAGCTTTATGCCAAGCTGCAGAAGTGTGAGTTTTGGTTGGATCAAGTATCTTTCTTGGGTCATATAAACTCTAAAGATGGTGTATCTGTGTACCCGAAAAAGATTGAAGCTATCATTAGCTGGAGTCGACCTTCCAATGTGGCAGAAGTGAGAAGCTTCTTGGGGCTAGCCGGGTATTACCGTAAATTTGTGGAGGATTCTATCGCATTGCTCTACCCATAACTCGCCTAACCCAAAAGCGAGTGAAGTTTGACTGGACAGTGGAGTGTGAGAAAATTTTTCAGGAGTTAAAGCAGCGCCTGGTATCAGCTCCATTCTTGTTCTTCTGACAGGATCTGAAGGTTTTACTATATGTACAAATGCCTCTCGGAAAGGATTGGAATACGTTTTGATGCAGAATGGAAAGGTGATAGCCTATGCCTCCAGACAATTGAAACCTTATGAGCAGAATTATCCTACTCATGATCTGGAATTAGCTGCTGTGGTTTTTTCTCTGAAGATTTGGCGGCATTATCTATATGGAGTATCGTGTGATGTGTATAAAGATCATAGGAGTCTAAAATACATCTTCACACAGAATGAGCTGAATTTGAGGTAGAGGAGGTGGTTGGAACTACTGAAGGATTATGACCTGAATCTACAATATCATCATAGGAAAGCCAATGTAGTGGCTGATGCTTTGAGCAAAAATCCTCTTCTGAGTTAGCTATTATGATTACTTCCCAGCCTCACATATTGAGAGATCTTGAGAGGTGGGAGGTTGGATTGAGAGTACAGCAATTTGATGGGCTTGTTGCAGCACTTGTACTCCAGCCAACTCTAGTTGACAGAATCAAGTCCTCCCAGATAGAAGACCCAGATTTATAAAAGATTAAAGAAGCTGTGCAGTCAGGAGTTTAGAATGAATTCTATGTAATGGAGGATGGATCCTTAAAATTTTAAGGAAGACTTTGTGTGCCAAACATTGAGGAGCTAAAGGCCGAAATTTTGAAGGAAGCTCACTACTCTCCCTATACTGTGCATCCAGGTGGCACTAAGTTGTACAGAGACTTAAAGAAACATTTTTGGTGAAAATATGAAAAGGGAGATTGCTCAGTATGTGGCCAAGTGCTTGGTGTGTCAGCGAGTGAAGGCCGAGCATCAAAGGCCGGCGGGACCTCTTCAGTCTTTGATGATTCCACAGTGGAAATGGAAAAAATTACAATGGATTTTGTGACTGGTCTGCCTAAAACTCTCAGGAGTAATGATGCAGTTTGGGTTATTGTGGACAAACTAATGAAATCAGCTCATTTCCTACCTTTCAGAGTTGGGGTAAAGATTGGCTAATTTGTATATTGAAGATCGTGAGACTCCATGGTGTTCCTGTATCTATCGTATCAAATAGGGATACCAGGTTTGTGTCCAGTTCTGGAAGAGTCTTCATAAGGCCATGGGAACCAAATTAAATTTAAGTACAACTTATCATCCTCAATCAGATGGACAATCGGAGAGGACCATACAGATTTTGGAAGACATGTTGCGAGCCTATGTGATGGACTTGGGTGGAGCTTGGGATAATCATTTACCTTTGGTGGAGTTTGCATATAATAAATTTATCAAGCTAGTATCCAAATGGCTCCATTTGAAGCTTTGTATGGTAGGAGGTGCAGATCTCCTATATGTTGGGATGATGTGGGGAAAGAAAATTGCTAGGCCCTGAGCTGATTCAGCAAACAGTATATAAGGTGCATTTGATCAGGGAGCATCTTCATACAGCTCAGAGCAGGCAGAAGAGCTATGCTGATGTTAGAAGAAGGGAATTGGAATTCTAGGTTGGGGACCATGTTTTCTTAAGGGTATCACCAACCAAAGATGTGATGAGATTTGGGATTAGAGGAAAGCTGAGTCCACGTTATATTGGACCTTTTGAGATCTTGAGCAGAGTCGGAGAGGTTGCTTACAGTCTGGCACTGCCTCCGATTCTAGCTGGGGTACACAATGTTTTTCATGTCTCTATGTTGAGGAAGTATATTTTCGACCCTAGCCGTGTAATAGCATATGAGCCTATACAGTTGAGGAAAGATTTATCATATGAGGAGTATCTTGTGCGTATCGTGGACTGCAAAGATCAGGTTCTGAACGGCGTACCATTCCCTATGTCAAGGTTCAATAGAGTAATCATTCTTAGAGGGAGGCTACTTGGGAACTGGAGGAGGAAATGAAAAAGAAGTATTCATAGTTAATGAATCGACGACTGTTGGCTTTTGAATAAAAACTTAGTTGATTGTGTGATAAAATTTGGAATTCTAATTTCTCTAATGAAAGTGTATCAATTTTGAGGCCGAAATTTTTATAAGGAGGGGAGAATGTAACCCCCGGGATGTGATTACCTGATCGCGAAATTTAATCGCGATATTCCTGGAATGGATGATGCCTGGGACTCCCGCGTTGCGAGTGGCGATTGTAATTTCAAATACCCCGTAACAAATGGAGTCCCGAATCCCTTGATCTGAGGAGTCTGCGTCGCCCTTAAAGGAAGACGCAGACGCTTCTTTCCCATCATCCTCGTGCGGGCGCCTGCTCCTGGTAAGTCCCTCTGTCCATGCCAGGGAGGGAGAGAGAGAGAGAGTCAGAGAAAGAGAGAGATAGAGAGTGTCAAAGAAAGAGAGAGAGAGGGAGCTGGGCGCGGAGGAGACCACAGCAGCCTCCTCCTGTGCCGACTTTGGTTTGGGCCCGGTAGCATACCCATCGCCTCGCCGGGCCTGAGACTTGGCCGGCAGCCCCACCAGCACCAAGGGTGGCGTCCGGTGGGGCACCGGAGGTGAGAGAGGAGGAGGAGGGGGCCGGAGGCCATCCTCCTAGGCGAGAGCCGAACCGGCTCCCACTATCGGTTCAGGCCCGGTGGCGTGCTCGCCGCTTCGCCGGGCTTGAGAATCGGTCGGCGACCTCCATCGGTGCCGGGCGTGCATCCGGTGGAGGTCCGTCCGGCCATGGTGGCCGGCTGTGCCGCCGGCATGATTCCTAGCCGTGGTGGATCATGAGAGGGAAAGAGAGAGATATAGAGAAATTGGAGAGAGAGAGAGAGAGCGGGGGCCGGCCGTCGTCGCGGTCGGCTCTGGTTCGGCCAGCGACGGCCGGGCCGCCCCGAATTTGGCCAGCGGCGGCCCTGGCCGCCGGCACGAGATAACCCCTGTTTCAGTTGAAACAGGGGAGCAGGGGGAAAGATCGCGTGGGCCGATTGGGCTACGTGATCTTTGGGCCCTGTTGGGCCAGTCTGAGAGCCATTTTGAGCCGCTTTTTGGGCCCTGTAGTGGGCCAAGAATGGTAAAATAATTATATGTCCCGAATCAGGGTTGAATCTAATTTCTTGGGGTATTTTTAATTCCTCATTTGGGCAAATATATTGAGAGATATTCGAGCCCAAAGTTGGACCCATGGAGTAGTATCTTAAGAGTCACTTTATTATTTAGATTTTAGAAACTTAATTATGTAAAATGATGTAGGTACCCAGGTGTCCAAATAGCTTGTTTATCAATTGGGATTTGCGTATTGAGGTAAGTAAGCCAAGTATTATAATTTCATAAATTATTTAATTTATAAATCATGAATTTATAATTAGATGCATATTTATGAAATGTGAAAAATGAAGTTTCATTTATATTGAATTAATAAATAGTACCACGAATTATAAATAAGCATTTGTTATGACTATTGTAGCAGATAATATTTTGCAAGATATAGCTTATATGTGTATATGCAAAAATGTAATTATATTGATCTTGCAAAATTATGTTGGTAGTATCGAGATGATAATATGCGATTATGATGATGACATTGAAATTTACTTGTATGTATCACCGCAGTTCTTATATGATGTGAAATACCAAGTGATACGTGACCTACCTCCACAGGGGAAGATATGTGGAGGACACACGTCTGTAGGATGTGTTCTGAGTGATTTTGATATGGCATAACGCTGGTACCAGGACCCTTCCTCTTAGGGGATATTTAAGAGTGATACACTAGTTGAGTGTTGTAGGACCGTGGGACATATAAGGAAAACAATGAATATATAAACAGTGGTTTGTTTACATTGCATATTCTAGTATTTATTGTATAATTAAGCTTCCAAATTATTTTTAGCTGATGATATCAATGTGCTGATAGCATGATAAATGTATTTGAAATTGAAAGTTTTTATGAAAATATTTGAAAATATCTTAATATGATATGATAAGATATGATGATTTGAAATTATATTAGGCTTACTTATTGAGTGTGAGCTCATATAATTCTCACAATGTTTTTCAGAGCCTCAGGAGGGAAGAAAGATATTTGGGGTAGATGGAGCTTCTATTAAATAAATTAAGATCCATTATATTGATGTAACCCCAGTATTGCTTGTGTGTAGGGCTGGTAGCCCAAAATAGATAATTATGGTTTGTAATAAATCATGAATTTGGATTCTTGCTTATATTGAATTATGTGTCAAAATTTGAGATGCCTTGCATGCTGACATGCGGCGGGTTGTCACCCTAGCTCAAATTTTGGGACTGGGGTGTGACAGTCAAGCTAATCCTATCTATGGTTCCTTCTCAGATTTCAAAAGCCACATTGAAGCAAAGAAAGAGAAAAAATGAAGAGCTATGGCAAGGAGAAAAAAATAAGAAAGAAGGAATAAAAATGGCATACCTATAAAAAGATTAAAGAAAAAAAGGCTAAAGGAGCACGAGAGAAGAATGCTTTAAAAAAAGGATGAAGCAAGATACCGGGTCTTTGCTTCTTTCTTTTTTAATGATATGTTGATGGTTCACATTAATTAAAGAAGATCAGAAATCAATGATAAGATGTTCAATTAATTTTCCTTTTATATGCATCATATACTTATCGACCTGCCAAAGGTCATTCCTACCTTGATATTTGATGAATAGCGTGTGTCACAATGCATTTAATATGATACCATCATTAAGTAAGCAATTACATGATCAACAAAAATTCTTGATGCTTCGATCTTTTTTTTTTGTAAAAAATCAAGACTTAGAAAGCATCCTTTTCATTGCTCTAACTCTTCTCATGTGCCTTCTTGGATGAATCGATGTGAACATTGACCTTCTAACATAGATAAGAAGTTCAAACACACTGATACAGCCAGTGGGCCCCATGGGCCACAATAATAGCGTCTGGGCTTGGCCTCAACAAATCGGCCTTTCCTCCTCGATCCCGGTAGGGCCAGGGCGGCCTCCCGAGTCCGCCACCTTTTCCCTCTTCTCCCAAGCTGGCCTCAGTCTTCCACTCAGCCTCGGCTTCAGGATTCTCCCCGTGTCGGCTACTCCCAAGCTCCTCTGGAAGCTCCGAGCCCCCTCAGCGCACCACCTTTTCTCTCCTTCGCATGGAGCCAGCTTCTGTTCGGCCTCGCCCCGGCCTCATCCAAGTCGGCCTTGGCGATGGCAATCCTCGGCGGCCTTCCTGAGCGGCTTAATTCCTAGGCAGCATCACTAGTCTACTCGGCCTTCTTCCAAGTCGGCCCCGCCCCGGCATCGTCCTCGGCCTCTAGTTGCCTCGGCCCCAGTCGGCCTTGGTCTCCAGTCGGCCTTCCCAGTCAGCCCTCCAGTCGGCCTCAGCCCCAGTCGGCCTCGGTCTCCAGTCGGCCTAGCCCCAGTCGGCCTCGGCCCCAGTTGGCCTCTCGGTCTCCAGCCGTCTCGGCCCCAGTCGGCCTTGGCCCCAGTTGGCCTCAGCACCCAGTTGCCTCGGCCCCAGTTGGCCTCGTCTCCAGTCGGCCTCGGCTCTAGACGGCCTCGGCCCAGTCAGCACTCGGCTACCCCTCGGCCTCGGTCTCAGTCGGCCTTGGCCCCAGTCGGCCTCTGCTCCAGTCGACCTCAGCCCCAGTCGGCCTCGGCCCCAGTTGGCCTCGGCTCCGGTCGACACTCGGCTTCCCCTCGGCCTCGGTCTCCAGTCGGCCTCAGCCACAGTCAGCCTCGGCCCCAGTCAGCCTCAGCTCCCAGTCGGCCTCGACCCCAGTTGGCCTCGGTCTTCAGTCGACCTCGGCTCCCAGTCAGCCTCGGCCCCAGTTGGCACTCAGCTGCCCCCTCGGCCTCGGTCTCCAATCGACCTCGGCCCCAGTGAGCCTCGATCTCCAGTCAGCCTCAGCCCCAATCGGCCTCGGCTCCAGACGGCCTCAGTCTCCAGTCAGCCTCGGCCCCAATCGGCCTCGGTCTCAGCCACACCCTGTAACAGCCTGCAACAACCGTTCAAGCCAAGCAGCACCTGCCATCCAACTGCAGCCACCTACTTTGACGGGACATGGCCTGTAGCCTGACAAGTTGCATAGGAGTAATCTCCACAGCGCCTAAGACTGCCACATAGACCCGCTAATCTGCTTTTTGCCAAAATCATGGGTGGTTACCGATATACAATGGGCAGTTGCCGATATCTACGGTGCGTGCTTAGCAACTGCGCACCCACCCGCCGTCTGTTGAGCCAATCCTAACGAAGAATTTGACTGTTATCGATGAAGGGTAAGAGGGACCCCCGAACAGGTATATAAAGACCCTGACTCACAACGAGGAGGGGGACAAAATCTCTACTCTCTCATTCAAATCCCTGTTCTCAAAATCGCTGACTTGAGCATCGGAGGGTCACCGCCAGAACCACCGGTCCGGGACTTTTCTTGTAGGTTCCCGGCTGAAGAAGGCGGTCTCTGTCATCTCCTAAAGGCCTACGAAGCATTTCTGTAGCCTGACGCTCCTCAAAAGTGATTTGGCAGCAACAGATTGGCACGTCAGGTAGGGGGTCAGCGATGCTAGTTTGCAGATCCTCATCCCCCTTTAACCA